>CAJNOJ010000207.1:0-185055 GCA_905250025.1 Adineta ricciae
CCTGAGTGAACATTTCGTGAATGAGCAGATCGAAAAACAAAAATATGCATATGACACGAAAAAGAAAAGCAAAATATCAATGTTATTATTGTTAAATAATCAATTAAATGATTTCATAAGATCTTACGTAAAAAATACTCGACTGTTGTCGTTTTTCTAATCTGTCTCCGTAGAACTGTTGAAATCAATCAAGAAAGTGAATGCTTTGTCATCTACGCCAGTTAATCTTCTCGAACGCTACTCTCTCTTTCTCTCTTTCCTTCTCTTTTTCTCTCCTGTGGAATACTCATGAAAAAATCAGTTCTTTAAACCAATGGAATCATAGGGAAACAAGCGGAAGACGAAATGATTGGTTGGAAAAAGACAAATTCAAAGTTATTTTCTACTTCTAATTTTCATCATATTAATAAACAATCATTTTACAAAGTATTCTTCACCATGATATTCATGAAAAAAAAAGAGACATTTATATTAATATATTCATAAACACCTGCGACTCACTTTCCTCGCATTCCCAAAATCATAAACCACAATCTACACTGTTTCTCCCCACTCAAAACTGCTCTATACACTTGTATGAAAATGATTTTCGAAAAAGTCAGCTTATCTTCTTGTCTAAATGTGGAAAAATCTGTTAAATACATGGTGTTTTCTCTTGACATGAGCGATGATATCCGCATGCCAGATCTTTGCCTATGATTAGAAGTCAATGCATACACATCGATGTTCTGACAGACAGAAATTCTCCTAGTTCATTATCAACTGCTCCGCCCAGATTTGTAAGTAATTCACATCTGTACACACATACAATTTCCCTATTCAATTATCAGAAGCAAATCAAGAAAGTGTAAACACACTCATTGCAATGTTAACTAACCGAATCTAATAGCTCGAATGGAATGAAAAGGAAAAAGGGAGAAGAAGTTGTCACATTCGAAAAAGAAATCAAATCAATGGATAAATATAATCACATCTACACATAAAAGATTTCTTTTTTCGTTATAGAGCAAATGAAATCAACTGGAATTTATAGAATGAAAGTACATCATCATCTATTCACTTAAAAGAAAATCTATTTACTGATTAGAATTCACACATCTGCAGTTATTCGGTGATTGAATACGAATCAGAAATCAATCTCTCACAAAACAGTGCAAATCTGTTCATGCTTCTTTTTGAGATTGTCGCGAACAGCTATCTCATGTCGAAGATGTGTGTAAACTCACCTTTGACCATCGTTGTTTGTCATGTTATTTAGTTTTCAAAGATTTCTTCTCCAATTGAATGACAATCTAAAAAAGTATTATTGACACAACAGAAACGATCAAGATGAAACCCATGTCCATGTGATATTTTCGATTGCTGAAATTCATCGTTCGCTCTTCCTACCGTATGTGCGTCTGTTCTTAATTCAGTGATAATTAGACCTGAATTGCAGTCATACATATATTCGTTCTTTTTTATAAAGAAAAAAAAAGACGTTAACACACAAAGACAAGAACAATGGTCAATGAAGTATACAATAACAGAAAAAGAAAACGTTGGAAAAGTATTTCATGACCAAAGAAAAAGATACATGAATGAGATAACAAGTTTTCTATCAAGATGTTGATCCTCGGTTGCTGTAAGCAGCATAACCACGTTGGTTAGCATTGACTGCCGACGATACCGTGGGAGGTGCAGATATTGTCGCTGATGATTGTTGATTACTATTCGTTGATGAAAACTGAAAAAGAAAGAAATGATTGCACATTTGAGACAAAGGAGAACAACATCGGTTTTCGCTTTGAGATATGGAGACAGTTAGAAACTCGAACTTATTTCTCTTTCCTGGGAATAACGAATTTATCAGTAGTAAAAAACGAAGACAACAGTTGTTTTTCCAGAAAACAGACGAATCAATGCAATTTCGCGCCAATGAGTCAATCAACCGTTGTACTTTTCTGTCTTTAAGTTGAGTATAAAAGTCACTTCAGTTGATACCTGACAATTGGATTGATCTGCCGAAGATAAATTATTGATCATTGTTAGACGCATGCATGTGTGACATCTTTGTCTGCAAATGGCACAAGTAAAATGAGGAGGATAGACAATGTCAATTGAGAGCGCAGCACGAGAGATGCAGGTTTTTTTTCTCAAAAAAAACAAAACAAACGACTTTTTTTGTTCTCGCATCCTTTCTGAAATTGTACATTCAACATTCGAAGAACTCGAGAGTTTCATTCCTTGGAGAATCTGTTTGCTTTCTTTTGAGTCTTCACTAAGAAACTTACAACAATGGCCAATAAATACAAACACCAGTGACATCATCGATCATTGTTTACAGTTTAATGTTTCAGCTGGGAAGTTTTAACTTCGTATGTATATGGTCAAGTTACTCCATGCTAGAAACAAGAAGTAGGACGCGACACTCGACAGAAGAAGAAAAAAAAACAATAACAACAAATGATGTTTCACTTCAGAGTCCAGATTCTGTTTTCTCCTAGCAAATATCAAAATCAGTGAACAGATTCTTTTTCTCATCGAGAATATCAAAAAAAAAGGAGAATAATACTAGAATAACTTGAGAGGGGTGCGTAGGTGGAAAAGTTCTCTTCATCTGTACTTACCGACATTCCATTGTACGGCGCAGATGGAGTTTGTGACTGAGTCAGAGCTGCTGATGCAGCTAGTGATGCTGCTGTTTGCATTTGAGTATACCTGGAATAAGAAAAGTACCCCTTGCATTATCCTTTCAATCTCGTCTTTTGTTTAAGGAAAACGGAAGTTCTCATACCATTGTTGATAAGCAGCAATTTGCGATGCATCGTAGCCGGCACTAACCCTATGAAAAGTAGAAGCGCTAGAGAAAAGGAAGCGAACAATAGAAAGGTAGTGGAATACCATTGCTGCATCCAATTTTGTTGTGCATCCGTAATTGACTTCGTCGGATCATTCAAAGCATTCATTTGTGAAGGATTTGCTGATTGATTCCAAGCATTCTGAGTTGCAGCACTCAAAGCAGCTGCTTGTAAAATAGTTGCTTGTTGAAGGTTAGCTGCTTGTTGCATCACTTGCAATTGCTGTTGTTTCGCTTGTAATTGTTGTTGAAATGTCTGAAAGTTAATTCTTTCTTCATCATTTTCAATCGCTTCAATGTATACATACGATCAAGTACTGTTGTTGTTGAGGTGTGATCGGTGTGCCTGCTTGTTGCGCTTGCATGGCTTGTTGTAACGCAGTTGTATATTGATTATATTGAATATGATATTCACTACTGGCTTTCGCATATATGATCGCTGGATTGGTTTCCAAATCTGTTTGTTGTTGGTCTGGCTGCTGCTGCTGCTGCTGTTGTTGTTGTTGTTGAGGATGCTGTTGCTGTGATGGTGGCTGTAGATGCTGTGGCTGGTTTGATGGTTTCCATTGGTTATAATTTGCTTGTCCATTGTTATTTTCATTCCATTGATTATTATTCATATTATTGTTTGATGACGGCGTGTTATTATCCCAAGAACGTTTATAATTGGAATCGTAATTCTTGTTTTGCCAATCGTTATTATTTGAATTCCAGCTTCTTCCATTTTGATTATCGCTACCTGGATTTGACCAACCACTGTTGTATCTTTAAATTTCAACAACAAACAGTGGCGAAAACGAGAGAGAGAGAGAGAGAGAAAACTTACCGGTTGTTATTATTGTTGTTGTTATGATAATTATCGTAATTATTATAATCGTTTTGATTATTTGAATAGTTTCTTTCGTTCGATTCCCATGTCAATCGTTCCAACAATTGGCAACGTTGTTTATAATCTTGAAAATTCTTTATACGCGTATTTACATCTAATTCATTAAGTTGTCCATTAGAATTTAAAAGCGACACCGGTACAGGTCGTAATTGACTAGGATCAAATGAACTTAAATCTATTGTCATTAAATTTGGTGGTAAATCTTCACTGCCATTATTCCCATCATTGCCCCAATCGTCACCATTGTAATTACCATCGGACCAATTCTCATCAGGATTGAACACTGGATATTGTGGTACTAAAGAAAATATATCAGTGGAAAGTATCTATCGCCGAGAATAAGGGAGACTTACTGCCAACATTGGCTACCCATTTGTTGAAACCATTTTTTCGTCCGAGTTGAAGTAGAATAGGATGAACAACAGCTCCGGCTTCGTCCAAAATCTGAATCAGTGCAGGCGCATGTCTTGCATCTTCATTCGAGAAGAACGTGAATGCTGTTCCATATTGCGAATTGCGACCGGTACGTCCAATTCGGTGTATATAAACAGCATCTGACGTTGGATAATCGTAATTGATGACAAATCGCACATCATCAACATCTGTACATTTAAAAATAAAGAGTTAGCCTTTCTAAAACTTGGAGGAAACTTGAAAGCTATTATTACCTAGACCTCTTGATGCTACGTCTGTGGCTAATAAAAGTGAATTTGCCGTATCACGAAATTCTTTGAGTACTTCATTTCTCATCTGTTGACTTTTGGATCCATGCAGAAGTAAAGCTTTGTACCCATTCTGTTCCAATTCTTTACTTAATTTATTGACTTTATCACGTGTGCGAACGAAAATGATCGCTTTTCTATCTGGAGCGTAGGCACACACTTCATCCAACACTTTTAGAAGACTCTGCTTTTTCTGTTGTTCATTTGGACAAAAGTCAACTATTTGCTGTATATTTAAATTCACAGCATGAGATTCGGACAGACAACCGACTGTTGCATGAACATAATTTGTTAGATAATCTTCTGCTAAAGCTTTGATTGTTTTTGGCCATGTTGCAGAAAACATTGAAATTTGAGCTTGACGACGCACAGGTGGTTTGTCTTCTGTGTCGTCTGACGGCTTGAGCGTTTTAAAATCGGCTAGAATATTTCTCACTTGAGTTTCGAACCCTAAGTCGAACATTTTATCCGCTTCGTCCAACACTATAAAAGTGACGCGATATAATGTCGTGATTTTCGATTCTAAAAAGTCTTGTAATCTGCCCGGTGTGCATATGTAAACTTCTTTTCCATCACCGATTTCGTTGATTTGCTTTTCTCGCTCATCACCACCGATAATACACAAAGATTTGATTCCGAATAAATTGAAATAAGGTTGAGCAACAGTATGAATCTGTTGTACTAATTCTCTAGTTGGTGCTAAAACAATAGCAATAGGACCATCATCTGGTTGTAATGGTGGTTGTTGACGTATATGAAATATCAGTGGAAGAATGAACTGAAATTAGTTAAGAAAAGCAAAAACTAAGACATAAAATTTCATCAAGCAGCGTAAACTTACAGCAAGTGTCTTTCCACTTCCGGTACTGGCGATACCGACGAGATCCCGGCCGTGACTAAGAATCGACCAAGCGATCGATTGAATCGGCGTTGGCATATCAAATTCGCTTTCTTCAAATTGTTTTAAAACTTCTTCTACAAAATGGTAGAGCGTATGCAGATGGTTTCCTCTCTGTATTGCAATTACCTGGAAAATTTGTATCACTAAATTGTAACCACGGATGAATGCCAACTGCGTTTTCGACTTTGATATGAAATTCTGCACAAAACGATTGTACTTCATCCATATCAGGTACTGTTGGTGTAGGTTGATTGGGTACCGGATCAGTCTCTACCTGTTCCGTATTTTCCGGATTCGTATTTTCATTAGATACTTCGGTAGAGTTTTCGTCACTCATGATGAATCAATTCTCGTTTCAAAGTAATCTATCTAGCCTAGCGCTTTCTTTTTTATCGTTATATGTTGTACCATGACAGAATGACAATTGCCTTTTTATTTTTATTGGTGGAAAGAAATGACAAATCGATAGATCAAGTTGTTTCAATGATAGAGGGCAGTAACAGTTTATATGTACGCAGACCATGTCGATGCATCTATTGCTTGAGGATTATACACACAATAGTATTGCGTTCCATAAGCAAATAGCTGGTAGTTTGGACAACAGAGCAAAACTGTACGTTTACAATTTGTTGTATAAGGTACAAGACTAAACCTACGAGAAAGAATAACACTTCATGTGCGATGTCAACCATTTGTCTTTAACTTACTGGTATCGACATTGTGCTACGCCATTAACGATTTGATCGCAACCCGTTAAACTAATCTGATAGTTGTATGCGGTGCAAGGTTGAGTACCTAAAAGATATAGTGCGATATCGAAAACAATTTTTTCATTCGATACGTTACCGTCAGTAATACACGGCTGATAACTTAGACATCCACCGCATGTTGGTTGAGAAGCCAACTGACAACGACTAGATGTGGAACATCCTGATGAAATTGTTGTAGTCGACGGTAACATGCTGGTAGTAGAACTCGTTGTAGTAGCAATACTAGAAGTCGTAGATGCTACTGATTGAGACACACTCGATGTTGCTTCAGCATCTACAAGAGAGAAATACAAATGAATACTCTCTTTAGAAATATGGTTTGCTTCTTATTGCTATACCGAAGAAAATAGTAGCACGAAAACCAGCTTGTGGTGTTCCAGTCGTAGTGTTGATATAATTATTAGAACGGAAGATAAGTACCATTGTATTCGATTCGGCAGTAATATTTAACCAGGCTGTTGGTACTGCAGTTCCACACCATCTATAGAAATCAAGTACAATTACTTTGTATTCTAGTATTTGCCTGATTGACAAAAGACTAACCGAGCACCAGTTAGAGCAAGATCGCTTTGATATTTCACTTCAAGTACTGATGTTAAACTACACACGTAACGTGCGACAGTTTTGAGAGCGTCTAATCGAAAACGAATCTTTCCAGCTGTTTGAGACTACGATCAGAAAACGAACATGATCAAAATCACGAAAAAAACAACAATACCTTTATCAGATAAACACAAGTTTGTAATGATGATGTTGTACTAGTTGGTGTAGGATTCTGAATGGTGACCTGCGTGGCTATGGATGGGTTTGGATTTGTAATTGTGTCTCCACAGGTACTGGCCGTATCTCGTTCATCACAGTAAGTACCTGAAAATCCTTCAGGACATACGCAGCGTGAACATGTTTTAGGATCGAGGTAACCGTTATTTTGGCAATTATTATTGGCAAACATTGTTGGACAATCTTTGAAATGCGCCAAAATAAGATTTTTTTATTATGAAATTAGGGTTTTTAAACCTGCTCGATTGAAATAAAGTCGATTCATTTGTTTATAATCATAAAATGCTGCTTTCTCTCGTTGTCCCATCGTTCTTGCATATCGAACATCGAGTGGAACTATCGTTGCCTCACCATTGTTTGTAAATCCATACGCATCATAATGCATAAACGAACCAAAGTCATAGGGAAATGTCGTATCAAGAAATCGTATTGTTCCATAGTACCATTTGTAAAAGTTAGCAGCATAATCCGTCATGATATTCGCTGAAACGATAGTAACATAACTATCTCGATCTATTCGTGACTGTGTATGAATATAACCAAGTGTATGGCCGATTTCATGCATAATAGAAGCAATAATCTATGAACACAGCTACTTTCTTCTCAATATTCAAAAAATTTGTGTCTCTTACAGCGCTACAATACGCAGAAATAAGTATGACTGATGTCGGATCAGTGGGATCATAACCCACAGGACTTGAACAACCATAAGTATCATCACGACGAAATGAAATATAGGATTTATTTGTTGTTGTAGTTATGGCTGTCAATTCATTGAATTGTAAACAGGTATTATTTTGCCAATTCGAGACAGCAGTACGTACTATAACAATGTACTATGAACAGATTTATGAAAGAGTGTTCAATCTTACTGTTATCAGCCATTGTTGAAGTTAAACCAGATGCTGTATTGATATAGTAATTGATCGGTGAAGTCCATTTATTCTGTATTGATCGCGCATCAATTTGAGTGCGTTGTTCTGCTTGATTAATGTTTGTGTACGGAACACCGGACAATTCGTAGATAGTTTTCAACGTGCTAAGAACAACTTGATTTTGTTGAAAGTAATACTACCTACGTTAGTTACTTACGTTGGTTCGAAAATGTCCGGTAGTTGACTTCGACGAACGTACATTGCCTTGCAATCAATTGTGCTTTCACTTGCATTTTCAGGAAAACTAAAAGTTTTTGAAGACCCTTCGGATATAACCGACGGTGCCTAGAAGTATGCCGATGCAATTACATTGGTTCGAGTGAGAAAAGAGCATTGACTAACCAAAACAAGTGCATTCATGATAATTTTTGAATTGTAGACAAGAACGCAATCTTCAATCGTTTGGTTTTCATTACAAATCTTAGCTTCTGTCGCAGTGTTCACCGTCAATAAACCTTTTATTGTAATCTATGATGCATCAGATATGTAGTGAATTTATTCAAAGAATTCCTCGATTTCCGACTGGCGTACATTACGTTTTGGATCGATGACAATCGTAGTATATCTGTTGATGTCCGACGATTCCGAATTACGTTTCATTTGAAAGCCAAACATAACAGCGAATACAATAGCTGGAATTAATACGAGAACAAACATGAAAATAAGTCCATGGAAGCGAGTAAAAGTACGCTTCTTCAAAGCCTTATTTTCATCCATTGGTACGCATGAGGTATCTGTATAAATTCAACAGAAATTCTCAAGACAAAGTAAAACAAGAAGATAACATGCATACCGTTTGGCATATCGAAGTCTAAAGGTATATGGATATATGATGGCGTATAAGTAGAAAAGGTGATTGTTGAATTAATGTAAAAAAGATCATGTTTTTTTCACTAGAAGCGTTATTAAATAAGTATAAAGTCAGGAATTGCAATAGTATTTGTTAGTTTGTCTGTAATAAATATTTCATTAAAATGAATATGCACTTTCTTCTGTCGTTTGTCTCGAACACTTCGACATGAATCAAGAGATCATTGATTTTGCAGATATTCAAAGTAGACTTGAAGAAATGGTGTTTTACATTCTTTTTATTAAAATTTTTAAAAGTATGTGAATAGTTAGTGGGAATATGAGAAGAAAAAAATCACAGTGAAAATTAGACTGGAAAACGGGAAAAAAATTCATGAAAAAACTGATACATTGATTTCTTTCGTTATTAACTAACTAATTATATAAATAAATAAAAATTATGCAGTATCCAATGCAATCTCATGCAGAGCAATCAACAGATCATGCACAAATTGGGGCGCATTTCCGTGGCTATTAACACCGTCGATCACTTTCAAGAATTTACACCCGATTTGTTCCATTTTGGAGAGACCAGCGCATTCTTCAGTGCTAATATTTTTAGGTAAATCGCATTGATTTATGGCATCACCATAGCCCAAACTGGCTACTTTCTGACCAATCTGTTTCCATGCTTGATGATCTTCTTGAGGTATTTGTTGGTACTGAACAATATCGCTCATAAGTCCATCCATAATCCATGCAAAGCTTAAAAAAGTTCCTTCTTCGTACGCAACACGATACCATGCACTTGCTTTACTTAACTTCTCGGGATGACTAAACGAAAAGTTGAGATCACTTTAGAAAAATTGATAAATGTTAGTTACCTTAAGCGATTGAATGCAAATCTAGTTCTCATTTCTCGAAGAAGTTCACGGAATTCCAACGATGCTGTTTCAACTGAATCATTATTTCGTTGTTCTTCTACCGGACATGAATGACATCCAGTAATTAACTCGTACTCATTTTTTAAATCGTACGTCGAAACAATCAGATCGATTCGTGTGGAGTAATATTCATACTCCTTTCTTGCTTCTGGAATATAAGCATCGTGACCTTCTATTAAAAGTACTGTATCGATTGGGACCTGTTGTTCTTCCATTGATTCTAATTTTTGTAAATGTTTTGTCCATACTTCTTTCACTTGTCGATACATATGACCAAGACTTGTATCAGATACAAATGACTGTTTATGTTTATTTTCCATAAAATCCGGATATTGATCTATTCGAATACTTTCCAGATTTTCTGGAAGTACCCCTGTTTTAGGAAAGTCAACTACTTGAGATATGTTTCCGGCCAGTTGAAGTGAATATTGATGGTTCACACCGTACAAAGTAGAACAAGCTAAGTGCTGATTCGATAAGGGACCCAATGCATCGCATGTCAGATATTTATGGAGAAATTCACTGATTACTGATATTGTAATTTCACCTACATGTTTTGATTTTTCAGCTGCATCGAAGTTCGCAGCTGCATGTTGTCGAGTAGCATATTGTACCAGATCTTCGTTCCAACATACCCAGTACTAAATAAATGAGAAATGAGATTCGTTCCTCCATCCAATGAAAAGAAACAACTTACTTCATCGCCATCTAAATCACTACCACTAATTTCATTTGGATGTGGTCGTTCGCCTTCTGCAGGAAATACAATGCATTCCTGCAGATGATTTAGAGCTGGACGATCAACCGCTTGCAATAATCGGATATCACCAGGAAAGTGAGCAGGATTTTTGGTGACAAGAATCTGTCGATCACGTATTATCTGACGTTGGCCATCGAGATTACGAAGCTGGATGAAAACTTGCCCGTACTTGAGCGAGTTTGTCTCATCGACAGTACCGAATAACATTCGCCCATCGGAAAGTGGTATTTGAGCATGCGATTTTTCTTTCAGTTTTCTCAACCTGATAAGAAGGAAAGTTTTGTCATAGAATATTTTCGTTTTAGAAGAATTTTACTTTTCTCGTGCCAGCATTAACAACAACGATCGCGCAAATGGTTCTTTCGTTAGATTAAGACCAGATTTGCGCATCCTCTCCCAATCATACGATCGAACATTCTGTTCCAGGGTACGCTGTGCCGATTTATTTGCCAATAACGACATCGAAATATTCAATCGCATCTTGTTTTGTAGTTTCAAGAATATTTCTTTTGGTACTCCCATATTTTCTAGTAAGACAATCACTTGTCGGTTCAGGAATGCCATACCTATCGAACAGTTAATCATAGAGATGTTAGCTCCTGTCTTTTTTTTTTCTTACTAGAACTAGAATGTTTAACAACTTCTAATACATTATTAGTGGCTGTGAATTTTTCTTGGCTTGGTCGGTATTGAACCAATATTCCTCTGTCAGCTAAATCAGGTGCCAGAACAAATATACCTTTAATACCATTCAAGCGTGCTTGAATTACGCATGGCATATAATCATCTTCGATGATTTCTGGATTGTAAGCTAAAAACACCTAACAAGAGAATGAATATATAGTCTACGAGTTCCTATTTTATGATTTATCAACAAACCTGTTTCAGCGCCTCTGGAGAAATTTTACCAACCCCATCAGTGAACTTTCGATGTTTGCGGTCTGATATATCAGCGATACATTCTATCTGGTTCGGTAATAGCTGGAAATAAACATTTGTTGAGATTAAAACCGAAAACAAAGTATATTCGATGATTTACCGTAATGGTTTCGGTGGTGCCAGTTAACGACAAGGCCATTCTTGCAATATATGACCCGACACATTTTTCCTTTGAAAAGTCACCCATCCATTGCCGTATATTGTGCGCTTCGCAACCGTTGTAAGCAGCATGGAACCAGAAGCTACGGTCACGCAACTGACTGTTCGAACATAGTAGAAATTGGTATTGTCGACGACTGACCGTGATCTTAGTTGCTCCAGTGATCAGATTTCTGATCCATTGTTCTTGTTTATCCATGAAGTCTTTTTGTGGCTGGCCAAGATCAACATCTCGTATGATGACTCGGCAGAAGTGCTCGCCGGGACCAAAACATTGTTTTTGCCGCAAAACTCGATTTCCGCGCATTGGTTTGATTGGTAACGGATAAATGGTATATGGTGTTAAGTATACGCGAGGAACGTATACATATTTATCCATGATAATACCCGGTACTACCGGAGGTATATTATCAAATTCTCGTTTGATATCAAAGAATCTATTACGTTTTGCTCGATGATATATCGCTATTAGCTTTCGATAACATCGGTGATTTGGGTATTGTTCGTTGTCAGATGTCTTTGACATTTCATAGATTTTGTAAAGCATATCGCATGTAATTTTTTGCTTTATCCGGTAGCCCAATGTTAATAGCATTTGAAACGCATAGTATGACCAAAAGTTAAGTTTCTCACAGTTGTATTCTGATGCTTGGTTAGACATTGTCTTAATAGCAACTGAGCCTAAATGCATATCTAATTTGAGTACATGTCTCAAAAATAGCTTGCATTTCTCGAATAATTTTTCATCTGAAAAATGTAGGCACAAAGCAGAAGTGTCCGCTAAGCAGGACCCATCAATCTCCCCAAAGTCAAATCTTCGAGAAAATCGTTGTTGGCGATTACATGGTATAGTGTAACAGCGAGGTGTTGCAGTGGTAGGTAAAATTATACACGTTTCGCCATTGTTGACTGCAACCACAAAATATTTATCCAGATATTCTGAAGCCAGCTTCATTTCTAATTTTTCATTGTTATTGTTAACTGTAATTGATATACTTGATTTCTTAATATCTGCTCTCCATTGGAGTGAAGAGCTGTTTTGTATTCTTTTACTCCACATATAATTCATATTCGTCGCGAAGTATCCACATGAAAATTTATTCAATGCGTAAGTCTCATTTTTTGTAAATTGTATATCCAGTGGCTTATCAATTGTTTTAACCCCACATTTAATCCATACAGGCACATCTAAAATAACATCATACACGAAACCAGACTGAATATCGATTTATTTGTATGCAGACACTTACTTTGAAAGCGTTCAGGAATCGCATTGGAAAGCATTTCAGGAAATCCGTTGAACGAGCGCGATACTAAACCTGATATCTCTTGCAAACATTGTTTACTAGGCACTTCTTTAATCGTAAAGCTTGTTTGTAGCGATCTTAACACAATTTCAACGTCAGCAGCATCTTGTTGATGATGTGTGATTGTAATATACGTCATATTTTGTTGGATTCTTGCTTGATTCAATAATATCCAAGTATTCAGCGCATATGTTATTATAAATGTCAAATAGCGAAAGTACAACGAAAAATTCTTGAATTTTTATACTCAGAGTTTATTTACTCAGTGTCTACGTGGCTTTACCTCAATGGAAAAGTGAGCTGCGAATATGATGTGTTACTCATTTTAGTTTCACTGGGAAAAAACCCAGTTGGAATGGTCATAATAAAAAATTACGCAAGAATAGTTTCTTTTGCTCATTCTTCGCCTTTTTTTCTTCGACTCAGCCGAATCTTTTCATCAGCTTTCTTCAGAAATCGCGATTACCATTCACGAAGGAAAAACCAGTGCAGTGTGGTAAAAACCGAGCTCTGAGACACATTACTTCAGTTGGAACGAAAGATGGCGACAGGCATCCCCATTTATCTGCTGACACTTTAGAAGATATGTTTGAAGATATCTCATCGATTAGCAATATATACAATTTAGTATCCATTATAAATACACAGCGACTTCAGAGTTGACTTTTTCCCTGTATAATTTCGGAGCGACCGAAAATCAAATAGATGTAAATTCGTGAGACCGATTTTATGAAGGAGTATTGTTTGCAAGTTTACTCAAGTATCAAGTGAAAGTCGATGACTAAACATCGAATTAAGGAATGATTCATAAAAACAAGTGTCAGTTATCGCTAAGCCTTATCAAGCCACTTCATACGTCGTATTGCGATGAAATTATGAAAATATAAGCAATGCGCGGGAAAAGGTGAATTATGAATGGTAGATTTATAACAGCTAAATGTGTTAGTGTCCCAGAAATATATTTCCTGCGAATTTTAATTGAATCCGTCTGAGTGACTTCCCTTCAGACACAGAAAGAGAGAAAATTCATTTTCTTTAAATCTATCCAAAGAAATAATCGAACCATTGTGTCCGAATATGAACGAGAGCTAAACGACTATCATCACGTTTATTGTGAATAAATAGTAGAGAGGTTGTACCATTCGCAAGACAAGTCGTTTCTATTTTTGATTTAGAATATACATCATTTGATAAAACAATATGTGAAAGAACTTTATTTTCTACTTCGTGTCACTTGAACCTCTTGCGTATCTTGACGAGTGAATTTTGATGCGTTATAGAACGCTTTTCAGTCTTCTTTCCAGGATAAAGTATATGTAAGACCGGTCTTGGTCATTAAACGGTAGGAGTGACCAACGAAAATGAATTTTGTTTAGCTCTGTATTAAGAGTGTGATTCAAGGATGATATTTTGTACACTTGTATAACATGCGTAAACGTTATTATAAAAGTGATACAATACGAAGTTTGCGTGTAAAATTAAATTTTCTGATCGTTTTTTGTATTTATATGATTATGTGTAAAGTGAATATACGCGCTCCTTTGCGAAGAAAATTGAGAAATTCTGTAGTAAATCACATTAAGTATAAAGAAAATAGGTTTCACAGGTGTGTTTATTTCTGTGAAAACAGAACGAGACGCGTCACAAAAATACTAAGTCCCTTATTTAAAAACAATCGTTTCACCGAAAAAAATTCTTTTCTTAAACGCTCGCCGATAAAATCTTTTGTTCGCTCGATTCTTAAGAAATGTGGATATAACAAAGGAAGCAAGACGCGTGCCATTCAGAGACAATCGTCAGTAGTCCATAGCGACAACGTCTTATTCAAAGCAGAAATAGACAAGCAAGTGAAAAAAGAAAAAAATATTAACCATAGGCGCATTTTTCTAGTTTTTACTTTTTTCCTCTAATAACGTAGTTGAAGCATTGGCAATGACAAGCAAAATTAGTATTAAATGTGGTGGAGTTCGTAAGAAAGATGAACCGCCAACAATCTTATTCTATGTGCCAGAAATGCGGCAATTAGCTGAAGAAATCCGCCTTTGTAATACTACAAATTCCATTGAATTAGGTGATATTCAATGGAATGAATTTGCTGATAAATGGCCTAACGTATTTATTCGTAATTCCGAGCAAATTCGCAATAGTCATGTGCTTTTTCTAGCCTCACTTCATAATCCCATGACAATTTTCGCACAAATCTCTGTTCTTTATCATCTACCGAAATATCTTTGTCGATCATTGAAAGTTCTTTTACCTTACTTTCCAACTGGTACCATGGAACGTATCCAAATTCAAGGAGAAATCGCAACGGCATATTCGTTAGCACAAATGCTCTCGTCAATTCCACTTACACGTACTGGACCATCGGAAGTTGTGATTTTCGATATTCATGCACTACAAAATCAATTCTATTTCTCATCGAATATCATCGTTCGACTCGAATCTACTGTTGGTTTATTATTAAATGAGTTGCAAAAGGAAGAAAATCAAGGAGAAAACTATGCCATTGCCTTTCCAGATGATGGCGCACATAAACGCTTTTCACATATATTCGATAACACAACTTATCCGATTGTGATTTGCAGTAAAATCCGACAAGAAAATGATAAACGCATTACGACAGTCAAAGATGGCCAAGCTAAAGGTTATCATTGTATGATCGTTGATGATCTCGTCCAATCAGGGAATACTTTAATCGAATGCGCACAAGCTTTACTACAGCACGGTGCGACGCATGTCTCAGCATTCGTTGGACATGGAATCTTTCCCAATGAAAGCTGGAAGAAATTTCTTCATTCCAACAATCCAACAGTTCGTTTTCATACATTTTATGTTACAAATACATACCCTAATACGAAAATATTGGTTAATCAATCTCCTTTCAAAGTACTTTCAATTGCACAAATTTTGTGCAATATATGTTTTAATTAGCATTTAATAAATATTCCAAGTGTGTTCCTTAGCGGAAAGCATTCATTCAGGTACTACGAAGTCAATATATTTATTCGAAGAAAGCTTTCCTTTCTAATATTAATCGATATTAATACATTGTCAACAGAATGTCTTTTCATGCTAATATTTTATAAATACGTTGTAATGGTTGTACAGGCGTTAAACTCACCACCAATGACGAGTTGAGGTCATCTAAAAATGATGGATAACGTTTCGATGCATCGTGTGGTGCATACAGAATAGCCCATGGTTCATTTTCCTGGACAGAATCACCAACATGTTTCAACAAGCGAATACCCACAGAAAAATCTAGTTTATCAGTTGATTTCAAACGACCACCACCTAGTTGAAATAGACATTGGAGGTTATATTTCGTTGATATGACTCTAAAACGTACCTAATCGTTGAACAATAGTACCAAGATTAAATGAAGCGATTGATTGAACATATCCCTTTTGCGTGGAAATTGCTTGATGAGTGACATCACTAAGTTTTAGAATTGATTGAACAGCGTTCTCGTCGTTGCTGACCAATTGTGCGGCAATGCTTGGCGACACACCTTGACCAATGATCATATCATGAAATTTTTGCAAAGCCGAGCCATTTTTGAATGTATCACGGATCATTTCGCGACCTTCTTCAATTGTTTGGGCTTTCTTTGTAAGTAAAAGAAGTCGACCACCTAAACACATCTACTTGGTAAGAGTTTTCACAGCAAACGTCAACGCGCTTTACCTTGTTCACAGATTAAGTCTTCAAGATCAGCTGAATGACCTTGTTTATATTTCATAAGATCGAGTGATTCTTGAATTTCCAATGCATTCCCTATACAATATCCAATCGGATTGTTCATCTCAGTTATATAACAACATGTTTTCATTCCGAGTAATTCCGATACTTTGAACAGCCAATCAGCTAACACTTCGGCATTCTCAGGTGTCTTCATAAATGCGGACGAACCATATTTTATATCCAAAACAAGTCCATCAAGATCTTCAATAGCCTTTTTTGAGAGAATCGACGAAACAATCAATGCATTGCTTGGCACAGTCGCTGTCACATCTCGTATAGAATATAAATATCGATCAGCAGGATTAAGTTTAACTGATTGAGAAAAGATTCCGCAGCCAACATTGGTTATTAATTGAACAATTTGCTCATCGGTTAGTTGTGTTTGATAACCCGGTATAGATTCAAGTTTGTCCAATGTACCCCCGGTGATACCTAAACCTCGTCCAGACATCATCGGAACTTTCATTTGACAGGCAGCTAATGCTGGTGCTAATGGAATACTTATTTTATCACCAATACCACCTGTTGAATGTTTATCAACAACTATACCGCGATAGTTGGGCCAACTTAAACGTTCACCACTGTCACGCATGGACATGGTCATCGAACAAATTTCTCTTTCCGTCATACCTAGTAGCAAGGAAGTAACGAAACCAAACTTGAATCATATATTTACCTTGGATGTAGATTGCCATAAGCATTGCACCGACATGACAATCTTGAACATCACCATTGGACAAACCGGTGATGAATTGTTGTATTTCATTGGGACTTAACTCGAGTCCATCGCGTTTCTTGGCGATTAGATCAGGAATGGATAGTACATGTTCAGACGTCGACATTCTAATGCGTTTTTATGCTTTTGTATTTGCGACTTTCACTTTCTATCTTCCTTTGATAAAGAAAAGGCTAAAACGAAGCACGCTATGCATTAAATAACGTACACCCTCGAACGAAATAGTAGATAAGAGCGTATACACATATCAAATATTGTTTTTCATCTAAAAAAGGATGAGATAGATTCTTTAGTATACTTGAGTATATCGACATACAATTCAATATTTGAACTAGATTTATTTATTGACATTCAACGAAGGAAATGATCCCATCTTTGATATTTAATTAACTCCAGATAGATCGTATCGATCAAAAGAATAGTCATCATCGAATCATGCGCTTTCTTTTTCGTTTAAGAAACAAAATTCGTCTCAAAATGTAGAAATAACAAAGAAGTCTACGACGCAAAATCATCACGTTTTTACAAAAATGTCTTACGAAGCAGACAGACGCAATATTTCTCTGGGTACATATCTAATACGAGAATGTGAATCAATATTGGTAAAAGACAAGAAAATAAATTTTATTACAGAATCGACACCAAAAAGGTAATGATTGTACACGACACAACGAAGAGACAAAATAAAAATAAATAAAATCACTGTGTTTTACTTTTTAACGTCGTGCACTATTCAGACTCCTACCTGAATATACATCATTGAAACCAAGACGAGAGACAGATGTATTTGATGACGCATATTTACTATACATATCATCGTCATCGTCATCACGGCCATCTGGAATCTTCTTTCTAAGAGAAATGTTTTCTCGTGAATGAATCAGCTATTGCTTTTGCCAACTTACTTTTTCTTCTTCCGTTTTTCGACAGGAATATTACTGAAATATGAATTTCATTTGAGATAAGATTCATTGCGAAAGAAAAATGTTTACTTCGCATCTAATTCGATATTTTCTTCGCCTTTCATCGCATTTTCAATTGCCGCTTGAATGGCCGGCGCGACAACTGGACCTTCATAATCTCGAGTGGTTCGCGTCGGATGGTCAAGTTGAAGTAACATAATATTCTCGCTCTGCTCACAAAAATGCTCAAATCTTTTATAAGAAAAAAAACGAATTCGAATTCATACTCTGAAATGTGCGATTTCAGGAATCGCGTCAACGTGAGAGTTTGCAGTGAATGAACGACGCGTATGTCGAGCAGAGACTGGTCGATGAGCCATTTGATCTCTGAAAGATGAAAACGAGCGATGTGTGTTTTCGTTTCGTTTTGGGATTATTTACGTTTCTTTCGATAATTCTTTCAATGTCCATTGATTCTGTTGATCATCAAATTGAATTCTTTTATATAACCGTTCACGTTCATCTTTTGGAATAAAATTTTCGATAATCAATTGAAGAAGTTTTGTTTGCTTTTGAATCTCTCGCTGTTCAGCTTCGAGTTCTTCACGTGCAGATTGCTGATGTTCGACTATTTCCGTTCTTTTCGCCTCAATTTTCTTCAAATGTTTCGATAGCTTGTCGCGCTTCGCTCGTTTATCGTCGACTTCCTCTTTTATATTCGTATACTTCTGATTGATCGTTTGTCGTTCTTCTTCACCTTCGGCTAATCGTTGTTGAACCTCACGATGACGACGTTCAGCTTCTGCAATCAAACGTCTACAACCGAATCTGAGCTCAATCGCTTGAATCAATAAACGAAACAACAAACCGTTTCTGTCGAAGAGTTTCTTCTTGTTCACTCGTGTGTGTCACAATATCTTTGCCACCAGTGATTAATTTCGATTCCATCTGTTGAATTTTGTGCTGCATCTCACGTCGTGCCTCTTGTTCACGTTCAATCGCTTGCTTTTGTTGTTCTAATTCTTGTAACATATGTTCCCGTTCGGATTCTAATTCAGATAACAATAGTGTTTCGGTGATTTTAGAAACAAAGATACAAACCATCGATGTTCCGTTTGTGAAGAATCGATCGTTTTTCTTCATTGAGCTTGTCTTGCTGTTCTTTTAAGTATAATTCCTCGTCGTTTGGATCACCTTCCTGGTTCTCGTTGTTTTCAGCCCCATCTTGGTTGCCATGACGGCGAGATTTGCGTTTGCCCTTGCCCTTTCCTTCCAAATGTTCTTTCAAACGAGCTATCTCTTCTTGAAATTTACGCAAAAGAGCATCCTTTGGATCTTCATTAATTCGTGGTTGATTCTTGATATTCTTAGCACGATTCGCGTAACTAGACATGTCAAGAAAATCATCTTAGTACATTTTTTTCCTAGCCTCTCATCATCTGAAACTAGTAGCGTTAGTCCTGTTCTCAAAAGCATTAGCATCAGTGCAAATACTTATACAAATTGACAAAAAGCGACGAATAATCTGTTCATAGAATAATCGTAAATAAGCAAATAGACGTTCACATGTGCAAATCAATTCTTACCGAAGTGTTGTCAATGATTCATCATAGTTGTAATCAGCAGGTCCGAGTGTTGCAATCATGATTGTTTTAGAATTCCCACCAAGTGAATCTACAAGTTATGATTTTCTTTCGAAATACATGTATTATGAAGAAAGTATCGTTGTACTTTGTAACAAACGAGTTAATTTTGAATCACGATACGGTACATGTGAATTGCCGTCGACAAGAGCCGAAATCACATTTCCAAGCACGGAAAGTGAGAGATTTATATTAGTTGCTTCTTTAAAACGATCGCCCTAGATTCATAGAAAACAATCTATTGATGTTATTGATGCCGATGATCGATTGCTTACGGTTGATCCTGTTTTTGCTTGGCGTTCACTTCCAGCTAAATCGACGAGATTAAGTTTTCCAACTCGAATATGCGCCTGTCCATCAGCACCCGTCTATTAATAATCAATACAATCCACTTAGGGTTCATATTCTTTTCCACGAACTGTACCTCACTACTTTCGACTGTTATCATAAAAATAGCATGCGATCGTGAACTATGTTCATTCATGTTGGTTGCCCTAATAGCAAAACGGTCAAGTCTCATCGTAAGTATAGAGTTTGTTTTTTTAATTACCCCGTCGAACGGTTTAGATTGCCAGTGGTCATCACATGTTCGATCTCTTGCATGTTTTTTGTAATGAACGAACTCAGATCATGAACATGAACACCTTCTTTGGGATGTTCTTGCAATTGCAAACGTTTGTTCTGATCTTTTGATAGAAGATCACGAATACTTTCCTTCAAAAGAAAAAATGTCTTCGTTTCTGGTTTGCAAAAGAATCAATCGAATAGAATATTTACATTATAAATTTCTAGATACGAAGCTCGAACAAGAAATTGACGAGAGGTCGTATGTGCAATTGCATCGAATATGTGTGCAAATGACGATGGAATAATTCCACGTAGTTCCACTTGCGAACGAACACCTGTCGTATATTAATTATGAAATGACAAATCTTTCTAAGTTATACTATTCTATCTACCTTCCATTGTAAACGTTTTACCAGTCCCCGTTTGACCATAAGCAAATATGGTTCCATTAAAACCTTCGATAACTGAATCCACCAGTGGTCGTGCTGTCTGCTCATAAACATCTGTTTGTTTGGAGCTAAGATAATATTAGAGAGAGAGAAAGTCTGAGCCAGTGTGAAACTTGGATTACTAACTTCCAGTCGTAAACCGCATCGAAGAAAAAATTATGCCCATCATCGCCTGTGCTACGCTGAGAAATTTCACTAGTCGGTTTTCGAATAGATATTTGTCGACGTTGACCATCGATATTAACGACTCTAATATGAGAAGATACTGAATAGTCAAATTTATTCGAGAGAGAAGCAACCTTTCACAACCAGATTCCTGTTCTTTTTCACTCATGGGACGACATCGAACAACGACTCGAACAGATTCATCTTTCCCTTTACTTGCTGCCGTTGTTGGACGTGGCTAAACACAAATATTCATAAGTCCAACGAAAAGATTCGAAAGAAAAGTTTAGATATATACCATTTGTCAATTTTGAAGAAAATAAACTTGTTTTTCTGCGTGCTTTTCCGACATAAATCAACTTATGCTTCACTACACTGTCATACATCCTCTGCTAGTAACTATGAACTTTTCATTGGTTCAATTTCTAGCGAATGCTTACCAGACGTCATAGAAATAGTTAGTTTGCTGTTTGTTCATTTCATATATGCGAGATTTTACTGACAGAAAAATTCGAACTTCAAGCTTTTAGTTTTCATCGTTCAAGATTATAATTAAAATAAAATTACAAGTTCCTGTTCGCATTGCCTTCAATGTTGTTCAGATGTTTGGAAATCGGTTATTATCGTATTGTTAGATGAAAAAATTTCGTCGTCCACCAACTGAATATGTTCTCGATCAGCCGTTTCGCTTAAGCATGTACCCAAACCAGTTCTCAACGGTTGAACATGATCGAAAAAGAATGCATTAATCTGTGCGCATAAGACAAACAGTAAACCAAAAAAGTAAAATAAAAGTAAAGTGATGATTATAAATCCTAATTGACCAATATAATCAGCCATGAATTCATGAACGTATAAGGGGAAAAATAACATAATAAGTTGTAAACCAACCGCCGCGATCAATGAACCACACCATCTAAACAGAATGTAATGATTCGTTAGAGAAATGAACGAACAACTTACGTATGCCGCCAACTCATCTCACGTTTAGGTAAAATCAGATAGATTAATTGGAAAAATATAAATGAAAGCACTCCGCTTGAAATTGTCGTTAAGAATTGATAGAATGATTCATGACTTTCTAAAATCGCAGGTACTGACGAGAATATAATAATGAACGGCATGATAATCACAAATGCCAAAATCATTTTAATTGCAAGAATATTTTGGTTGAGTATCGATCGTTCACGTATACGGTAAATAATTGTTAAAACATCATCGAAGCCAATGAATAATCTCGAACCGGTAAATAACGATATGACAAAACTGATGATGAAAACCAGTCCGGCTTGTGTCAAGAGTGAATGAAGTAACGCATCGATTATGTCAGCAAGACCCTGTTCAGGGAATGCTTTTACTAGACGATCTCGAATTTGCTGTTGAAACTTCGGGTCATTACCAAAGATCAAACTAACTACAGCAAACATACTTAAAATCAACGGTAATAAAGATATTAATAGATAATAAGCAATGAGTGCTGCTAACGAAAATGACCAGTCATTGATAACTTTCCATGTGAATAAAGCCAATTTTCCATTGATACTATCGCAATTCGTCTTCGTGTTACTGAGTGACATAGTTTGCGTTTCTGTTTCGTTTGAATGAAACCTTATGGTGTTATTATATCCGATGCCCTATTGATTCTCCATTAACACAGAACGACAAAAGAAAGTTTCTCTTCATAGACGCCCACACGTTATACAAGCTGACTCGTCGATGGTATTGCAAGCGAGAAATTGTATTAGACATGCATTTTGGTTTTCATCCAAATATCAAATTCAATAGAATGAGAAAATATTTGAATGATTTTTATGTTGAGAAATATATTTCGTTTTCATTTATTTAACACTGCATTTTTTAATTCCAATAACGACGAAAATAACCTGTTTAAATAAAGAATATCAGACATATTCGATTGAAACAGATGGTTTTTATTCGCAATCATACTAGGATTTAATATGGGTGTTTTTCTTCTACTCGTTTTTCTTCTATCATACGAAAGAAAAAAACACAACAAAAAATTGAGTATCTACTATAATATTATGAACAATCTATTCATGCTTATGTTTTCACATATAAGTGAGAAACGAAAAACGTTTATTCATCCTCACAATAGCTTTTTGTCCTTTGTCTAATCCGATTAAAGCTATCTTAAATGATCTCGATTTTCATTAATCAGCAGACATTAACATCATCATGCAATGATAAATTCGATTCTCTCCGTGTTCAAAATGTCTATGCGATGGATTAACATATTGTAACATATCAAATTTATCTTCACTGATAAAATCTTAATATGTCCTATTAAAGAAAAACTCACTCGTATCTTTATTTACACTTTTTCAATCTCTAATCAGGATATATCATCAAATCGATTCATCACCATTTAATAACATTTCGATCCAAATGAAATTCAGTTGTAATGTTTTTATTTACACATCAACGGATGGTTCTATGAAAACAACGTCAATCAAAGCGAAGAATGTTTTTAATTCGTCGTGAACGATGAAGATTAGTGAAGAAAAACAAGCTTTTCTTCTATTGACGACTTCCGTTTACTTTCGGCTAGTACTATCGCAATGTTAACCTTGGAATGCAGGACAATATGGTTCTTTCATCTTGGTTCATTTGGATTAAGGTCACATTTGCTTAGAGAGAATTTTTTTTACCTCGCAAGGCAATACAACTCAATCGAAGCAACAATTAGGTCGAGTTCATTCTTTTCCTCTCCTTTTTTTGCAGTCTTCAACTTCAACAATCGAAGAGCAGCTGGAGTGGACTGATGAATGATCATTGTTGTGTTCATTTGCTTTCTCTCATTCTTTCGCACAGTTTTTTCTTCTACTCTAATTAGATCTGATTATTTTATCGCTCATTCATACTTTTCTACTCGAAAATTTACACGTGTGTGCACATATCGTTAAGTATAGAGTTCAATTAAAATCGAGATGTTCATTTCGACACAAAAAATGCTTGAGTGTGAAAGATGATATGATAACAAGGACAGGTTCAATAGACAAGTAGACAACGTCTGTTTTACTCCTATTACAGACAACGATAAGTACGAGTGAACAAACGAAAAAATTTACATGTCAAAATAAAAAAACAACATCTTCAATAGATGAAAGTTTGTACATGAAAGACTTCTCTTTCTCTCTCTTTCTTTTCTTAAATTTAATTGAGTCGTTGGGTAGATAAATGTCTCTGGTAATCATTTCTTTACATTATCGTTGAGAACGAGGACGAGTAACATGTACATGCCAAGTTGGAGAGAAAAAGAGATTATGGGATGTTAACATATCTAATTTCTTCGTTCATCATCAACGTATGCACGAGTCTCCTCCTTACGAAATTAAAATGTCAACTCTACATACTTCCTCCTCCTCTTGTTCTTCATCATCTTTGTTTGATAAGAGGTCAGTCATTTCGTCGTTTTACGTTTTTATTTCTCCGACTCACTTTCGTTCGTTTACTTCGCTCTTATTCTGTTTGATGTTTTTTGTTGTTTTTCGATTTGACCTGTCCGCCCTTTGGTCGACCATATGTGTATGCAATGGATATAGAAGATGATGACTCGATGATTGTTCACATGCGTTGTCATTACTGACGAAAGACAGAACATTAAAAAAGCAGCGTTAATTGGCGATGACAAAATGTACTCGACAAATTTCCAAGGTAAAATTACAAGTCAAAGGAGATCACAGAATTTCTTTTAATTGACGACGATTCTTTTTCAGTCATTAGTTTTATTCTTCTCTTCGGACAACTTGCAACGAAAAGTTTAACATTCAGTTATCGAACATGTCTACCAAATATTGATTTAATTCATATTGAACATATTCATCCTTTGAACAGTCAACATTTTCAATTGATCACCAAAGATTTCCATTTGAACATTTTCTATACCTATCAAAATCATAAACAACGATTTCAATTTGGAAATTTAAATCCTTCCATATCGAATCTATCGAATTTCGATTATCAATTTCAATCTGCGATTAACTACTACCATCAAATCGACACATGGAATTATGTGAACATCACATTCGACGATCGCTTATCGCGTGTTTTCGTCTCATTTAATAATGACGAAACTCGATTGATACCGTTAATTGATTATCCAATCGATTTTCACAATAAGACATTCCCGGAAAGCAAATTAAGTGTACAAATATTAATTCCTGAACATGATCAAAATGTCACGTGTTTATTACCATATGATGGTTTCGGAATCAATAGTAACAGTGTTTGCTCGACAGATATCAAAACATGTGGTTTGTAGTGAATTCAATATGCTCGTTCTGTATGAAAAAATTGATTTTAGAATATCGAATATGTAAATCATCAAATAGTGCTGAACAGTATTGTCCACTTTTTAAAATGTTTGATTGCCAGCCTTTTACCGGTACGTCAAATCGAGCAGCAGTCGACTATGGGAATCGATTTGTTGCTTTAATTTTAGATTTGGAGTGTGGTTTGAAGACAATACCTGTTCCTTGTTCGTTCAATCACTGTGAAAATCATGGCAATTGTTATGTGAATATCTTACGAAATCTATCGCAATGCGTTTGCCCATCTGGTAAAACTTTCTCTCTCTGTTTACCTTTGAAGTATATGTATCTTTACAAGGCTTCGCGGGCGATCGATGTCAATATGCAATTGATGAATGTCAATCAAATCCTTGTCCCGTTCAAAGTAAATGTATTGATTTGCCAAATGGTTACACATGTGTTTGTGGTATGAAACGTGCAAATGCATTGATCGGTATAATAATTGTGTTTTCTTCTTTAGAACCAGGATGGACTGACATCGATTGTTCAGAAGATCTCGATGAGTGTCGAACAACTAAACCATGTAAAGCAGCACGGCGGTGCACAAACCTTCGCGGATCGTACAAATGCGATTGTCTGGAAGGTTTTACTGGACAAAATTGTGAAATGGTATGAAAGTAATCGAGCAAGCATTTGCGAATTTCTTGTTTTCGTTATTTTATGCGTTGAGAAATTTATCATCCTGTCATTGTGTGTCATACTAGTACTTTAATCATAGCAATTATTCACCATAGCGTATCTAATTAGTGAGACAAAATGAGATTGAATTTGTTTCTCTTTAATCTTCATCCCATAGTGACGGCCATAGCGTATCGATATCAAAATATGCTACGAAATTGAGCTGCATTTGTCATCCGAGGAACGTTTGTTTTCTGCCTGTCGAAAAGTATTAAGATGATTTGTAGACTGACGAATTTCTTGGTTTAGACACTTGATCCATGCATCTCTCAACCATGTTTGAATAATGCAACAAAATGTCATCCTATTCTCGATCGTGACAATGTGTTTTATCATTGTACATGTCAATCAGGTTTTACAGGTGCACGCTGTGAAACGAATATCAATGATTGCGAAGGAATTATTTGTCCGAAAAATAATACTCAGTGCATTGATGGAATCAATTCATTCCATTGTGAATGTAAAGCAAATTTTAAACGAAGTATTTCAATAGATGATACATCTCACAGAAATTCACGATTTGTTCTTCTCGTTTACAGATTGGGATGGGGAATGTGTCGAACAGAATCCATGTGATTCATCGCCATGTCATCCGAATGCCACATGTTACAATTTAAATGGTGGACAATATCGTTGTATGTGTCCACCAACGTATACAGGCGTTCGCTGCGATGAAGATATCGACGAATGTGCAGTTTTTCCCTTCATTTGTCGTAACGGTGGCTCGTAAGTCAAATGTTCTTTACTTCTCTTGCAATAAATCGATTCTATTCTCTATAAAAGATGTGTGAATGAAATTGGCTCATACCGATGCTATTGTTCCACCGGATGGTTTGGCCCAACATGTGCTAAAGCCATTGACTATTGTCTTTCACAGCCATGCAATCGAAATGGAACTTGTCTTAACAAAGTAATTGACTTTCATCGAATGAAAGAAATCAAATAGCAGAAACGAATTAACTTTAGATCAATGGTTTCGAATGTCGTTGTTTACCACCTTACACAGGCAATGTCTGTCAGTATGATATCAACGAATGTCTAATCGAGCCTTGTGCAAACAATGGTACATGCTATAATTATGTTGGTGGATTTCATTGTCAGTGTCCTGCTGGTTATTTTGGTAAGAGACAATGCTTGACAATTGGTTTCTATTGTGATTGCAAACCTAGGCTTTCATTGTGAATATCCGCCATCGGAGTGTCAACGTTTACAACAAGCGAGTTTAGCGACTAATTGTAATGATCCACATCTATGCGTTGTGAATGATACTGAAAAGCTAAGACAAATTAATCGATTAGCAACGAGTACGTGCAGGACAGAACGTGATCGAATGTTGGATAATTATTTTGCATGTTTGAATGAACATAAATTTAGCCACTGTAAATGCCCTTCAGGTAAAACAGCGAACTATTGCAAGCAGATCCTTTCAAATATGTTTTTTTTTGCTTCTTGAGTAGACATTTTCCCATGTGCAGATAATTACACGGAAACATTCGGAAGGTCTTTGCTTTCAAAATCGTCTTGTCCATGTCGAAACGGTGGCAGTTGCTATTGGCTCAATTCTACTGAGTATCGTTGTTACTGTCCACCTGGGTTAACCGGTAAAAATTGTTTAATCCAAATTGATTATTGCGCAAGTCGTCCATGCTACAATAACGGTACTTGCCTATCCCAACTGGATAGATTCACTTGTCACTGTCCATCCGAATACAAAGGCATCTATTGTCAAACATTCGTCGATCCATGTGAAACTAATCCTTGTTTGAATGATGGCTTATGCGAGCGAAATAGTCGAACGAAATATCAATGTAAATGTTTAACAAATTATACAGGTAGACATTGTGAAATATTCCAAACGCCTTGCCTGTCGCATCCATGTCGAAATAATGGTAAATGTTTCAATCGTAACAACACATACGAATGTCAATGTACACTGAATTATCAAGGCAGAACATGCGAACATTCGCCCGATCTATGTCTAACCAAATCCAATCGAAGTTTCTGTCTCAATGGTGGTTCCTGTTTAATGACAAACGAATTAATTCAATGTTCATGTTTAGCAGGATTTACTGGTTTATTTTGCGAAGTAAACATCGATGAGTGCTATACCAATCCATGTTCATCGCATGGTGAATGTCTGGATCTCATCAATGGTTACCAATGTCGTTGCGAGTCGGGATGGCACGGTTATCATTGTGAAAGCAAACAAAGTGAAATCAGTAAATCGTTTGTTTATCACACAAGCTTGTCTTCAACATTTCATTTACGTTCATCATCGATTAACATATCAAAAAGTTTACCCTATCGCCATTCATCATTACCCATTCGAATTCAATATGAATTTCGTACGACATTGAAACATGTTTCGTTGCTCTCGATTGGTCAACGTTTTAAACAGGAATTAGTCGAGCATCGAATAGTAACGAATTTAGATAACAAAACATTGCTGTCGACGTCATTTGACTATGATGAAAGTTGGTTAATGATGAGTGTCGAAGTTTTTCATTTATGGATTGACGTGCGAATCGGAAAAAATTCTCTCTCGCAACGATTTTATGTCTCGAATGCATCGTTAGCAAATTTAATCAACAATCAAGTTATATTTGGCCTCGAAAACTATTCAGGTTGTGTGAGAAACATTGAAATCACATACAGTCAAGTTTATTCAATTTCGTTAACCGATCAATTGATTGAAACGAACGAAAATCGTACTCTAGGTTGTGAAAAGTAAGTTTCGGACGTGATTCGACTTGTGTGAACGAACTTTGTTTGTTTGCATAGAACAAATGCTTGTCAATATTCAACTTGTCGAAAGAATGAGATATGTCAAGATCATTGGTTTTACCATATATGCCAATGTCAACGACCTTTCTTCGGTGAACGTTGTGATCAAAGTAAAATTCTCACTTTTGTTTTTTTCGTTTTTTTTCTAAATCAATCTTTTAGTCGCTCCAATCGTTTCCTTCAATGAAAATAGCGTTGCCAATGTCATCTTTTCGTCTCCTATATCAAACATCTCTCTCTTCTTTAATACGTTGCAATTAAACGGTACTCTATTTGAACTTATTTCATCGTCTAAACAGTATCGATTTGCTCGTAATACTTTATCAACAAATCCGTCATCATCAAAAATAACCGGAGGCTTCATCGACGGTCACTTTCGATTGATTATTATCGACGATGGGCCTAAACGACAAGAATATGAGTTGCGCAGCGAGCAACGATTCAATGACGGACAAACACATAATATTCAACTTGATTTAGATAATTATCGACTGCTTATCGATGACATTTACAATGAAACATTGACGAAAACCAATCATACCTTTCTACCGAATCAAGTTGAATTACTCGGTGATGGGTCATTACAAGGTTGGTTGCAAGATGTACGCATCAATGATCAATTGATTCCATTTGATCGAACGAAACAGTCACAAAAAGATTTCAATGTAACGTTCTTCCATATGAAATCATTAGAAACAAATCCATGTTACCCAATCAATCCATGTTTGAATCAAGGCATTTGTCTCGTGACGAATTCAAATGATTACTCGTAAGTGTTCAACTTTCGTACTGATGGGAATTCATTTCTTTCTTACAATGAAGTGATACATTATAGTTAGACGATTAAACTCTGAGTAGAGACTATAATCTTCACATTGTTTCTTTTATTCGATGTGTGTGTGTATACAATTCATCGTTTCTTTTGTATCTCTTCGTTCGTCGATGTAAGATGAGACACTGCGTCTGCATGACATACAGAAATACTTTGATGTAACCACAATTATGTTGGAGAAACTTTCTGTCAAAGATAGTTTTTTAATCTTGATTTACTTCCTTTCATTTCCATCATTCATCAGGTGTCAATGCAATACGGACTGGTTTGGACGGAACTGCTCGGAACCCAATATCTGCAGCTATCATAACCAAAGTTTATGTCCTGATGGATTTGTCTGCAAAGTAATCGACGAAAATCAAGAATGTAAGTTCAATCGATCGATTCTTTCGAAGATCTTCAGCGTTACACTGTTGATTAGGTTTGGCCACGGCGACATTCGAAGGCAATACGAGCAGTTTAATTGCCACATTACATCATAGTTCAGTTTCACAGATTTCAAATGAATTATCGTTCCGACTTCGTGCACGCTCTCAACATGCTCATCTATTAACTGTGAAGAATTTGTACACATCCAGTTACTTCTCGTTATATCTGCATGGAAATAACTTTCTCTATCGTGATTCCATTCGAATAACGGATTTGATTATTGAATTGAACAACGAGACATTCGATGAATGGGCAACATTTCACTTTCATTGGTCAGATTTCTCCACATTAACCATCAACTATTTGTACACATACACAATCAATTTATCGCTGAAAGCATTATTAACGGCGAATGGACAAACACAAATATTCATTGGCAACGGCTTTCGTGGTTGTTTGGAATACTTATTAATTGGTGAAAATCTCTACATCCCGTTTTATAACGACATGATCTATGAAAATGACACACGCACGAACAAATTCTTTACGGAACAAATTGAAAACATTCAAATAAATAATTGTACATTTAATCATATATGTGATGATATGGATTGCCAAAACGGACAATGTATGAGTGATTTCGATCAAGGCAGATGTGTTTGTCATCCGGGATGGTACGGAGATTTCTGTCAAGTCAATATTAACGAATGTGAACAAGGTAATAACTGTTCAAAAGAGCATAGTATTTGTGTGGATCATATTGATGGATATTACACATGTCAATGTGATGAAGGATTTACTGGACTTTAGTAAGTTATTGAGTATATTTCAAAATTCTTTTCTGTACTCTCGTTATATGATCTTTTAGTTGTGAAACAAATATCGACGAATGTTCATCATCTCCTTGTAAAAATAACGGTACTTGTATTGATCTAATCAATGGCTACTCATGTCAATGTACGAGTGATTATATAAACGCTCATTGTACAAAGTCGAAGAATGAGACTTGCTTTGGTCGAACGCATCCATGTCAAAATAACGGCATATGTATTTTGAAAAGTGCACATTTTTATGTTGATAATCCAGAAACGGAGTGTCAATGTGCAAATGGTTATTATGGACGATGGTGTGAACATGACTCATGTTCAAATTTAATTTGTCAGAACAATGGTACGTGTCAACGATTACCAAATGGCCAAGCGAAGTGTTCATGCTTAGTCGAATGGTTCGGAAATGAATGTCAATATGATGTCAATGAATGCGAAGTAAATCAAACGAATATTTGTTTAAATAATGGAACGTGTGCGAATTTATTTGGTGGTTATGAATGTCATTGTCAGAATAATTATCTGGGCAAAAATTGCCAGCGAAAACATGTCTGTCTAGAACGATCACCTTGTCTTAACCATGGACAATGTAGAACTGAAGGAGAACATTATTATTGCGAATGCTCGGCGAACTTCACAGGCACACATTGTGAATTATTGACGTGCGAATCAGAACCATGTCAACATAATGGAACATGTTTATCGAATATCAAAGACGAATTTTTCTGTAATTGCACTGGGACTGGTAAGGATAACTGATAGTCTTTGTATGAAATTTTTTACAACCTGACTGTTAAAATAGGTTACGAAGATGAAAAATGTAGTACGGAAATCAATGAATGTCGAAGTAATCCATGTTGGAATAACGGTACCTGTATCGATCAGATCGATGGGTATCTTTGTACATGTCCGTATGGTTTCACTGGCTATCAATGTGAAAATAAGCAGAAAGCTTTGAACTATTTCGGTTTTTCCTATCATTATATCGTATGGCCGGGTATTGCGATTTTACTGTTAATGGCTATTATTTTACTAACAGTTATTGCTGGCCGTATACGTGAGAGCCGTCGATTACGAGGTACATATCATCCAGCAATAAACGAAAATGGTCAAACGTCACGAATGGAGTTTAGCATGATTTTAAAACCACCACCAGAAGAACGTTTGATTTAGTCAGTTGCGATTAGTCAATTCATTTCACCTATCACTGTCACTATTTTTCTTTCTTTCTTTCTTGCTTTCTTGTTCTCGTTCGAGAAACTTTGAACTATGATTGTGTTTTTCTCATGCAATGTCTGTGTGCGTGTGTTGATGTAGTTTCTGTTTGTAATAAAGATTCTTTTCTCATTTGAAGATTTCAATCTATCATCGAACATGCCATCAAGTCCAGTATCATTCCTCGATTATCTCGATACTCTTGCTGTGGTCAGTGGTGGACTCTTCGCCGGTACAGCCCTTTATATTTCGATCGGTCAGGTGCCTGCATTGCGTCAGTTTGGTCTTAGTGATCATTGGCGATTTTTCCCGTACATGTACAAAAATGCAGCACCACCACAGGGAACCTTTGCTACTATTGCCGGTGTGGCAAGTATTGCGCACGCAACACGTATTCGCGGTTCTCCATTCGATCGTAATTTGTGGATTATAGCAGGAACAACATTTCTAGCCATCATTCCATATACATTCGCATGTATTGCACCAGTTAACAAAGCGATTATTGAAGATAATAAAAGTGTTGATGCAGGAAACGAGAGTAAAGTAAATGTTGGTGCAAAGAAAGATTTGCTAGATAAATGGGCACTTTTACATTTGGTTCGTACCGTTGGATCGGTTGCTGGCTTCGGCGCCATGGTTTTTGGACTCACTCGTCATTGATCCCTCGTCTTTAGCTGGTAAAGATTTTAGTTTTTTTTATAGCACCCTTTTTTCATTGAAATAAACTTTCCCTTACCGACACAAAGCGACAACTTATGACTTCGAAATATTAAGAACGTTTGATTGGTTACGAGAAGCTAACGTGTTGTTTGAATCATACATTTTGTGATACTTTTTACTACACTTTGAAATCTGACTATATGTCATTGAGTGAGCTTCAACGTGGTCAATTGACAGGAAGGATTTATTCCTCGTCAAAAGGATTTCACAACGTATCATCGAAGTCGACAAAAGATGGCAATTACCAAAAGCAACAGACTTTGTACCAATGGTTTTTATCTATTTTAAAAGAGGTTTTCCTACCAGCTGGATATCCAAAGTCAGTGTCCAGCGACTATCTTGGCTATCAAATTTGGTAAATGAAATTTGCCAGATAGCAAAAAGTTTCAATCAAGACTTTCTATTATAGGGATACAGTTCAAGCATTTGCCTCTTCTATTACGAATGCATTAGCATTTAGTGCTATCTTAGAAGGAATGGGCGTAGGAGATGACAAAGCATCTGTTCTTTCAGCGACATTCGTCTGGTTAGTTAAAGACGGAGTGGGAATGTTAGGACGAATTCTCTTCGCTTGGCTTCACGGCACTGGTAAATATAATATACATTGGAGAACAAATCATATCTCTGCTCTTCTCAGGTCTCGACAGTAATCTGAAAATGTGGAGATTCTATGCGGATATTCTCAATGATCTAGCTACGTCGATCGATTTACTAGCTCCATTTTTCAAACATTTACTCTTACCAATAGCCTGTCTCTCTAATCTATGCCGTTCGATTGTGGGTGTCGCGGGTGGATCAACACGAGCGGCATTAGCACAACATCAAGCTATTGCTCATAACATGGGTGATGTGTCAGCAAAAGATGGATCTCAAGAAACGCTTGTCAATCTTTTAGCATTAGTTGTAAATATATTTCTATTGCACACGGTTAAACGTGATCAATTTATTGTTTGGTTTTTATATTTCACATTGACGGCATTACATTTGTTTGCGAATTATCGTGCAATTCGAACGTTACAATTACGCACATTCAATTGGAATCGATTTGTATTAATCTGCAAGAATTATTTTCCGAAGAAGGAAATGCCAACAGTTGCTTACATCAATCGACACGAACCGATTCTGATGGAGGTTGGTCAGTCATTGAAATGTTATGTTGGAATGCGACTAAACGAAAATGAAGTCAAATCGATGAATATTGATCAATTTCTTCGATATCATTTCGCTATTTTATTCAATCAATCGTCCAGCCGCTTTGATATCGTGCTAACTGATACTTGTAATGATCAAGACCTAATCCGATGTTACTTTCTCCTTCAATATTTGATTCACTCCACTCGCTTCGACGAATTCTGCATCATTCCATCGAATGTCTCTTGGATTGATCTAGATCGATTACATACAGTGACGAAGAATCTCTATGAAGATTTCCTTTCGAAAGCACAAGCGATCGGTTGGGACATAACACAAGCAAAATTTCTTGTAAACAGTTACAGATATACTTCAAAACAGCATTAAGAGGAAGGAAAGTTTTATCCGGTCGATGTTTTGTTTTTGTTTCATGTTAATAAAACGTTGTTCTCTTGCTTGATTTGATATTGAGAGGTTGAAATTTATTAGATAGAAAATTATGAAATATTCGATAGGAGTTGGCTGGAGAGAAGAAATCTTTCAATGTCCTGTTTCCATCACACGAAATCTATTAGAATAGATTCGACATTAGTAGTTGTGGCGTACTGATATCATTAGAACAATGGGCGGTCTCCTGATGTTGACCTTCATGATACTTTGTGCATTGTCTGGGGTCACGATGCTTCTCAGTATATTTTTGAATGTTGCTGTTCTTATCGTTATATTCAATTAGCGTGGAGTTATCTAAAATAATACTTTTCTTATCGATTTCCATATCTGAAGGTTACTCTCACTTTGTGATACAAGATCATCAATTGTTTCTGTTAGCTGAAGATGTTGATCTATGTCTTCTAAAACGGAAGCAAACCGTATTGCGAATCTATGTGCCTAAATAGACATACCGCATGTGATAGGATCGAAGGGAATAGTTAAATCGGTAGTGTTTTTCTCTGTGGTTTGAATTGACACTAAGGAGATGAATGTGGCTGAAGTGGAGTTTTCTATGCGAAACCAAATTGATAGAGATTTTGTTTGTTTAGCATCTGCTATTCTTACCGATTAAACTACATAAGTTTAGTTGCAGTTGTCGATGTTGGGAAGAATTGAAAACGATCGTTTGGATCAGATTCGACAATTCATTAAAGCTAGTTTTTAGTTTCGAATGAAAACTTTCCTCATCTTGGGGATTGTTAATTGATGATGATGGATATTTCACATGACCGTAAATCCATAATATCCCATTCGGATTCATTAATTCAAATGCGGACGAATTGGAAATGGGTACGGTTAGAAATGCAATTGGATTTGATTGAAGACCCAATTGTTTATTAGTCTATTTCACGATAAAGTACGAAGGAATATATTGTTGAATCTGTAATTACCTGCTGTGAAAAGAGCGCAAGATACTCGATGATTTTCTTCGATAATTCTAATTTGTCTTTCGAGTCCAATGGCACATTGACAATATTTCCTATGAAAATTCTGAATCAAAATCAGATGAGTTCAAGTTTATCTTACTATTAATTTTGTTAACCGAATTGCTAAGTAGATATTGAGGATTTAAAGAAATCAGAATAAGAAATGCCAATATAAGAAAACATCCCGTAATCATACACCAACACATGTAGACGGAAAACTGCGATTGCCTGAAAAATTCGTGAACTTTGCATTGTTTATCTCAAACATTTGTTTACGCTTACTGTTGTTTGGATTTCGATGACTCTTCACGATGAACATCCTCATCAACTTCATAGATGGTTTCGAGCATACTTGTTTGTTCTTGTACTTATTCTATAGGAGTAAATACAGCAAATGCATACCGACGAAATGAATGCGCAATGAAGCGAAACAGTATCATTCTTTTTTCGCAAAGGTAAACTAAGAGAAAAAAATATTTCTATGATATAATTAACCGATATACAGCGTATTTCTTTTCGTTTCGACAAAACAAAATGTATGGACTATTAATGAGAATAAGCAAGTACTATGCTTGATTAATGCTTAAAGAACGAGAAATATGAATGATTCACTGTCGTTTCTCTAGTTTCTGTGACATGATTTGTTCGTGTTTTCTTAGGTATTAATGTCCATCAATCACACGGAGAAGTCAACAAAATACTTCGCATGGATGACTGTACTCATGAGTGACTTGTTTGTGTCATTATCAACACGATGAAGATAAGGACATACTGAATAATTTCAGGACTACGGAACTCGTAAAGTTGGGTCAAGAATGAAAAAGTTCTTACTGAAGCTGGTATCAGTGACATATGCGTTGTTTGTATTCATTTCATATTGAGCTAAACGCACAAATACGCGGAAAATATGTGAAAAGTCATGCCTTGAGTCATGTTTTCCTTCGTGTTTGACGAAGAAAGAATAGTAAAAGTTAATAACCATATTTTCGTCGCAGGTAAAAGTACATGGTCTTACATCCGATGAGAACGTGTACTTCACGACTACAAATCAGCTTATCCTTATTTCGATACTCTAATATTTGCATTCAATCTCAGTGAAGAAGAAGATTTTAATAGTAGAACAATGTTATAACGAAAACAATAGCTAAACAGGCAACAAACATTCTAGTCAGGATGATGTTATATATAGCAAAGTATTAATTAATTGAATGAATATATGAACCGATATGTATTAGTAACAAAGTAGCATCTCGTTTACAAACGACGAGATATGATTTATATTAATACAGAATGCTGGTCGAATAGAACAAAATTTGATCAGATATTATCAAAAGAGAGCATATATTTTGACTAGTAGGACAAATACAAGTTTTGGAATTTGACAAAGAAATCATAAGACCGGCGTTTGAACAGTCACCATTAAAGTTATATTGGAATATACAAAGAAAAATAAACAGAAAGACCAGAACAGATACATATTTGTGCTTTGGCTATGTTTCTCCATGTTTCTAAACATTATTGATAAGATTCTCGACGGCACTTGCTTCCCAGATTTGAAATGATGAATCTTCAGCAACTGAAGCAATCATCGGTCGTGTTGGATGCCAGCTTATATCAGGTATACGTGAATCATGTCCTTTATGATCAAAAATAACCCCATCAGGTGATTTCAAATCCCAGACACAGACATGTTGATCGGCACTACTGGATGCAAATACACTTGGTGCTAATGGACTCCAGGCAATTTGAAGTATAGCATCTCGATGACGTTGATCAAAACGTCGAACTTCTTTGGAAAGATTTCTCATATCCCACAGAGCAATTGTTGTATCGTCAGAACCAGTTAATAGAGCATATTCGTTAATTGGATGAAATGCAAGACAATTGCAATCAGCTGAATGAACTTTGACACGAAATTGAAGAGTTTTCGAGGATGATGTTGGTGATGGAAACAATGATTCTACGAGCGAGGCACTACCTGACGATGCACGAAGATCAGTGATGAGCAAAGTACCCGAACCAGCTGCTGCACCGAAAACAGCTGGATGACTAAAATTCAGACAGTTTAAGGTGAGTTTTCGTTTTCTTAAACTTCATTAGATGAGCACACTCTTACCTCGGATGCCATTGAATAGCATCAACAAGTTTTCGTTCTGAATCGAATGTTTCGACTGGATCAAGGATTGTATTACATTCGATTCCATTTGTCGGTGTAGTTGGAACAGGGGCAGTGGACATTTTTTCAACATTCCACAAGCACATTTTTCCATCTTGAGCACCAGTCAATAGCAAACCTTGTTGGATCGGATGCCACGATAAAGCAAAACCTTCATCCGTATGTCCACGTAAGATAGCTTGTGGTCGAGAAATGCCATCCGGATTCAATTTACTTGGATGTTTACTATAGTCAAATAAGAATATATCGTTGGTCGACGAGAAGCTTGCAATTTTGAATGTATTTTGAGGCATAGCACGAGCTTTATTTACATCACCAACATGATACATTGGTACGTAAGGATGTACTAAAGATGAAAAGACAAATCTTTCGATGCTATTTCACGATTGAAAACGGGAAAATATTTACTTGAGCCTCGAACACCCATTTCATAGCCACCATGTTCACCGGTGAATTCATCGAAGCCTTGACATTTGCTATATACCAGTTAGCTCATTGCGTGAATCAGTAGGTGTTCGTCCACCTTGTGTACCAATGATCAAACGATAATAATCACATTTTGGATCACCTTTGACAGTATGATAGTCAAGCCATTGAACTGTTGGTGATGGACATTGAAGTAGTTCGTAAAATAACATATTGTACAGATAAGGAGAGTTTTTTCTCCAACGACAAAATTCCGTTGATTGAAAGACTTGATCATATTCGTCACTTTCACCATCGTCCTCTTGCTGTGGTGGTTGCTGTGCGATGTCTATGTTAGGTTCATCAATTTGAATAATTATGGATTCAATTTCCATGGTTACTTCTGCAAAAGAAGAAAAGGACATGTAAACAAATTGATAGATTATCACCATTGAACTTGTCCGTTAAATGTTGTTATGTTTTGAAACTTATTTATATCGAAACAGAAAAAACAGAGTGCACGAATGTATGTATAGAAGAGAAAAAAGTAAGAAAACATACAGTGACAACAATACAATTAGGCATAGAGCACAAGTGTCGAAAAGAAAACAAGGAAACATTAGTCATTTTTACATAAACCAAAACCAGACAAGGAGTATTAGTGGTTGAATTGTTTTTTTTCTCAACGGAGATTGTTCATCCATCTGACAAAAAAACAACAAGATACATGTTTTGTCTTCATCCTTTGGGATTGAACCATGTTTGCCAATTCGATACAGGAGTACCAGATAATGAGTTCGCGTTCGATGCGGAATTGGATAATGAAGCTTGTTGTTTTCCCGCGCTTTGAGAGTAAAGCTGCGATGGAGCGGTGATTGTCGCTGGAGTTGTTGTAGATGGGTTCTGAGATTGTGACTGCTGTTGTTGTTGTTGCTGCTGCTGCTGTTGCATATATGCTTGGCACTGCATCCTGTGTTTGTCAAAATTAAATAGGTTCATGAATAGATGTGTTTCGACTGATGTAACCTACCAGTATTGAGTCCACGCGTTGGTATTCGCCTGGCTCGACGCAGCATCTTGAGTATTGCTAGTTGCAGAAGATGAGTTTACTGCTAGTCCTAGAAAATCAATAATTGTTTTTATATGTTCAGTAAATTATATTTTTCTCAGCGACAAACCTTGTGGAAATTGTTGAGGAGTATTAGTTAGGGTAGTTGGTGGTTGAACACCTGTTTGCTGCTGCTGCTGCTGTTGTTGCTGCTGCTGCATATATTGCCTGTAATGAAAGAAAGAGAGAGGAAGGTCTCACATTTATTGTTCAGACAAGTGTTTGATTTCAAAATCTACCAATATTGTTGATAGTACTGTTGCCAAGCTTCGGCATTGTTAGCATTCGCTGCTGGATTTGCCCCGGCTGTTGATGGTGGCATTTGTGACTGAGGCGGAGCTAAAGAAGGATTGGACTGAGCTGAAAATCAGAGAAAAACAAGAGATAGCAAATTTGAGTATCAGCAGTGTGCAAATACTTACTATTTGCAATAGATGGTTTTCCACCTGTTTGAGAAGGATGAGGCATACCTGGATAGTGTTGGTTCGCAGATGGAGGAAGCGGCTGCCGATGAAAATCGTTATTATTGCCATAGAAAGGATTAGATGATTGAGCTGTGGGCATATTTGGATTTGATTGACTACTTGCAGCGATAGATGCTAATGCTTGATTCATATAGGTATTGGGCCCTCCTTGTTGTGGTGGTGGTGGTTGTTGTTGTTGTTGTTGTTGATTACCCCAACCGAATGGCGGTGGTTGTTGAGCTTGAGGAGGCACTCCTTGTTGCGAAGAAAATGTTGACATCATCGGTGGGCGTGCTTGACTAAATGTGGGGTTAGTTGGTTGATTAAAATAAAGTGGTGCAGTTGTAACGGTAACGTTTGGGAGAGAGAAATTTGGTTTTGTAAGAGGTTGATTATCATCATAGTCATCCTGTCGATCACTGAATCGACTTGGGCGACCGTCGCTACGCGTATGAGGTTGTGAATAGGATGAATTATTTGAGTTTGGAGGATAGAAATCTGGTCGATTCGATACTGCTGGTGGGAGTAGACTGGGACGATTTTGTTGAGGCGGTCCCATTGGATCATAGTTTCCGTGTTGAAAACTTTCTTGAAAAGGTCGATTTTGAGATAGTGCTCCGTCATAATTTGGTCGTCCATTTCTGTTAAATGGATGATTATCTAAAATGAAATTGTAGTCTAGAATGAGTATTTCTAAAACATCGATGGACTACCTGGTGGTAACTGTTCACTAGAATGATGATGATGATGATGATGGGGATTCATGTCTCGCTGACGATCATGAAAGCCACCTCTGTTACCTCCACGTCCGCCTTCTCGACGATCATGCCGTGGCGGTTGGTTATTATCAGGACCAAAACGTGACTGATGTGGTTCACGTGAATTGTTATGGTGACCAGCACCCCGACCACCACGACCGAAATGATCGTTACCACCACCTCGTCCACCTCTTCCACCATTGCGACGATGATCATCTCCAAATGAATGATCATCTCGTGAGTGGCTATGTCGATCACGTGGTGAACGTGAACGATCTCTAAAACAAGGAATAAACGATGTCTTCGTTTTCGAACACTGATTTCGATGAAATTTTACCTGTTAAACGACGATGACCGATCAAAGCCACCCCGACCCGGTCGCTGTGAGTCTCGATCACGATATCGACCTTGGTTATCACGGTGAGATGAGTGATCTAAATAGACGATTGTATAAGTGGTTACATTAAAGAAGTCGAGAAACTTAATCATACCTGATCGTATACTAGAATTATCGTCACCATGATGATGATGTTCGTTATGAGTATCTGATGATTTGTTCATGTCAGACCCTGTAGGAGGCGTGTCTAGAATGAAATTTGAAAAAGGATAGATTTTCCATGTGTCTCTCAGAAGTAGATCTACCTGAACTTTCAACTTGGACGGATAAGAGTGAAGGCAGAGAATTATTACTAGCATTGGATGGCAGTGCTGCTTTTTCACTACCAAAATCTAGCAATGAAGGTGGACCTTCACCCATAGTTGGCTTGTTTCCTAATGAACGATTTCGATCATCAGGGAATGAATCACGCCGACTAGCACCACCTCCACGTGGATATGGCATTCTTCCTCGTCCTCCACCACCACCACGATTAAAATCACGATCGAACGGTCTTGATGGCTGTTGTTGTTCGACATCAAACAGGCTGGGCACTTTCGATTGACCACTACGTTGATCGTCGTTCGGTCGATTGAACTGGTTGTGGTTGTTATTGAAGCGATCATGTTGATGGAAATCTCCACGTCCACCACGTGAACCGCCCCTATGACCAAATCCACCATCATGGCCTCCTCTTCCTCGCATTCCACCGCCTTCTCCACCCCTGCCTCTCATTCCAACACCACCGCCTCGACCATAACCGCCTCGATTGTCTTCAAATCGATGTGAGTGAAAATTACGATCCTAGAAAGAGATTTATTCGTCGATATCGAGTATATTGTCAGTGATTTTTAACTTACAAAATCGTGCACATCGTCCATCAACGAAGGTGGACCACCGGAGCGATGATGAGACGACATGACGAACAGTTACTTGCTTGAAAACTAAAAAGAAATTGATAACTATATATTTATTCAAGTATACTTTTCTGTCAGCTATCCTATCCTAAACTATTGACATGCGTTATAAGACAGTAGAGGAAATTATGCAAAGGACATATCGAGGGAGGATAGAAGTCTTATCACATGTTTCTACGTATTTTATAGTTTGTACAACATCGAATAATATGTACACAATTATTTCTACGCGAGATAATAAACTGCGAATGCAACGATCCACGTATTTTAAAATATAATTTCGTTTAAATTGAGAGATATCAACGAATTATATTTAGTATGCGGTTATTAATATTCATTGGGTGAATCAATGATATAGGATGAATACGGATATTAAGAAGAAAAAAGTAGCATTCGCAATTATATTCTATTTTAAGAAGCGATTAAATCAATTAAACCAGATGGATTATCCTTATTAATCACTTATGCTGTTATCAGACAGGTGTGTAGCACAGGAAAACAAGGAATTTCAAGGATATATAACAAAATTCCTTGCGAAGCAACTTGATAAGTGCGTACAATCCACGATTGATTATATGTGTATAGTGATTTTATCGGTGGATTTTGAGCTCTTATACCTTAAAACAAGTATGGATAATTTAAAATAGTCTGAAAGGATGAAATTATTTCTAAAATAATCTAAAAATATTAGATAAGAAATCTTTTTTTCTACATATAAGATAGGAACAAAAGATTTGTTTTCTATTACCAATATTGACAAACAACTATATGCAAATGCACTGATTGGTTGGTGTTTTCGTCCAATCAGAATATATCATGACTTTCCTCATTTAAAAAATGAAATAGGGGATTAATTTAAAAAACTAGAATTTTATAATTATTTTCTTCGTGAATTTAAATGAAAATAAATCTTTTTCAATATTCTTTCATTCTTTTTCCAATCGGAGGCCAAAGTGAATTCAATAGGGCCATATTATTTATTTATTATTTCTCTTTCAAAGAAATAACCATTCACGTCCATTTTTGACCAACAAGTCACATACATTTTCTCTTTCTAGATCTCCAGTCGTTCGTGACACAAAACCATCAACATGGGTCGTATGCATGCTCCTGGGTATGTCATTTCCATTGAGTTTTGACAAATCGAACTCAGCATTTTTCTTTCAGCAAGGGTATTTCAGATTCTGCTTTACCCTACAAACGAACTGTACCATCCGTAAGTTCTCACAAAGGACTTCTTCGTTCAGCACACGTTAGTTGCCTATTTTTTTTTAGTGGTTGAAATTAACATCCGAAGATGTTGTTGATCAAATTTGCAAATTGGCGAAGAAAGGTTTAACACCATCACAAATCGGTAAAACTAAATGAGTGTTTTTCGGATTGACGAGAAAGAATTTCATCATATAGGTGTCATTCTTCGTGATTCACATGGTGTTGCTCAAACACGTTTTGTTACTGGAAACAAAATCTTACGTATCATGAAAGCAAAAGGTCTTGCACCAAGCAAACCAGAAGATTTACATCACTTGATTAAGAAAGCTGTTGCTATTCGTAAACATTTGGAACGTAATCGCAAAGACAAAGATTCCAAATTCCGTTTGATTCTTGTCGAAAGCCGTATCCATCGTTTGGCACGATACTACAAAACCAAGAACGTCCTTCCATCAACATGGAAATACGAATCATCAACAGCCGCTGCTCTTCTTGCTTAAAATAATATAACATCGTTGTTTTGCTCATTTTAATATGAGAAAGAAAGAAAAAATAAGAATAAAGATAATAAAAAGAGAGCATGTTTACAATAGAAACACATGTTTCATTTAGATTCGTATGTTTCTAGATTGATTTTTAAGATTTTTCTTTTTAATTAAATCAGTGCGATGGCCGCACAAGACCTCATCAATATTCTCGAGCGAACAGCCACCGGATGTATGTGTACAGATAGATTTATCATTTGAATCACCGACTCGGACTCTTTTTTAGCTCAAGCCGATTTGGAGAATGCCCGAAATTTTCTTGCTAAAGCAGCCGAACAAAACTTGCCCGAACTGTTAAAACAACTTTCTGATATTTTAAATACGACCACAAATAATCCAACAGCACGCACACAAGCAGGTAAGGAAATACTTACGTGTTCGTGCACTTGTTCATGACGATTTCGCTTCTTGTAGCATTACAACTTAAAAATGCACTCTATTCACGAGATAATATAGAAGCTTTTCGAGAACGATGGCTTCGCATACCCGACGATATCAGAGCACACGTGAAAAATAACGTAAGAGACCAAAGGATTCTTTGAAAACATCTAATCCTCTACTCAATTCAGTGTTTCAATGCGCTCGGTACTGAAACGTCCAAACCATCACAAGCAGCTCAATGTGTCGGTTATATCGCTTGCGCCGAATTGCCGCGAGGCCAATGGCGAGATTTAATCGGTAGGACTTTCCACTAGAATTATCTTCGATAGCACTTATCATACATTTAGAACGGTTGGTTGCTAATGTGACGACGGTCGGTAGACCTGATAACATCCGTGAAGCAAGTTTGGAAGCACTTGGTTATATATGTCAAGATATTGTAAGTTGATTTTGGGTATCAGACTTTGCTTACTGATGGATATTTTCAGGAACAAAAGGTACTTGAACCTCAGAGTAATGTTATTCTAACTGCACTTGTATATGGCATGCGTAAAGAAGAAACGAACGATCATGTACGTCTTGCTGCAACAACAGCCATGTTGAATTCGTTGGAATTTACTAAAAACAATTTCCAAAATGATGTATGATTCAGCTAGAAGTATTGAGTACGTCTAATTTTTCTCTGTTGTCTTCTTTCAATAGAGTGAACGACATTACATTATGCAAGTTGTATGCGAAGCCACACAATCAACCAATTTAAAGGTAAATTCGATATTTTCATTCCCGGAACCTTTCATCTTCAATTTACATTTTTTTCTACTTTAGATTCAAGTTGCAGCTTTGCAGAATCTCGTTAGAATTCTGAGCTTATATTATGACTACATGGAATACTACATGGGTCCTGCATTATTTGCGGTAAGATGCCGTACTCTTAATTGAAGTTCTTTCGCATTACCTTCGTTCTTTGTAGATTACTATGGATGCAATGAAATCCACCCATGATGAAATAGCTTTACAAGGTATTGAATTTTGGTCGAACGTCTGTGACGAAGAGTACGAATTACAATTAGATCAACAAGAAGTAAGTAATCTCCAGTTAAATCTAATATTTAATTCAATTTTTCTGTGTTCAAAGGCACAGGAACAAAATCGTCAACCAGAACGAACAAGTCGTTACTATGCACGCGGTGCGTTACCATACTTAGTACCCGTTTTATTACAACGTTTAACTATGCAAGAAGAAGCAGACGACGATGACGATTGGAATCCATGTAAAGCTGCTGGCGTCTGTTTGATGTTATTGGCTAATTGCGCCGAAAACACAATTATTCAATACGTCTTTCCATTTGTCAGTGAAAATATCAAACACGCCAATTGGCAACATCGTGAAGCAGCGGTCATGGCGTTTGGTTCGATGTTAGAAGGGCCTGATGTGGCAAGCATAAAACCAATTGCTGAACAAGCAGTACCGTTTTTGCTTGAATTATTACGCGACCCAAATGTTGCTGTACGTGATACAACAGCGTGGACAATTGGACGCATTTTTGAATTCGTTTCACAAGCTGTAATGACTCCGGAATTAATTCGAGCGATTGGCAATGCATTAGTCAATGGTTTGGGAGATGTTCCACGTGTTGCAACGAATATTTGTTGGGTAGGAAAAACGAAATTTCCCCGTTTGAGCTTGTAAAAAAGTCTACTTTCTGGTTTTAGTCATTTTCGAGCTTAGCTCGTGCTGCATATGAACATGCTGAATGTCCAGATGATGATGATACACCAAATACCTATTTATTATCACAATTTTTCGATGAAATCGTTCACAAACTCATTGAAACAACAGATAGGTACGTATATCTTGCCCAGAAATCACTGCTAAATTCTCGTCCTGTCGTTTTACAGACCAGATGGTAACCAATCTAATTTACGTAATGCCGCTTATGAAGCGTTGATGGAAATGATTCGTCACAGTCCCAAAGATTGCTACAGTACTGTTCAAAAGACCACAGTGACTGTACTTGATCGATTAAATCGAGTCATATCAGTCGAAAGTCATGCAGCTAATCCAAACGACAGAGTACAAATTAGCGATCTTCAATCATTACTTTGTGCGACACTTCAAGTAAGACAAGCATGACAAAACGTGTTTTCAAAAAACTATTTTTATGAACTATTTAGAGTGTACTTCGTAAAATGCATCCAAATGATGCTCCACTCATATCAGATCCAATTATGCAAGCTTTGTTACAAATGCTCAAAGCAAGTAGTGGAAAGACAAGTGTTGTGCAAGAAGATGCACTTGTCGCGATCGGCACTCTAGTTGAAGGTTTGTGCTTACAAAAGACTTTCAACAGAACCGGTAACTGTGTATTTATTTTCAGTATTGGGGGTCAATTTTCTCAAATACATCGATCATGTCCTTCCATTTCTTTATGAAGCATTAAATAACCATGCTGAATATCAGATATGCGCAGCTGCTGTTGGCGTTGTTGGAGATTTAAGTCGCTCGTTACTTGATAAGTTAGCTCCGTATTGCGATCTAATAATGACTCATTTGCTTACTTGTCTCGGTGTAAGTGAAACGAAAGTATCCGGGCATTCTATATCACTCTCCATTGACTTATTTAGGATGATAGATTACATCGTTCCGTCAAACCTCAAATTTTAAGTACATTCGGTGATATTGCTCTAGCCATCGGTGGTTATTTCAAAAAATATCTGGAACACGTTTTAAATACTCTTAGTCAAGCATGTCGTGCTCAAGTTTCGAAAACAGATTACGATATGATCGATTACCTGAATGAACTACACGAAGGTTGCTTATCTGCATACACGGGTATTATCCAAGGTCTCCGCAATTCAGCAGCAACAACCGGTGATTCTTCGGCTGCACTGGCCGAATTAGAATTAGTCACGGCACAATTACCATTTATGGTGCAATTCATCGAAACCATAGCACGTGATCAAAACAAATCGGATTCAATCTTGGGTGCAGCTATCGGTTTAATTGGTGATCTTGTTACATCTTATGGCCGACAGATACTTCCGTATGTTGAAAGAGAAGCAATTGAGAAATTATTAGTCGAAGGCAAACGATCCAAAGTAATGAAAACGAAAACGTTAGCAACATGGGCAACGAAAGAAATACGAAAGATCAAAAACAATTGAACATATTTATGATGGTTTATATATAAATAACAAAAGAGAGATATCCAAACCTTTCAAGTTTCTGTGCGTGTGTTGTGTGTGAGGAGAGAATGTGATGGTGCGGTGAGATATTTCTTTCTCTTTCTTTCCCTTTTTTCTTTTCCTTCTCTGTTAAACAGACATATCTTTCTCTTTCATTACATTAGGTAAATTCTTGTACGATTTATTCTGGTTAGATGCGACATGTACTACACTAAAAGAAGATGACGCTGGTCGTACTTTTTTGTCTCTGTGATCTTTCTTTTTCTCTGCTTATGTTAGAAGAAGGGTTTCTTTTTTTTTCGTCAAACGTACCGGTGGTTTATTTTTTTGTCTTTTTTCCCTCTTATCATTCTCGAATCTCCCTGTGTTCTTTATTTTTTTTTCTCTTCTTTCTCATTCACCAAACTAGTTCATTAAGTGATCGCCATTCATCATTTTTCTTTTACTTTAACTCTTTTTCTTCTACTTATATGTGTGCTGCTGGTGCTGTGAATTGCGTGTGAGTGTGAGTGGCGCGAATGGTCATTCTCTCTTGTGAGTCTATTTTCGTCCTGAAATAAAAACGTTCATACTAATTGATTTTAAGCATGAAACAATTCACTGATCTTCATGAACCCGCATCGTACTCCGAAAGAGTCAAATTCTACATCTTCCGACGCCAACTCATGTGCATTTTATCGAATTTCTCAGGCATATGAAAATCTATATTGAAGGCCAACGTTAGCTCCTCTTCTCGCTGAAGTTTCTCTCATTCTGATTACACTATCGATAGAATCTGATTAGGTTTGACAAGCAGAATCTCGTATCCTGTACAGAACTATATTTCGAATTACAGTAGCTATTATTATTCTCCGCTAAAGTACAAATCACATACAATCAAATGAAGAAAATTGAACTGACGAAATCATTGGTATAGCAAAGAACATATGAAATCATGTTTTGTCAACCGAACAATCTTCGTTCTTTTTTACGGATGGATGAATCTATTTGTCGAATTTGGGAAACTGTCGCATTCTAATAGAGTTTCAGAGCATGTCTATGAGCCCAAAGACGACGACAGCACGATGATCACATAAAGTAATGACTAAGTTAATTACAAGATCATTTCCTTATGTAAAATATCATCTAAGAGCATTGATCCTCCTACTTCTACTCGGTTTCGTATGAGTATTCTTTATATATATTGTTGATCATTAAGTGACAATCAAAGAAAATTAGTTAATTCAATCTCGAAAGAGATCGAATCTTCTTCTTTTCTTTATCAAAAGATCTATGAATTCTGTTATTCCGTCTGATCACCCCAACAAAACCGTGTAAGTTGATCCATGAACCGTCCCACTAAGTTCAAACAAAAATTCTCTCTCGGAAATCTAGTTTATTTGCGTACAAATGTCAGTAGCTACATAAATGAATCAAGCGTTTTCTCGTTTCACTCTACTTATACTATATAAATGCCATTAACTAAATCTCTACTTGATATTCCAGACCTATTACAGAAAACACGATTACAGTTGAGAAATAAAATGTCTAATATAGCATGACAACAATGACTAGATGTAATTCAGTGCAAAACTAATGCTCGATATAACCCTAAAGAGAATTATGTTTTTGATGTTCACTTGGAAAATCAATTTTTCTCCTCGTTCAGTTGGTCGTGCGTAATCACATCATACAGGGACTTATCATCATGCAACTAATCGTCTAGGAGCTCCTTTTTTTCACTTCCAGATATTAACATTCATTTGCGGTGTCTGTTTTTGGTCGAAAAAGTCCGTTTGTTCAGCGTACGGATAGAAAAATATCTTTTTCCGGATTACTACTTCCTGAGAACATAGGTTATCGAGACCGAAAACTTCTTTTATTCTATTTTGAAACATAGTATAGCATGCTTATGTAATAATTGTCTATTAAAAATATAATCAATCCTAATGTACTTCCTTGTTATAGTTTGATTTGAAATTATGTGTAATTGTAAAAAAATATAATGCAATAAGGTAAGCATGTATCGATACTGTAGACATTTACTGAACGAGAAAACCATTCAAAAGTAGTGAAAGACAAATGCATTTGGAAATCATCGTTTCTCATGTAGACAAAGTATCATTCTTAACACTGCCCATTATCTAAAAGCAACGTTTTTTTTTAAGTAAATTAAGGTCTTAATATGCCACTATCAGTCAGTATCATCATCCTGATTGTACCCTCGATTGTTTTTTGTTCTATCAGAATTAGTATTGATGCTGGGGTTAACTTCCATGTCAGTGCATCTATACTAGCGTAAAATGTCACTTGTCTATTCCTTCATCTGTCTTAACGTGCGATTTCAGTGGTTAGGAGAGTGATACTTTTCCGACAAGAATTGCGAATTTTTTTACATGAGAATTAACGAAAGCAATCGTTCCCTGAGGATAGAAAGCTTTTGTCCAATAGAAATGATGTTAATTTGAATAATTTAACAATGAAACAGTTCCGTTAACACATCAAACGAGAAATTACATATGCATCTCTTGATCGTCAGTTCTTTTTTTCAAAGTAATTTGATGGAAATAAAAAGAAAGAGACGCAGGAAAAGTCATTTCGATAATAACATTTTCTCATTTTGTTTCAGATAGTTGACATATACACATTCAACCAATTAGAACCGTGATTCAGATTTAAGACCATGATTGATATGAAATTGATCTTATGTATTCGATAAAAATAGCGTGGAATCAATATTATAATCCATCCGTTATCAATTTCCTGTTCGCAAGTTTTCTATATCTATCTATATATGATCGAAAATACAATTCAGTTGTTGCAGCTGTCACACTTCCATCTCGGGCATCGATGGTGACGAATGCTAGGCATAACATTACTCGTAGTATGCCTGATGAGCAACGTCTTTTCTATACGTTAATGAATGGCTATGAAAGAGCGGTGAGACCAACTAAGAAAGCTTCGGATGCTATCGTTGTCAAACTAGGTATAACATTAACACAGATTATGGACATTGTAAGTCATCAGATGAGACCGTCTTAGGCTAAGTTTATTTTGTATACAAATCTATAGGATGAACGTAATCAAATAATGACAACTAATATTTGGCTTGATCAAGTATGAGTAAATCTGTGATTAACTTTCAAATAGTTTGTAAAAATGTTTATTCGAGGAATGGACAGATGAATTACTAACATGGAATCCATCAGATTTCGGTGGCTTGAAGAAGATTCGAATACCCTGTCGATACATCTGGTTGCCTGATATCGTGTTATATAATTCAGCTGATGATTATACACAAGGGTATATGCAATCGTTGGCAATGATCAGTTATGATGGAACTGTCTTTTGGCCTCCGATTGTGAAGTTTCGATCAACTTGTAAAATTGGAATAACCTGGTAAAAAGATTTTCGTAGAAATTGTAGAAGACAATGTATGCATCATTGTGTTCAAATAGGTTTCCATTTGATGATCAATTATGCTTTTTAAAATTTGGTTCATGGACCTACGATTCCACACAAGTCATCCTAACAAATCGTTCGGAAAATGTTGATATGTTAAATTATGTTGACAATGGTAAATTCTATTGAAATATCCTTCTTTCTACTGAATTCAATCGATTTAATTTTGCTAGGCGAATGGAAATTGTTATCATCATGGACTATTCTATCTCGATTAACATATCCATGTTGTGATGAGTCGTATTTCGATTTGAAATTCTATTTCCATATACGACGTCGAACATTATATTATACGTACAATGTTATTATACCTTGTATCATGTTGTCGATCCTCACGTGTCTAACGTTCTATTTACCGACAGAATCAGGTGAAAAAGTATCTTTAGGACTAACCGTTCTTCTCGCTTTTTCGGTTTTCATGTTATTGATTGCTGAATCGATGCCAGCGACGAGTGAATACATTCCGCTAATCAGTAATATCATTGATGTGATACAAATTTGAAAAAACAACTTCTAGTTTGTTTTCTTTAGGTATTTATTTTACATTAGTCATGAGCTTAACGAGTTTATCTGTTTTACTAGCTGTTATTATACTTAACGTTCATTTATATGGTTCATCGTTAAAACCAGTTCCGACACGATTGCGGCGTATATTATTTTCTCGTTTTGCACCTTTTTTACGTGTTAAATTACATCGCGGATCGAAACTAGATAATCAAAAAGATCCTCAACAATCCACAGTTAAAATTCCTCGACGCGCAACAACTATTTACAATGCGATATTCTTGAATGAAAACGATCTTGCCACTCATGGCCAACAAAATCTTTCGCATACATTTCAATCATCAACATTGAGTGAAAATAATCTACATCCAGATGCATCGGCACTATCTAACCTTCAATCATCACCACAATCATTAAATGAATGTAAACGACTTCTCACTGAAATGAATCGTTTAATTCTTCGTCCAACTGAAGCACAAGAAGAAGATGTGATCGTACGAGATTGGCAAAATGTTGCTTTGATTCTCGATCGTTGTCTATTTATTCTCTATATCTTATTAACTAGTTTACTGACTATCGGAACACTTATATTAGCTCCACTACTAAAATATGTACCTGAGGCACCGAACTATCACCAGATAAATATAACAAAGAACTAAATTTCATTTGTTTTGTTTGTTTAGTACGATTCGGATGAAATTCTATTGAAATATCTGTATAGGTATTCGGAGACGATCGTAGTAAATGTGTAAAAGTTATTAAATCACCGAACAAAGGATGCTTTTTTCCAACTATTTGTGTCTCGGGATTCGTTCGTAATAAAAACATAACGATAGTCTATTGTACTACCTCCAATGACATTAACCTTTTCCAACTGCCTCCATCTCATACAACAATATTGCTCCAATCGTTACGAGACGACAGACGATGATCTTCCTCCTCCTCTTCTCTCAAAATAACAAAAAGGGTAACAGCGCATGTTTTACCGTTTGTAGAGAAGAACGTGTATAGTGAAAGAATGTCAAATATGTTTCGCAGATAATAGCTTTTTTAGTATGCAGGTAGTTCAGACGTGAAGAAAACGTTTTTTTTGAGAAAGAAGATACTAATGAAGATAGTTATAGTGTTCATTATTGTTTTTCGATCATGATCTTTCGATGGACATTTGAATAAAGAACGCGAATTGGAAAAATGCACGTGAGATCGTCGATTTATCGAAGAAAACGAGGTATGCATCAAATATAAATGGTTCTGATGAAGTAAAAATTGAGTTTCACTACGATTAATCTTAAAAGAAAGAATTCATAGTCAGATTTCGCTCTTACAGACGGTTTGCAGCAAAAATGCTGCGTCGTTGTATCAGAGTCACAATGTCGGTGTTACGATGATAAACAAAGCTGAAATTATCATTGTTTTTATCACTCATAGAAATTGCACCGTCATGTTTAAGCCAGCATAACAATATAGAGAATTGTATTTCTGTGCCTTCTCGTCAAATATTACGGAATACTTATCATTATGACGGTGAGACATATTTAAAAAACAGGCGATCCATTAAATTATCTCGTTAGATGAATTACTTTCTTTTTATATGGGCGTTTAAGAAATTTCGTTTTATCAAGTCATTATCACATTTCAGAACAAATATCTTACTATTGACGAGAGGATTAGAACAGACATTGTTTAAGTATGATAGAGAATGTATTAAAACCGGTTTTAACATGTTTGGTAACTTTTAGATGAATATTTTCATCGCAGCTTTGCTGATTCTTTCCTGTATTTCTGGGATAAAATGCTTTTCAAGTGAAAATTCTTCTAATATCTGTGATGAAATCAAACGTCAACAACGTCGAGCTGATCTTTCACTTTGTCCATCAAAATTTTCTGTTAATATCTCTTCTTCAAGTTATTCTGTAGGCGAACCTATCCACAGTAAGTCTGTTCGACTTTGTGTCGCATTTGAAAATCGATACACTCTCGTTTGCCTTTAGTTTTCATTAAAACCACAGCATTAGACACAACTTTTCATGGTGTTCATGTCGTAGCATTGGATGAAAACCATCTTCAGGTGGGAAGTTGGAAGATGAATGCTAAAAAACGAGATGAAAATTCGTGCAATGGTTCCATATATATATTTGAAAAGGCAATAACGAATACAGATGCAATCTGGCAAGTTTCCACTCCAGTCGTTGGCAATATTGCAATTAAGTATAAAACAGCTAGTTCAAATATTGAAAGAATATCATTCCGTTTCATTCAGAATAGCAATTATCGAAGACGACAGTGCTATTTATTCCAATTGTTATAATTTTATTTTGACTTCACGGGTAAATATTTCACTGATAATATGCAAAAAGTTTCAACTCATCTTTTGAAATTCTTTACTTTGAATTGCATATTTTAGGTGTCTATGAATTCTTCTAATATCGATGTAGAAGATGCTGCAATAAATACCACCACGATAGTAACGACGACAACAGTAACAGTTACTACTCCATCTCCAACTGCCGATGTGACCGTTAACGTTACTTGGTCGTTTGCAAGTAATACCAATATCACCAGTGTTTCTATGGCTATCCGTAACTTAAAATCATCTCAATGGGTTGCCATAGGCTTAGGTCAGAATGTCGCAATGGTAAATAACGAAGACTTACTTGTATTGATTAAGAGATGTTCCCAAAATTGTTTATTTCTATAGGGTGAAGCACATGTATTCATGTGTAAACGACTGGCTAATGACGAAATTATTATTAATCGATATGTGAATCCAGGCGATCACGATCCTCCTGAACGTCCTCAGCCAGACGCAGGGGGAGTGTTTACACCAGGGCAACAACAATTCACTGACGGTGTTGTTGTATGTCGATTTACTCTATCGAATTTCGCCACTCAAATATTGAAACAAGTTCAAACGCTTGAACCACTTTCTCAATCTAGACAATATCATCCACTAATCGCTATGGGAGTACTCGATAAAGATAGTAAGCTCTTCTTTGCCTATAACAAACTCTAATCGTAATGACAAATGGATATTTAGACAATGCTGAGAAACACTCGGCAGATTCTCGTGTAGCTAAATCTGATACTGTTCAATTAAATCAAAATGAAGTTATTCTTTATCGAATACCCGAAGTGAAAACTGACTTAACCTTTGTACGTACTCATGGGATAATCATGATTTTCACATGGATATTAATTGTGTCAACAGGCGCCCTGATTTCGCGTTATTTTAAAACTTCTTGGGCAAACAAAATGATTTGTGGCAAAGCTGCATGGTTTACTGCGCATCGTTTTCTAATGAGCATCGCAGCTATTCTAACTACGCTCGGTTTTCTGTTCATTTTGGTGTTTTTACAAGGTACATGGGTTCCAAACGGCACAACACGACCGTATGCTCACTCAATCACTGGCGTAATTGTGATCGGTCTAGCGTTCTTTCAACCATTCATTGCTTTATTCCGTTGTGAACCCAATAGTCGGTATCGATCTATCTTTAACTATATTCATGCATTTGTTGGATTCTCAGCGTTCATTCTCTCTGTTGCAACGTTATATCTTGCCACCTATTTCCATGTGTTTGCAGATACGAAAGGTCGATTTGTCATGATTGCTTGGATAGCTTGGGTAGCTTTGATATTTCTGATCTTTGAATGTAGTGAATATTTTATTCGGAAGAAAAATCGAGAATCTGGTTACACGAATATCAATACGTCGAATACTACAATTGCTGATTTGATAGAAAATTCTGCGACTCCAAAATTGACTTCATTCACTGTCGACAATCACGAAGAGACGTCAGTGCAACGAAAATCAAAAAATGTCCTCTTGGCCATACATATATTGGTAGCGGCAACACTTTCAGTTATTTTAACCACCTTGATTCTTTAAGTGTGATAGATTTTACAACCTATTTTCTTATACATGATTAATTCTTTTAACATATAGAAAATGTTATAAAAAGTTCTTTTCTAGTTTATTTTTATAATGAATATCAAAACAGAAAAATGAAAGAAACTGAAATGTAATAAATGTTCATTTATCGATTATACACGTCTCTTCTTGCCGGGATTTTGATCTGGTTTTATCACTCGTATTGTGGTACGGACATCACTAATTTTGTCGTTATGCCACGTTTGCGCTCTGATCAGTTGCGTTTCAGAACTTTGCAAGTGATCGGTTTGAGGCGGTGTCTGCTGGTCGGAATGATTTACTAAAAGACTTTTGTCCCGTTCAGTTTCCAAACCTTTCAAAATAACGTAAGTGTGTTGCAGAAGTATCTGCTCAGTAACCTCAAATGTTTGTATATCACCTTCGGTGATATTTCCAGTCCACAAATCTGTTCGTTCGAGATAAATTTGTATTGGCACATCGAGAGCAACGTTGGTATTCGATAGGACACGTACCATTAAACGTTTGAGAATTGCAATCCATACATGAATGTCTCGAAGTGAAAGTGCAATTGTTTCTTTCTTGAATGTCATCTGACTAAATTGTTTAACCAGAGTGATTCGTTCAGCAACATCGAATGACTCTTCAGTTAACGTTCGTTTGACATAATGACGTACAACATGATCAAAAACACTCTCTTCGATTAATTCATACAGATCGATAATATATTTTAGATGTATCGTAGCAAATGGGGGCCGTTGAAGAACATGATCATTGAGACAAGCACTTGTGCGAATATGTTTCTCTACAAATGTTTGAATTGTCATTGATTCGTCAGCTGTCCCATCGTCCATGTTGCGTAAATAAGTGAAAACATAATCAAGTGATCCAAGATAATGAAGCATGTCATCATTTTGCATACTATTAATCAGATTCTTATATTTCATTCGATCGTTCTCTTTGAAAAGTTCTTGTTTAATACGTTGACGAACATCGTTGATCAATGCTGTATTTTCGCTGTAGAGCTCGAATTGATAATTCAGAAAGCGTAATTTTTCGGTATCAATCAATGGTAAACAACCAATCATATTTCTTAAAAATAATTCAATCTCTTCGAAGTCATAGATGATGTCTTGACTTTTTCCATATTGATAATTAAGAGTGAATCCATCGGTAATCAGTTTTGTGCTAATAACATTCTCGTCCAAATACAAGGTGTGCTCTGGTCGAATGGATTGTATTGGTATACTATTTTCTTGATATCGATTATTGCTACCGTCGTTAAGAATTCGATTATGAAAAAAGTGAACAATTTCATTCTGTAATTCAGCGATAGTTCGTAAACATCCAGCTAAAAGGATGCTGCTATTGTCTTTGGTCGTATTCAATAAGACCATCGCTAATTTAGTATGTGTAGCAAAATCTTCCTTTGCTTTTGGTAACTCGAAGTTTGCCGTTTGACAACCGTAGCGCACTTCAGTGAAATTAAGGTGATACCATCCATGAACAAAGTCTTCATATAATGCATTGATCGTCTCACAATCAGTACCGTGCGTTAAATAGTAAGCGATTGGTGTTTCGGAAGCTTCATTGCGTTTGATACGATGATTAAACTTTTCAATGAGATAGTTGGTAAAAGCTACGATAGGATACAAATGTTGAATGTTAGCATAATCCACTAGTCGTTTCATGAGAAATGTTGTCACAGGATAAATCTCGTCGCCATACGGGATTGTTTGAAGTTTGTTGCGAAATTCAATGATTGGATTTGATGTGTAAATGTTGGTTACGTTGAAGAAAGTTAATAATGGATACATGCTTTCATCTTGAAAAATTTCATCAACGTAATCACCCAACGTTGCTTCGGCATCTTGCTGTCGAACATACTCGGCATATGCCGTTTTATACTGATTAATTTCATTGGCAACTGATTCGATATGATTGAAAAGGACTTTCTCTTCGAGAAGCTTTTCCAATTGTACGACTTTCTCATTAGTATTCATAAAACCTTTGAGAATTAGATTTTTGTCCAGCATATGGTTGATTAATTTGTACAACCAAATAAAACATTGATCATTATCAGTTATTTGATGTCGAAGAAGAGAATAATCTTTTTCAAAGTGTTCTTGAAAATGATCAGGACTCGGAAGTTTTAAATTCGGTAATAAGGACAGTTCATGAAGGAAAAGTAATGATGCATGAGTGATCATGTGCATAAAACGATATGAGATCGATCGATTTAAATGATCAGATTTTTCATATTCGTTACTTTGCTTTGCTGATGTTAGATTATGGTATCCATATCGTGGAGTTCTATTGTATTTCTCGATATAGTTGTTTATAAATTGAAAACCGTCCTCAATGTTCATTCGGATTTGTGGAGGATCACGTTCAATAAGAACGCCATACTGTGCGGCACCGATTTGCTTTTTACACATTGGACATTGACTTTGATCGACAGGTACGCCACAATTAATAAAAAAGAACATCCAGTCGCACTCTTCGGAGCAGCGAAAAACAAACTTTCCGGGCTCGTAGATCTGACCCTGGTCTAAACGTTCTTTCACTGTTGTGCGTACATCCATCATTTGAGTAATGATTGGATTACTCGAGAGAAGTCCAGGTAAACAAACAGAGGTTTGAAAATGAGTAGTATAATCTTCTGGCGTCCTCAAATTTCCATCGAAGAATAATGTACTCAAATAGGACGTATGTGCTAAAGTTTTGTATGAAAGTAAAAGTGCAACGATATGTAGTGCTACTAAACGTTGGTGCACTTCATCTGTAGTCAGTTTCGGATGTAAATGAAAATAACTTGTGTTGTCAAAGTTTGTACATAGCAAAACGAGAAATTTATATCCAATACGTTCAAAACAATGAATTACTTCTTGACTTAATTCGTTTTTGATTAATTCGTGATAATAATCATTCGACTGAAGGTCATCATTTAAATAGAACCGCGTATAGTAATGAATAAACCAAATGAGAAAACAATAGAATGTCGATTGACTCGTTTGACATTCATTAATTAGTTTCCGAACTTTATCTCTGGCGGCATCTTGAGTAAGAATACGACTGATACGAACAAATTCTTGGTGATGTTCAAATAGTGGTATTGGCAGAGTGAAAATACGCCGTGTGTCGTGTGTGTTCTGACCGGTAGAGATTGCAATCATTGGTTTTAGCCAAGTCACATTTCGATTGAAGATAATCTTGCGTAAATCATCCAATTTAATGCTCGACATCTGACATAATTGTTTAATAATGAACAATTTAATCGTCGAACACAAAAGAAAATCATCTCGAGTCAATAATTTATCAATATCTTCCAAGATCGAATGATGAATATCATTAATGAGCATAAAAGCATAGAGCTGTGCGTAATACTTCACCCAAGCAATCAAACAAACCAAGGTGATGCCAGAATCATTTGAAATACTTTGTATAGTCCGAATGTTCTCTTCGAAGTGAGCGAATTCTGAATTGACAACGTCTTCAATCAATTCTTTTTTGTTTATGGGTAATATCAACAGCATATGAATACGTGCAGCCATAATATGTTCAATTTTTCGCGATGAATCATTCAATTTGCATAGATATTTATCTAATCGTTGATATTCACTGCTTAATTCTTTTAGATCCTCGTTGACATACTCATAATTGTCCATCGTTGGCATTTGCCCATGAGAATCCCGGCTCATCGGCAACAAGCGAAGTTCTTGATCGATGTATGTGAAAATTTTCGCGGAATATTGCCAAAGATTATTATCGGATTTACTCATCAAACTAAGAATATTCAAATATTCATCACTATGATCAGCTAGCCAATTCTTCAAGAATTCACTTTCGAGTTTCAATAATGTTCGTTGTACAACGGTTTGATTGGCATTTTTATCATTTGCACTGATGATTCGTTCCAGTTGTGTAATAAACTTATGAATGTCATCGCATGTTACGAATGTGGCATCGAAACCAGCGTAACGAATGGCTTCTTTGAAAACACTCAATGCATTGTTTGTTGGTATTATTGTTGTGATACAACGTACGAGACTAATGAATGAGCGTAGTTTTTCTAGGTTGTTCACCGAATAATGCTTTAAACCGAGAATACTTTGCGCAACAAGACTGTATGTTGTCGTTAATTGTTCAATATTGTGAACGCGATCGATAGTCAATGGTAGAACAAGGAGTTCAATCAAATTCATAAGACTCACTTCAATGAATGGATCACCATCGCATTGAAAGCTTTCTTGATCAACTAATTCCGATTTTGGTGGTATTAAACAAAACCGTTCGCCGGTTAACATAAGAGTATAGAATACACTTTCATTCTTAGGGAATTTCGTATTTGTGTCATCTCGTACGATAAATTGTTGAGTGAATAATTGATTGAAATCATCTTCATTGATCACTTTCGTACTGATTTCAAGTAGTCTCAATATTTCAAACAATTCATTGTAATCAATCAATAGATGTTTCAATCGATCATCAAGCGTTCGCATTGGATTTGTCAAGAGTAAACGTTGAACAAACGCTGATGGTAATTGATAAATTTTAGCTTCATCAAGCATCAATGATAGCTGATCATCATAATAATATTTAAACAAATCTGGATCAGTAAATATTGAATCCAAGTTCGAACTGTAGATGCTCTTGGTTCGTAGTTGCCTGATTGCTTTGGCAATTAAATCTTCTTCGTTCAAATCTTCTTCTTCTCGTCGTTCGGAAATACTCTGTCGTATTAAACGAATGTTTTCATATTCCATTCTTGCACATGGTAAATGTAAATCGAATATCAGTGGCATTTCAATCACTTCGAGATTTATGATCGTTGTATCGATTGTCTTCAAAATGGAGTTTAAACAATCAAACCAAATCTTATTCAATGGATAGCTTGATCGATTCTTGCACAGGAAGAAAAATGCATCGATCAATGACGCATTTTCGAAATGATACAGCAGCAATAGAAGATAACTCTCGTAGTACTGTGAAATGATGTATTGTAAAGCATCATTGAACGAACGACATGTACCGATGATGATTCCGTTGGTTAACAAATCGTGTCGCCAATCGGAGAATCGAGTTAAAGTGATTTTGTCTAATAATTTCAAGAGATTTTCTTGAATAATTGAACGTAACGATTGAGAGTCAATTATGATGGTCAAGTGTTCAATGATTTGATTTCGTCGAAGGTTTATTTTGGATAATAAATCTTTCTGTGTAACTGTATAACGGAATTTCGTTAAACAACGATCAATAAGCTCATTAAATAAACATTCGGACAGAAGAAAATGTGGATGTGTGACTAAATCATGATAAGATGGATTTAATAGAACCGATTTCGGTACTAATTTATGTTCATTCAAGTCATTGATCATTAACGTTGACCAACCATTAAATAAAACTTCATTGGTTGTTTGATTTAACATATGACGTTGAAGATGAAAAATTAGCCAAACACTTCGATTAGTTGGGGAAACTTTGGAATTCAGTAGAATATGTTTCAATAGAAGAATATGTTCATGTTCTTGATGGTAATCAACACGAATGATCAACAAACGAATTTGATCTTGTTTTTGATAATGTTCTTTAATCTTATTCGTTAATTCAACTTCCGTTTTGTATGTATTCAGTTTCATTTCTTCAATCTCATCACATTGGTAATCAATCATGTGAAAGATTTGTGTGTATGTATAGATAATTTGATTTGGTAAAACATCTTCTTTCAAGGCTTGACTAAGAACTAATTGAAAGTTAAGATTTGTATGGATATCATAATATTGATCAATAAATGGATGAGTTCCATCTCCTTGCAGTGAAAGTACAATAGGTAAATCAAATGAACTCGTTCGGATTAGTTTCTCTTTACAATAACTGATGATTTCATCTGTATTGGTTTCGTCATCAACTGAGAGATTTAAATAATTAAATGCATCAATGACTAAATTACACAAATAATCGTTACTGTAATCGACAAACAGGTGTTGTAATAATGGAAAGTATTTATTCATATTCGTTGGACGTAGACTGAGTAATTCATTGAGAAGTTGATCATTAACCGACCAATGTCGTTCATGAACTAATGACTTCATATCAATGATGTGCTTTTCGAAACGATTCAAAAATGGTGGATCACATTTGTTCAAGTCTTCTCGTCGAACGAAAACAACACAGTAAAAGTCATCATTAACAAGACAGTGAGGGTGATAGAGTGCACCGAGAGCAATTCGACAATATTTCTTCGTTCCAGACACCGCGAAATTTTGATTAAATAAATCATATAGATTATCATACAAATGTCCCATGCGACGCATAACTAATGTAACATTAGTTTCCGCGTAGAGTATAATATCCATCAAGACTCGATGATTATATTTTTCAGTATAAGTCGTTCCGGAAACGAAATCTCCCGAAAAACAACTTCCAATTAATGTTCGTACGGGTAGCAGTTGATGTTTAACAATGATATATCGTTCCACATAATCAATGACACCTTCGTTTTCAGCGATTAGCATTAGATAACGTCCTTGACGAGAGGTTAATCTTAGGTCGAGTAACTGTTTGAATGATGGCGATCGATATTGCTCAATGAGGTGTGTACGATTAAGATGTTCACAGAAGCGATTCCATAGAAATTGTGAAGCATCATAAACACCATCGAAATTGATAATCAATTGTTGACGAATATACTGATACGATTGATCATCATCCGTACTTTTAATTAAATCATTAACAACACCTTTGATCAACGAATAGAAATCACGTAGACCAAAGTAATTAGCATTATTTTGCTGTTCTACGTGTGTTGTAAAAAACGTATACAATTTATTGTAAGCAATAGCAAGTGCTTCAATAATCGATGGATCAATTCGTGCTATCTGCCCATCGGACGGTACCAGAGCATCGAAAATCGTTTTTGCTGTTAGAGTTAAATCTTCTATATCAGGATCAGGACATGAAAGATAAAGAGCACGATTCATTTTCGATGCATCAAGTCGCCAATTGGATAAACCCACAAAGCCGTATTGACATGTTTCGACTTCCAATTTACTGTGGAGGACTTTCAGTGGATTATGTGGTGATAATTCAGCAAGACCAATTTCATCGAAGACAATTACGGGTAAAATATTCGCATTAGATTTGGCATTTAGATACTTATCAGCGCGTTGAAAGACTTTGATAATACTTTCTGATGTACAATTTTGTGATCCTTGATACGAAACGGTGACCAATTCTGGTAATGTTTGAAAATATGGATCAGTTGATTTGTTTCCTTTCAAATTACTAATGACAATTTGTACCGCTGATGTTTTGCTACAACCTGGTTTACCGCAAATAATCACAGGAATACGATTGACGATCGAAATCAGCAGAACAAAGATATTATCTTTGAGTGCGCGATTTTTAGCTGTACCAGGTGGTAATTTCATCCGATCGATTAATTTCTTTTGTTCGATATCAAGAAGTTTCACTAAATAATTCGAGATATGCGATCGATCCTTCAAAACAGATTTCAAAGTTTCTTCCATTTGGTTGGTGTATTTTTTTCGCTCGTCGGGCGAACTAAGACGAAAATAATAGCAGAGTACAAGTGCCATTAAACTCGAACGCTCGAGAAGAGAAGACAATTTATCAGTAAATTTATCTGCTCCTTCTCGATCAATAATAGATTGTTGAAACCAATTGTATAAACGACAAAATCGTGCGACATCACGTAATGAAACGCTACTGACGTCTTCATGTTGACGAAAGAACTTCTGAGAAACAGATATGGCTTCCACAGTTAAATTGAACAGATTGCGATCTTTGGTTAGACTTTTACACGTATTCAACATCGTTCGTATATATTCCCTTTCAACTGAGTCACTGAGATAACCGTAATCCCAAACATATTCTAACATAGTTTCAGGAATTGGCACGACTGTGTATAAAAGTGAAATTCCACAAGCATCTTTCAATCGCTGCATTTCATAGACATCTTTTTTGATACCAATGTTGATATTCACATTTTTATCCACTTCTTTTCGTCGTTGAGGATTGCAGGCACCTAGAAGAACCATGTTTTCCGGAATAGGTTTACCAAGTAATGTTCGTTCACAGGTTATTTCTTTGATCAAACCAATATTAGGCGTTGTGTTGAATTCATCGAGAAACACCCATAGACGTTTGTTTTGTGCACGGCATTGAAGAGCTTTGTCGGACAGTTTTCCAATTGTTTCAATAATTTGCTCACTTGTTACACCTGCATGAATACGAAAGATTTCAATTTCGTCATCGAGAATTTTTTGACATAAGAACTGAATTAATGCAGTTTTACCACAACCTAAAACACAAGAGACAAAATAAAATTACTTCTTATTGTTGAAGTTCATTACCTGTCTCTCCCATGATCAATACCGGAAGGCCACTTTCTACTCGCAAATAGATCAACAACATTTTCAAGTAATTATCCGGTGTCAGTACATATTCCTGTTGAATCTGAGCTGCTATTTTTTCTTGAAATTTAATAATATCCTCGGTTTGCGACGAAAACGGACGAAACAATGTATCGCTTATGTTGCATTTCGTGCAATATGGTAAAGAATTATATTCATATTGACTGTAACATTTCGTACATATCGCTTTGTAAAAATATTTCTTTGATAAGGATGCGAGTTTCAGAAAGAATTGAACATGCGTGAAATGATTGTAATCCGGAAAAACGTCCGTTAACTTCAAGTTCTTTTGATTTGTGGTCTCTTCCATGTATAATTGAAATGTTCTCACCAGAGATTGGGGAACATCAGTAGGCTGTTTGTATATGAATAGCGGATCGTTAGTTGCCGAAAAGACAACTGTAAATGGTTCTGTATCGTCCCAAGACACAATGGCTTCGCTGAATGAAACAGCAGCATCATTTGTACTCACTGAACGTTGGTTTTTCCGTACACGTTCAACGCACATCGATGTGAATTGATTCGATGACTTGAGAAAACTTTGAAGAATATCTAAACGTAATTGTGGCTCTGGTATTAAATCAGGAAAGAAATAGCCACATCGTGAAAATCCCGAAAATAAACGATAATAAACGGAAATAAAAATTGACAACTTCGTCCAAGTGATATATTCCAAGTCTTTGCCTAATAGAAAAGTTGCCTTCAACCGATTGATACCTTTTAATAGATCGATATCAATGTTCGGATCTTCAGTAATGCAATGTTCTCGAATGGTTCCATCGTCGATGGCTTGAAGATATCTGATGATTAATCGTACAGCTGATGGATCATGAATTCTGAATGTATTCCAATCGATGTGTTCGATATGATTTGTTTTGATGAATTTCAATAAAACAACTTTCTCACGAATATCGATCGGAGCGGGTGAAGAATCAAGTTCAATATAAATGGGTATATCAATCGGTACATAAACCGCAATTTGTTTAAAACGAAAACCTCGAAAGAGTAGTAGACAATAAAGGAGTTCATTCAATTGTTTCATATTGTTAATTGCTCCGATGTCAATATGTAAAGCTGCTCTCGCTGATGTTAATTGGTTGCCATAATTACACAGTCGTTCAGCAATGTTATCAACGTCAATATCACCACTGATAGGAAATTTGATGTAAATTTTGCCTTTCTTTCGAATTTCATTTTGAATCAAACTTGTTTTACCTAAACCATTGATTCTCGATGTGACTAAGGTACAATTCTCATCGATCGATTTTTGAATAATTTCCTTTAAACCAAGTTCATTCAACATATCTTGATCGTGAATTGTGAGCACGATCTGCAATGTTCGTAGACCATTGATGAGTTGCAAGTGCGTACTTGAAACAGTTGTAATCAGACCTAAACGAAAATAACGTTGAGGATTTTCTTCCATAAATTGCTTGATTAAACGCGTAAAACGATCTTGAATCGATGATGATAACAATTCTGGCCGAATTAATTGATGCAGTTGTTGAGAATAGAAACAACGGTAAGCAAATGCACGCATTTCCATCCAGCTGGTTTCTTCTGCACAATAGAAGAGATGATTTACCAAACATGGCGTTTCAGTTATTTTAAATAAGGACAGTATGGTCCGTAAAATTCCTTCGTTGGATGTCTCGGCCACATAGACTTTTTTGATATTGATACTTTCTTGTTTTACACTCAAATCCATCTTCGTTCGCTGTGCTGTTAAAATTTTACCGATATTTTTCAAACGTTCCGTGGGATTATTGCCTTTAACAGGTAAATATTCTGAACGGATGGTATTCGGCTCGATTCCGATATATTTCAATAAATGATACCCGGCATGCTTCGTCGTTAGAGGCTCGGTTCGATTGTAGAGATAATCTTCAATAACCCAAATTTGTTGATGTGAAAAATAAGTCAAATCCAGATGTTTTTCATACATTTGACAGAGATCAGTTTGCCATGATTCCAAAAGAGTGTCCAATTGAATACTGAATTCGGTCAATTCTTGGTAATTACAATTGACACAGGTGAAGGATCTGTTCGGTGCAAGATAATCAACGACTGACGGATGACCAGCGATGTTTAATGAGGAGAAGTTCTTGAGAATTTTTTCGACTGTTTCAACGAATTCTACAAATGCACGACGTTCTTTGATGTCACGATCGACATCGACAAGAAATTGATTCTTTTTATTTGTTGAATATTCGATTAGCCGTGCTCGATCACGTAATTCACTTAAATCACTAAAACCCATTGATTGCGGTTGAACATCAATGTCGAATCTATTTGCTTGAACTGTAAAATGAAATGTAATCTTTCGCATCAAATCGGATATGTGTGTTCGTTTCGATAATTCTTTATCGGTCAATTCTAAATGTATACGTTTGATACTGGGCAATGACGCGGAGCATGTTTGAAAACAACTGAACAGATTGAGACTTTTGAATTGTTCATTTTCGAAAATTTTGAGGAACGCTGCCTGTGCTTGTTCGATAGTGGCATCGGTTGGACTAATTTCTTGGTTAAACAAAACAAAAAATCGCTTTAACATCACGAAATCCAACACCGTTCGAGTATTGATTAGAATTTCATCCCAATCATTCACTGCTTGTAATAAATTATCGACATCAGTTGATGGAAGAAGATTTAAGAATGCAATTAAGTCGTAGGATACACTGTACTGAGAAAGAAAATCAAGGAATTCTTTTGAACATTGAGCAGAAAATTTCGAAAGGTAATATTGATAATGTGTCCAACATTTAAAACATTGACTTTTATGATGAAGTTCGGTAATCTTTCGAAGATGTTCACAGAGTGTATCGGCCGGCTTTTGAAGATTGCTGATGAGGTTTATGTAACCACGGCATATGTGATGAATATGTTCACGGTTCTTCCAATAATCTAAGATAGATTTGAGTTTATCAGAAATATCGGGCTGTAAAAGTGGCTTGAGAATTGCAAAATCATGATCGATATATTGCAGATCAGGAAAGAAGTTTAATAGCTCCGATAATGGTAAGCGAGTCCAATTGCTGCAGATTGTTTTCAAACAGTCGCCGAATATGTCGAGAATATCAATGCATTCCGTTAAAATTTCGATACAAGTACGGCGATCAACCGCAAAGTAGTTTCTAGAATTCGATCGGATTGGCGGAGGTGAACTGGGTAGATCATTTGTGATTGCCTCTTTGTCTAATGTTGTTCCTAAATACGAGAAGTTGTATGAATAAAGTTTCAATTTCAATGCAATTCTATGAGTCAGTGATTCGTATCATGAATGTCGTCATAACATCGTGATTCTTCTCAATGTTATTCCGATTTGATTAGAATCTTTCGACTGTCTGGATGCAATCGAGCAAGCATCTTGACGCATTTAATTGCGATCATCAAGGAGATCGGTCGATGTGAAGTCTTTACTCTTCTTCAAATCAAAGTCACGAAAAGATTTGCTTACTTTCATCAGGTGATAACGTTTCATCGTCGCTTGCACAGCTCGAAGCACTATCTGTGGTCGTTGGCGACGATCGATTTCGAGCAGCAACTTGAAATACATTCAAATATAGATATGTTATGTTGTGAAAGTTTGCTGTTTACTTTTCTGATGTTTGGCTAAGAATGTTTGCCAAGCATGAAGTTTTTCAAGCGGATTGAGTCGCTCGGCTAAGGGTACAAGTGTTTGAATTTCTTCGGAAATTCTAATAGAACGAACAACTCTGGATCTTAGTTGATCGTCGATTTCAGCTAATAGATTGAAAAAGATTTCCTTATCACATGCATGTTCACAGTAGATTTCTAGACATTTGATAATTTTTTCTTTAATTTGGATTTTCTCTTCCATTTCTCGTCCTTGTCGATCGATTAATGAATCGATTTGGTATTGCTTTTCGGCCTTTTCTCCCACGTAATCCCATATTCGCTTGACTATTTGACGTTCCTCATTCGTAAATTTCTTCCAGTTTTGTAGTTGATTTGCGCGAAAACCTTCCTCTTCCCAAGAATTCCACAGTGCAAGAAGTTGATCGATGATCATCTGCCGTAAAGTTGTATTTTCAAAACAATTATCAAATAGAACGGCGTAAACACAGGCCGTACGAGTCGGACGTTCGAATGTGTCCCGTAAGATTTCATTGACTTCAAATTTAATTTGTCTACTTGTTAGTTGTATCAGTTCATTTATCAATGCACTTTGACCTTTCACTTGTGTATAGATTCGAATGAGATGATACAAGGGATTCAGTGGGTTCTGTAATTGTTTCAATTTCTCTTGAGAAATGACTAATTGTGTAGATGCGAAATATTTCCTAAATTGATTGAGAAATAGTTCATTGCGGACGTGGATCAATGATCCAGATATGACAGTGTAGATTGATGCTAAAATAAACAAATGGGTTCGATGGGAAAACGAAAGTGAATTGAAGCGAACCTTGCTGAAAACAAAAAGTGATCATATGTTCAATGAAAATTAATCGATAGTGGTGTTCATTTACAAATGCATTTATGAATGTATCAACATCCATGATGATTTTCATTTTTATATCAGGATTTCGATTGACTTGGTTCAGCCATTGTTTCAATAGATCTTTGTAATCTTGATTATTTTGATCATTTATCGGATCATCAAATATCAGAAATGAAAGACACCATTGTTTGAAAAACTCATATGAATACGAGGTATGAGCATGGGAGAATAAATGCATTAACAAATCTCGCTTTTTGATTAGGTACAGGATAATGGATTTGGAAATAGATGAAACAATCAAATGAATATCACGGAAGTGTTGTGTTGTAATAGTCAATGAGTATAAATAATCCTTGATCCTTGCACGCAATTGAATGCTACTTTCAATTGCTCTATTCACTACTAGAAGAATTTCCTTCTCTACTTCACTCGATTCTGCGGTATCCACTTGGGAGAAATTGAGTAAGAAAATGATGCTATCCAGGTTAACTAAAAATAGATCGTGCTGAATTCAGATAAAAGAGAACGACGATGTTTTACCGGATAAACGACTTTCAAATATCAGATTGTCGAATTGTCGAATGACCTGATCCTGAAGTGTGCTGCTATTTTTCTCGATTTCCAAAATTTGTATTAATGAAGTGATATAGATCGGAATTGATTCAGTCAATTCAATTTGTTTTAAAGTGAGAATATTTTGATCCACGAGTGCAAACAAATCAGTCCAATTCAAACCAATTATTGGTCTTTGTAATTCTTCCAGGCGTTGCAATAAGACATTTGCAAGATCTTTTTTGCATTGTTCATTTTTCATCCGATGAATCAGTGTCATCGTGTCGCCCGCTTTGATTAAGAACTCAATGGACATAAACAAAACCAGACCATCACGAAACAACGGCCATTCGTCTTGGTTAACCGTTGCAAAGACTTTATCGAAATGTTCTCGTAATGTTCCAGTCATTGCCAAAGTAAAGTTGACGGTAAAATGACTTTTTACATCGAAATTTGACTTTGCAATCGGCAGAATTCCCATCATACAAATAATGATTTTATTCACGACGCCTTCTCTTGCTTCTACTGACAAAGCATAAAGCGAATAGGTAAAACAATCTTGAAAAATTTCATTGACATCTGCTGTGACTAATTTACGTTTATCTTCTTGGGCACTTCTAATGAATTGTTCAGTTAAGACTCTGAACGTTGGATAAATCTGATGGCGAAGAATGTAGTAAGTATATAAACACAATTGACTCCAAAAGGATACGTTACTCCCTAAAAGTGCAAATTTATCAGTGTGTAAATGTCAAAATCGACCCTTACCAGGTGCGGCATCGACAATGTTCTTGGTAAAATGAACGTCGAATAGGAAATAATGAACAGTTGTACGAAGATTCTCGAACGTTCGTTCTTTGTCATCATTATAATCACGGAATGTTGTATCCGAATGAGGAATTTTCCGAGAGAGACGTATGCGATAACTGAAAATGGGTACTTGACCATTTTCAAGTTTAATATGCGGACGATCTTGTGTATCGAGATATAGATCCACATCCGCTCGATAAATATATGGACCAGTGCGTTCTTGTTCATTAAAAGATTCGATTCGACGAAATGTATATTTGTATTCGTTGTTTAAGAAAGCTCTGATTTTGAACGTCTCATCGATTGTTGTACTACGTAGAATGTACAGGTGTATGCTATGTTTAGTAAACGATGAAATTGTGATCGGTAATTGAACATTTGCAACGCTGACTTCGTTTGACGTCATCGTTTTGTTTCGATAATAACCCTTCTGCTTCGTGTGAAAGCGAAAAATGAAATACAAGTACACCAGTTACTTGCCCTATTTACTTTTGACACGTGTTTTGGTATTATCGTCTATCAAGACAAAAAGAATAGATTTATTGGATTTTTCCACTAGCTTACAAATGTTTCCTTAGTAAAAAAATTGTAACTCAAATTTGTATCTATCAAATGATTAAACAGGTTTAGATAAGTATTCTGTCGAAAGTATATTTCCCTAAATGAAATCAATGTACCTCCTCTCCTGACCAATGACAGATTTTGTTTTCTTTGAAAATAGTATGAATCATAAAAGGAAAAAACAAAGCAGTGTGAATTTATTTGTTTGAATTTCAATTTCCGAGATAAAACAAAACTTACTGTTAACTTCGCTGTGTTCGAATGACAAAATCAAGGTAACTGTGTCATTGATTGCATAAACATGATAAAAATGATTCACCTTAATGCGAGCTTTTTCTTCGACAGTCTCCCTCGTCAAGACCTTCATTATATCATCATGAAAGCCTTGAAAAGTATAAATTCCTCATACTAAATTTATTACACAAAAAGTACAAATATGTCATTTAAGACAAATATCGACTCATCAAATAAATCAATGTTCGCGTTTCATGTAGCAATACAATTCTCGTAGATTGCTGGACAGTACTTCGTCTAATGTTCGTTCGAAAGCATCTTGAAATGTGACTGACGAGCCCAGTGATTCCATATGTTGTTTTAATCGCATTAGAAGATCTTGATAAACGTCGAATAAACATGTTCGAAGGACACATATACAATCCGGATTAGAATCTACGGTGAAAAATTACGAACATCAGAATTGATAAACATTTTTGTTATTCACCTTTGAAACCACATGATTTGATCAGATTAATTATAATTGTATCTAGCTGCTCATCCCTGTGATGTACAACAAGAAAAAAGTTCTCGAGAAGAAGTTCACATGCGAATTTACTTGAAACTTTCGTTGTGAAACACACATCGACTGACTTCATATTCGATCAAGCTTACAGAAGAAATCTCAGTGAAATCTGTCATTGTTGAAAGCTGTTCGAGCGTGAAAATTGACTGACGAACTAATTACTTATCTATCTAGAAAATAGGTATATAAACTGTACAATATGGCGTGTGTCTTTCTAGACGAATCAGTCGTCTAATCTATCGTCGTATCGAAAAATCAATCATCCGTTCACCCTTGAGCGTCGCCTCGTTTTTCTTTCGACACAGGGCAAAGATTTTCACAGACTACTTCGTAACATCAGGTTTATATTTGTGTAAATATGTTAAATGTATAGGACAATACAAAATGGAAAACAACAAAACATAAAAATCGAATGTGCTCTGTGAAGATTGTCTATTGAACGTGTTCGAATTGACTAACAAAATGAAGAAATAAAACTGAGCAAATTCACTTTGCTCTCCTATTCAAGGCCAAGAACATAATTGACACCTTGCACAAGTAATAATATCAATGGTTGCCATGCCACTAGATATCGAACCCAATCAAGAAGATTTCCATACAAAACATGAGGTTTCTAAGAAATGAAAAGCAAGATTTTCACTAATGTAACAACAGGCAATCATCGTACCTCCCAGGGATTGGGAAATAATCGTTTTAAGTCGACTTTTTCTTTACAATAAGGACACGTTTGTTTCTTTCCGACAATACACCAACCACGAATACAAAATTCATGAAATCTATTCATAAAAACAACATTTGAAATCATTTGTCTTATCGCTCAAATGTAATTACGTATGGCCACATTGTAATTTATATGTTCGTTCAATGAGAGCTTCTTCATTATTTTGTACTATTATTGGATTAGCACAAACCGCACACATATTCGATTCTAATGCTCGTTTTGGTAAGCCACTTTCTGAGTAGTACTAAATACATCAAAAAATTCTTTTTTTTTTCAAATTATTCAATGTAAAATTACTCCAATCTTTGACGCCATTCGATCCGTACACGATTCTGCCATGTCTCTCCCGAGTACACCATAGTAAATGCCATAGAACATGATTAAAATTCCGAAATCTAACGCACTCTGAAAAGAAAACTCTCAGTCTTAAAAGAGACATCTTCTGGACGTTACTTGAGCAGGTATTAAGAAAAGATTATTAATCCCAAGAAAAGTCATCATAATCAGAAAATATCCAGCGATTGCCATACCATAAGAAACTTTGAAAACCAAGAGGAACCATTTATAAACTAATCTACAATTTTGATGACAAGATGTTACATTTAGTTTAGACAATTATCTCGTTTTCTGTTTCGATTACCGTGGTGTGTTTGGCTCAATTGGTTGTCGTGTCGCTCGTCGAGTGACATAAGTAGTGATAAATGTGAAACAAATCCAAATAACAATAAAACGAAAATAATGGAATTTGATCGACAAGCCGAATGGAATTAACCACATTGCAATCATTGTGAAAAACTGCAAAAGAAGTTTTAACAATCATATATTTACATGAACAGTTTCAATGATGTTTTACTTGAAAAGATTTGAGATGATAATTTTTCCAGAATAAGATTATAAATTGACAAATAACAAGTGAAAGAAGTAAGACAAGTACCATTTCCATGTGCATAGATTCATGTCCTTTGTGTTTTTCATGAACGGCTTCATGTCGAACGCGGAAGCGTTCTTCAGGTGAAAGTTTGTCCAGTTCATATGTCTATATCAATTCACAATAGAAATCACATGTTTCAAGAAATCTTCTACATACCTTATTTCCTACGATGACCGTTTTACCGGCGAATTCATTGTCTAAATCCATCTTTAGTAAATGTATTCTCTTCTTTATCAGAAAACAACACAGACCTTAATTGAAGTGTCTGTTGATTGGTAGATACGCTATCGAATGGAAATCATTGGACATTATTTGTATATTTTTTTTCTCATTATCATCACATTTGAGGATGATGTTCGAACAAAAAAATCTCATTGTTGGTTTCATTATTTTAATCGTACAATTCTATGCAATTTCAGTACGTACAAAGAAAAAGTTTCAGAAAGAAGACCTCGCCATGTTTTTGGCTTTTTTTTCTCTTCAGACACTGGATGATGGAAACGATGGTTTTGTGTCGTTAAACTTCGAAGATAATATAGGTGAATTCTGATGTGAAGCTAAATTTTCAATGTATTTATTAAATTTAGATGGAAAATTTTCGTCGTTTTCGAAAATCAATGTTCAACTTTCTCGTCAAACGGAGGCAGAACTGACACCATCACGAACGATCTCATCCGGGCAATTTGATCGATTAGTGGACTTCAGAAGTGACTATCCTTATTATACTTTGAAAGTTCATTTTAAACGTGGTACAATACAAGATTATGTCATGACATCGATTCCAATGGTAAATCTTTTCGTTGAATTTTCTCAAATTAGTTTTCATATTTTCCAGTGTCTTGTTTTACAAACACAATTTCGGTATACTGTCACGTTGTATGTCAATGAAAATGGTTATGTTGTGAGCGCACAAACCAACACGGGAAATTCAACGTGTAGTCTTCCACATCTGAGTGAAATCGAGAAGAAATCGGAGTATAACTATAAAGTGTCAATGCGCTTTCAATTGAATGAAATTGGACCTCAGTAAATGGAAGAGATCGATTCAAAATTGAATATTTATCTCGTTTTGTTTCTAGGCCTGATACGCAACGCTTCCTGGAAAAACTCAAACGACAACAGGAGGCAAAATTAAACGCTCAAGAAGCTGATAATCGACCATTTATTCTCAAATATGTGAGTAGAAATACATTGCGAGATGAAAAAGTACACTTGACATTCTTTGTTCATTTCTAGTGGAAGTATATAGTTCCAGTTGTTATTATCATGGTTCTTCAAAGTGCTTTCACTCAGGATGCAGGTGGTCCGGGAGCTGGCGGAGGCAATGGTGGTGGCTGATAAGTTTCATTCCTTTGTGTTCAAATTCTTTTTTGATAAATTTTGATACTCTGTCATGTTTACTCGCTTGTCTGTCTTGTCTTCGGTCAATATTCCTCTGTTCTTGTTTTTCTTCTTCGGTTGCTTTGCGCAAATACAAATTGAAACTCTCGAGACACTGTTCAATAATGTATGCTTGATGAATGAAGTGGAGTGTTCATGGTCAATTAATTGAGAACATATACACGTTCATCAATGTCAATCGATTTCTCATGGTTTCTTTACTCAGATACACAAATGCCATATTTTCTCATTGAGAAGCAAAGGAAATCAATCATTTCTAAGCTATGCATGACAATGAACACAACATTCTTGTTTCTTTTCTTTCTAATAGAAGATTAATTGTTACATAAACATTCAATTATACTCATGTAAGTCGAATGCAACAACATATTAGTGTCGGTTTTCTCTTGACACCTGACAATAACTCAAGGATGAATAATGTCTATATATTGTACTTCTTTTTTCTTTGGAATCAAATATTGATCCACTATATCATTGAAAACGATCTTTTATTAAATCTCATGTTTTTTGTGCGCAGTTTTAAACTAACAAATATTACACATCATTATGACTTTCTATAGCTTCTATCACCGTAGACTTCGACATACGTTCTCCAACTATCAGTCTGTGCCATTGGAAGTGGAGGAACATCGAAAATTCAATATTAACTGAACCTTGATCAATTCACGACAATGACACCAATCTACAGCTGTACACATGGCATTACTAACATCACACGTTCTTCGAATTGCAATCGATGGGTTGACATGGTGTGATATTCCTATATTTGGTATACGAGTGAGTATTGATAAGAATATCCCACTTCTTTGCTATATTACTAATGGTATCGCTGACACAACCATCATCACTTCACATTCCTTGAATAACCGACTTTTTATATTGAACATACACATATAGTAGAAGTCAAAGATGAATCACAAGCTTTGCTACATCGTTCGATTTCAGCTTTATTTTTTAATAAGGCTTTTCAAGTATGAAATGCAGAGTAAGAATTAACAGACTGTATGCTTTCTTCCTTTCTTTTCTCAAGTGTATAGTGTACAACAGTAGCATCTCATAAGCATGCCTAATTCGTACTTGAAATTGGTAAACGATCAGGATGATAATATATGCATAGTACATTGAACAATACGAAGAAGATTCGTTTCTTTCAAGTGTCTATGTGCTATTCATGTCAATGAATGAGCATCGTTCAGGTTTTCTCATCACATCTCCACATACAAAAGAGAAAAGAGAGATAACGTCTTTTTAACCTTGAACAATCGATTATCAAGTAAACAGAGAATAAGAGAGAAAGAAAGAAACACGTTATGCATTAAGGAAATGATCAATTCTTTCACTTCAATTGACTATGGTATGTAAAATGAAAAGAATGATTTCTAGATAGTATCATATAGAGAAATATGTATCGTCAAAGAAAAACTGATCGATATCGCTCGATTCACAACTAACGAATATGATTAGAATTTTCGCTATAAATGTATGTATATGGGCGAGTCTCCTCAGCATTTTTCTTATGGATTCCTTCGATGTAGTATAGTATGTTCTTTTAATAATTAAATTTTTACACAAGAATGAACATTTGATGACCCTCGAATTTATGTACTTGTGTAACATAAATGTATATATATATATATATGATCAACATCGACAGCCACTGATTCGATGACAAAAAAACGTATATACAGACAGACGCTGCAGTAAAAAAAAGAAGAGAGAAGAAGAAGAAGAAGAGGGATATGCAGCTTTTGCAAGGTAGGTAGGAGAAGAGAGAGAGCGAATGAAAATGTATATCGTTTAGAGATAGAGAATGATGAGAACGGAAGTTTAGATAAAGCAAAAAAGATATAAAATACATATAGAGAACGACGTGTACATGCTTGTGGTTTGGACCTGGATGTAAAAAACGTAAGTTAGCAAAAGTTACTTCATTATTTATTGGTTTTTATAATGATTACATGAAAAATAGTATGTATATAGCAGATTTATGTTTATCGTTCTTGAATTGACCTTTCGATAAATACTCGTGTAGGACGGCAATAATAATAACAACAACAACAAGTGTAAGTACAGCAGAAAAGATATCTGTAACTATTTGTCATCGAAAAGGCATGATATTTTTTCTTCATTAATTACAAAAATCTAAGTGACAAGCTTCTGATGATAATAATCCAGGGAGTTAGTCGTACATTCGTCTGCGAACATAGAAAAGAAAGAACTCAGTACTCACAAGTGAAAGTTTTTGAATTTGTTGAGTAAGTTAATAGCTTTATCTTTCAAATCTCTTCCTTCTTCTTTGACTACATTTCGAATCGTCGGTGTGTGTGCGCTGACATGTCATTATCGAGTGTGTTACATCGTTTATATATTTTCTGTTGATAATAGAGAAGACTGATCAAATGTATGTGAAGATGAAAAGTGTGTGTGTGGACATATTGAATGTGAGAAGACCTAAAGCGTTTTCATACAGATGTAATTTTGTCTATACGACTATGATGATTAGTGTAGCGTGTGCAAAATAGGAAAAGAGAGAAAGTGAAGATGATAACCGATACATTACGGCGAGACAAACGAGGCGGAGGTGACAGCTGCTATCGCTTTCTTTCATTTAAATTGAATTTATCCACAGGTTATAGTAGATACGAATAAACCGAAGAGAATCGATTGATATGTTTTTGTTATTTGTTTGTCTTTTCGAAGTATACAACACGTTAATCATAAAAATTTTAATCGGTTTAATCGATAATTCTATTAAGTACGTTTATCTTCGGACATTTACATTTTTACATTCTCTAGTTTAGATAAGATTTCGACTTGAACAGTATTCGTGTAAACTAGAACATATTCTGTATGATTTACGTAATCGATGTAGAGTTATCAATGACATCCATTAGTCTCTCGATAAGTATTCTTCTCTGACCTCGATTCAACACCATCACATTGGGTTTTGTCTGCATAACGATTGACTCTTTTGTTGAGAATATACGTCATTATCTATTAACAGACGTAGCTTTACCTTCGATCGTTCAATAGAAGAATCATCGCTTTCCACCTTCCTATTTCTTTTTGTTTCATGTCAATCAAGGTGACAAGATATGCCTTTGATATGATTATTATTTATCGTATTTATCTCTGACACTTTAGATAATTAGAATTTATATAGACGCAGATATATCCAATCTAAATCTCATATACACATAATGTCTAATACATGTCGACTGCAATTATCGTCATTTAAATATAAGTCAATTTCACTTCTTGATCCTCTTGAATATTCTTTTCGCGTAAGATGATGCAATAAAAAACAGAGAAAGAGAGAGAGAGAGAGAGGGCAACGAAAGAAGCGACGAGAGAGAAAAGAAATACATATATCGATCGTCATATAAGACGTATTCATTGAATATGACATATCCATTTTCTGTGAAAGTCAAAATTTCAGGTAAAAACAAAAACACAAATTCAAGGATTATTGATCTTCATAAAACTTTTTATTCCTCCTTTTCGCAAATGTAATTTGACACCAGAAGATTTCTAGTGACAAAATAGTACCGACGATGTGGGATTAACGTGAGAAAGAATGTCTATGAGAAGACGGCGGTGATTAGTGAACAACATCAATTTGTTTCAGCTTTATTTTTTAATGATTACATTGATGTTTATATGTTTTTTCTGTTTCAGATATATACAAATGCATAATCGACGTCAACTATGTACTTTTCTCAGCTTGTTATTCTCGTTTGTAACATGTCTGTCAAACTAAATAAGAATCATTTGAGACGATGATGATGATGATGATGCAAGAAGTATTTCACGATGATTCGAATCGATCAATGAACTATACAAAAATTGATCATTGTCAAGATAATATTTCGATTGATAATGATGACTATTACAAACAGATTATACATTCAACTAAACAAAGACATTCTAATCAAGAGATTAAACTACAGATAATCGTAGCAAATCGGATTCACTTAATTTTGTTTATATTTTTATTCTTAACATGCCAAACATCTTCTTTACCTCTCTATCAAACACCTTCAGGTAAACTTTCTCATCGAAGAAGTTGTTTGTATATGTTTTCTTTGTAGTCAATTACAATCAACAAGGATTGCCTGCTGCTATGGTTCAATTATCTGATGGTTCAGTCTATCCTCAACAAGCATACAAAGTTTATCGACGTATTCCAAACCAACAAATGAACGCTATTCCGATGTATTCGAATGCAGTTGCAGTACAAGTTCAACAACCTCCAACAGTAGTTCTTCAAACTCCTAATCAACAACAATTCACATTACAAATAAGACGCGAACGACAACGTCGAGCAATGATTGATAGAATGGTGACATTATTCGATGATGATGGTTCGACATTTTTCAAATACTTCAGACTCATTTCTATGAGATTTTGTTTAGGTAATGGCCAACTAACGAGAGACGAGTTATATTCAATGGCTTTACGTTCAAATATCTTTCCAAAATTTCATTACTATTTGAAACAGACACCGATCTAGACGATTTCGTTTGAGTTAGGTTTTCAAATACTGCTAAGACTACTACTGGATTTGCACGTGGTCCTATGTTTTTGTATAGTGTGTTCTGCTTTCTCCTTTGTATTTACTGTTGCTACGTCTTCTTGTCCTGTTTTTTCTTTCTTTCTTTCTTTCGAGCAATATGGAATGAAGAGATGAATTAGAAATGTACGAGGAAGAAATGTTTGATCAACGAAAAGGAAACTTCGTATGGAAATTATTTAAAAATAACGAGTGGGAGAATCGAATGTTTGATTCGGTACTGATGGTATTGGTGTCGAACACAGTGGAACAGTGTTTGTAGAACATGGTGTATAGTAGGATGTATTAGTTTGACAATTATTACTGTTATTTGTGCAGCAATCTACTGGACAGCATGCATCACTCGTTGTTTGAGTCCATAGTTGAGCTTCCTGAATGTCGTTCGGATTCGACATGAGAAAAGATCTAGGACAAATGACGAAGAAAGTTAAGCGGCGAAACAGTACATCTTTTTTTACTCTTTTGTACGGTCATTGTTCTTCGATTGATGTTCTGCTCGTTTCTTATTCTCATAACATCGTGCAAAAATAGCCCGATCGTAATTAAGAACTCGATCCTTTTGTGTGGAGAGTTGATTATCATAATAAAAATTACCGTAAGACATATTTGTTGTTTTGTATCGTTCTGCCGGTCGACAGATACAAGCAATCGTTGGATTGGAAGCAATCTTATCACAATTAGATGAATATACGGTCTTGTACAGTAGTTGAAGTGGGCGAAAGCAACTAGATGGAGTGCATTCATTCATATTATTGTTGATCGAACTGTTGCAGCAGTTCGAATAGGAATACATTGTGTTACATGGCTTGTAGTTGTTTGACGAAAGGCAATTATTAGTCGAATTGTAAGAAAACATTAGTGTTTGTCGAGATCGAAAGAAAGTAACAAGATTTCGATTACGAAAAGATGAGTTTAAGTTCGAGAAAAAAAATGAAAAACTGATTGAAGGCGCGTGAATACAAAAACTTGCAAGAAAACTTGAGTAATTCAGCATTGAAATCTATCCAAGTGAACTAATGCCATCTATTAAGATCAAATTTCTCTCAAAATCTTCCAATCCGTACGCGTATTTACGTATTTTACTACTAAGAACCTATTTCCGTCGGTTAAATTCTTTCAAAAGACAAGATTTATTCGATCATGGGAACCAACGCTGAATTTAATCTTCGTTTCACGAAGAAAATGATCGAAAGAGAAGCATCAACCGCTGAGAAAAAGTATGAAACAAGTCGGAAGAAAGCATTGGATGCTTTGAAGAAATCAGGTGATATGGAAACAGCTCGTATCTACGCGGAAACAGCTGTTCAAAATCGAACAGCACACAATCAATTTTTAATGATGGCATCACGAATCGATAGCGTCATTGCTAAAGTAATCGAATTGAAAAAATAACGAATGATATCTTTCAATACTTTCCTTCAGGTTCAACAGGCAAATGCGCAGAATTTAATGATGAAAAATATGAGTCAAATGAATAAGATGCTGGAAAGTGTGAATAAGGAAATGAACGCTGGTGAATTATCGAAAGTCATGGATAGATTCGAACAAGTAAGAATCAGTTGTTTTCATGAAGATTCGAGAGAATGTACTGTTTACTGAATCCTAGGCATTTGAAGAATTCGATGTGAAAGAACAAGTGATCAACAGAGCAATGAATGAAGTAATGGCTACTAGTACACCAACGGAAGCTGTTCAAGATCTTCTACGTCAAATTGCGGATGAAAATCATTTGGATATTCGTGCTCAACTTGATGCTATTCCAACAGTTCAACATTCAGTTGCTACACCAGCTCAACAGGAAGCTTCGGCACAAAGTAGTCGCTTAGCTGCTCTTCGTCACGCTATTTAATATAACTGCTTGTGCTTGACATAAACACTAACATGTCTATTTGTATTTCTTGGATCAGTTCGTCAGATAATTGTATTTTCTTCTGTAACAAAACAACAAATTTCTTCCTGGTCAGATTCGATTAAAGATAAAGATATCAATAACATTTCGATGTTTTTTGTTTTTTCGAATTTTACATAATGCTGATTGGAAAGATATACTATAGATAATTATCGATAGTGAATAATTACAGATGTATTTTGTTTAACTGCATTCACGGCGTCATATTTAGCGAACGTAAATGACTCATTTCATTCACCTATTTCCACCGTTTTTTCCCATTGCTATTAGATTCTATAGAAGTTAGTACTTACTTCCTATGAATGTTCGTAAATAACTTATTTTATTTTAATCGAATATCTTCTCATCATTTTACTGACGATTTTATCCATTATTCTGTCATATTCCTTTGATTTGTTGGTTTTTTCCCTGTCGATGACGTCGTGCAGTTAAACATGTGAGCTTAAAAGTCATTTTCGCGCATACAGAACGACATAAAAACGAGGTTGTTTACATCGAAGGTGCGTTTTTTCTTCTTCTGCCTTTTATGTCGACATATCTTGGTAGTCAGATTAAAAAGTTTTGAAATAAGATAATTCTGTTTTAGATGACAGTACCATTTTCTGACTACCGATTGTTGCCGGTAGAGGATATCATTCTAGCGAACGTTCGCGTGGATCACGTATGAGTCTCACTGACACGAAATATTTTTTCTTTCTATTTCTATTTCTTTATAGATCCCAGAAGATTTGACTAGTTTATTTGGTGCATTGACACCCCTTTATTTGATATTCTCGCGAGGTGCAACTGATGGAATACGTTTAAGTCAAACGATTGTCAGCGATCTTAAAAAAAAAGTAGTTTGAAATCTTTACTTGGTTGGCAGGATGATATCGATTTCTTTTGCTGTAGACGAACACATTGTGTTTGTTGGAATATGTTGGCTATCGATGCGAGACAGATGATCACTATGTCTATCGATCTGAGACATCGTATGACGAAACAGTGCGACGTCAAGAGGGAGCAGAAGAGTTTGTAAAGTTTTTCAGCTACTTAAAAGCTGCGAAAAGCGAACCTGTGGATAATTTAAAAGAATTCCTTCAAGTAAAACCAGTCTTTACGATGAGTATACAATTCAATGCTCGATTTTTATTCTAGAAACATTCCTCGCAATACCGTACAACATCTTCTGTTGTAAGACTTATGCTTGGTTATTCATAAGCTCAGATATTTCTCCTTTAGCGCACTCCACTCACTGCCGACGAGATCGAAAGAGAAAACAAAAATGCTCTAGAAATGTTTCAGTCATTCAAGGTTAAGCTTGTTGTCTGATATTCTTAAGAAGAACTTTATTTCGTCGTAGAAAAGTCTCGTAACACCATACAATTCATCGCCCTCATCGGGTTTCATTCGTCGACAGCTGGCGATACTTGTTTTGAAACAGCTTTCATCAAACCTCGACTGTACCACTGACGACATTGATGGAAAACTAGATCAATATATAATCGAATTAAAGAATCGACAGCAACCAACGAGAGAATGTCGAGCAGATGAAGTCTATATCGAGTGTCTTATTCGATCAAACTTTGATATAAATCGAGCTGTCGGCATGCTGAATCACTATCCGCCGAATTTAGTATGTTTTATTCGATGTCAATTACTTGTATTCTCTTTCGTTTTGATGTTGCTCAGACTCCGCGTACAGAACAACCTATTCCACAAGAACCAGTCGAAGTATTCTCAAAAGATGCCAAAGTATATCTATCCAAATATTCTGGCTGGTCGACTACATCGTTTGATACGAATAACAACAAGATACAAGCATCACTTGAGCAAGATGTAAGTATTAGCAACGACTGAAATGCAACTTCTATTAGTATTCTCATTTAGAAATGGAATGACATTGAATATCTGTTACTAGCCATTCAACATTTACACCAAAAAAATGACGAAAAATCAGTAGATGAAGAATTTGTTTCGGTATTTCGACAAAGAAGACTTTTTTCTAAACGTAGTTATGTTTTTGTATAGAAAATGTTCCGATTAATTCATTCGGAATTATCTCATCTGATTGGTGATCAAGTACCAGTTAAACTTGAAACACTTGCTAGAATTCTATGTGAACGTTCGGGCGAAGTTATCGAAAACTTGGACGTAGAAACGTTGAAGAATATCCTGACATCGGTAGAATTCAACGATAATTTCATACAGAATACAATAGCCTGCTTAGAATTTACTTGTTCAATGTGCACTGGCTCATATCCACGAACGAAAATAGAAGCAATGCTTCTGTGCGAGCATAGCTTCTGTTTCGATTGTGTCAAACGATACTATCGGGTGAAAATCTTTGAGATAACGGATGAGAATTCATTAAAAATGTTCACGTGTGTCGAGACTCCTGTTGAAATCGCGTCCGACCGACGATCGAACTTCTTACCTTGCTTGTTTTCGAAAGTATGTTTTGACAAACATCGAAATATATTTTTAGAAATCTTTCTTTAGATTAATCAATGGTTCAAAGATGATCCCGAAGCTCTTAGAAAGTGGGAACGCGATTCTTTAATCGCATTAGCTGGCGAAAGAATAAAAAAATGTGGTAGTTCAAAAGTAAATATATTTGCGTGTAAATTTCGATGTCTGGTTTTGGTTTCTGATACTTTAGTGCACCGGATACTATTACTCCGATAACGATGATACCGTTGGTGTTGCTCGTTGTCAAGAATGCAACTTCGCTCAATGTCGACTTTGTGCGAAAAAAGTGAGTAACTGGTTTTATAATTAATTTACTTGACATCTCTCTTGAAATCCAGTGGCATGCGGAACATTCGACTATGAATTGTGATGAATACACGGAATGGTTAATTGAAAACGATCCTGATGATGAAACCGTGCGAGCGTTGAAGATCATAAGCGATACGGCTATTGTATGTCCAAAATGTGAACATATTTATCAGTAGTATGTTAATAATATGACGAAATCAGTTGATAGGGTTTGATTTTTAGTGAAGCGGGAGGCTGCGAGCATTATACGTGTTTGACTTGCAAGACAGATTTTTGTCGTATGTGTTCCACACTCTTCTATTCACCTTCCAAAGAACCGGTATTGATTTATCAAAAATATATAGATTCAGAAATAGACATGGATTTTCTTTAGAAATGCAACAAAGAAAATTGCACTTTAAAGAGTACGATTCACGCACATTGCGCTTGGAATTGTTTTCGTGAAACTCGTATTGCTGAAATTCAGACAATTCACAAAGTATTAGAAGTAAGTATCGTGCTTTGTTTTCTTCGTAGAATATATTTTTTCGTCTTCAAACAAGGATCAAGAAGTAGACATAGATGCAGAATTGGAAAAAATTGCCGAAACACAACAAGAAAAATGTCCAATTAGTGGATGTGACAAAAAAACATCACCCATCAGCGGTGGTCGACTATGCGAGTATGCGTTCTCTATTATTTTGTCATTGTGATTGGTGTTATCTTTATTCATCAGGGTTTGCTATAAGCATTTTCTCTGTTCTCTAATATGGCGTTTTCAAATTGAGCCTTGGTATGTAATTAAAACAAGAAACAATATTTATCAAACTCATCTGTTTCAGGGATATTTATGAAGATAATAATCTACAGCAAATGCTGACGAAATCATCCGTTACTATTCCGACAGATTGTAATCGAAATAATTTAATTGCAGTATGTGATGTTATTCGTGAGAAATAGTTTTTGTTAATTTGTCTTTCCTTTCAGTTGTGTAAAGATAAATTAAAACAATTACTGGGTAAGCCGAAAAAATTGAAGAAACCTAAAGTATAACGCCTGGTGATTTCGGAATACGACGGTTAAGACAGATGTTTGCAACTTTTTTGTTAAATTTTTTAATGGTCTTTAAAAAAGTCGGTTTTGCATATTTATGTTATTTGTAAAAAGAAATATACAAAAAACGATACCTAATATTCTAGATTTGATATTGATTGCTGTGATCTGAAGAGAAAAAGAATTATTCATTATATTTCTTCTTACCGTTTTGCTCTTTGAGAACGAATGGCCACTGGTAGAGGTTACAGAATTATGAGTTCTACTTCATCATCATTTGATCGAACGAACAGCACTCGGTGGAATTCGGTAAATATTAAAATGTATACTGTTTGAATGATGTTCTTTGAGAACTTGTTCAATTATTGAACGCAGGTTCTACATACCAACAATTTTATTTTCCTCATATGTTTAGCCACATCGAACTTGTTCACTGAATTCGTGTGAATTACGTGATCAAGATCAAATGACTTTGAATATTATTAGTAAATTGAAAGTAATCCATTAGTCTCGCCTTTGATGTGAGTGTAACTGCGATTTTCAGGCGAGGATTCAACGACATCAGCGGATTGATCGCTCGACAATTGAATCAGAAGTCGTTGATATCAAATATGAAATGGATCCTCATCGATATGATATCAACCAATGGAGAAAACAACTATCACTCAACATGTCGAACTGTCCTGATCGTATTTTACGTGAATCAATGGCATACAGTGATGATCCTCACAAAGCACAGTCCATCATAGCAAAAAAGTCGAATGAAACAAATTCAAATCGAAATCCTGTTGAATCTTCACTTAATAATCTTACAGACTATTTAACGACACTTCGGGATGATTTAAAAGCGAATCCATTGACAGATCTGTTTAGTACTGTTTACAATGTCAATGATAGCGATTCGGACGTAATGTTTTGTCCTCTGAAGTCTAGACAAAGCGATTTCTCCTGATGGAAATTTTCTTTTTTTAGCGTATCAATCGTTTATTTCTCAGCGAAGCATTACATTTCTGTCCTGCCCTTTCACATTATACTTGCAATGAAGCACATGCCGCAGTGCAAGGAATCCGTGCAGTAAACTATCATTTAAACGAGCCTGATGATCTTCTTGCAATTCTTAAAACATGCCATTCATCTGATGAGGTTCGACAATATTTAGAACAACGATTGTCAAAGTCAATCGACCATTCAGTAAAACGAATTTGTTCATTTCCAATCAATTGAAAACACTGAAATGATTCTTTTAGCATCTATCGACATATTCAACATCACAATCCTTCGATTATCATCGTCCAAATCATTACAATTCTCCAAATAATGTCGATTAATCATTAAGTAAGGTGAAATAAAGTTTTTTTTCATTATATCTTGAATTAAAGATCATATTTTTTCTCTGATTTTCTTTTAGAACCGCTTACCACAAGTGCTGAATATCTTGACAAAAACCTAGAGCATAAATCAAAAATAATTTATTAATCAATGTTATGTATTGTATATTTTTGAAATTAAAAAAAATTGTTTCAAAGTTTGAGGTATAAGAAAAAAATTGTGCTATTTTAAGTTTATTCTTGATGAATTGGAACAAAGAATATCACAGCAGCATGAATGAATACGAAAAAGATTAATATCCAAAGATGATACATTGAATAAGAACAACAAATTTGACTAATCAATGCTAATGAAACAAGAAGAAATCGATTATATCGAAAAAGCATTGATTTCATCTTTTGAATCGTTCGAGACTGGGATCGATCAAAGACAAATCGAAGATAGAATGATCCAGTGCAACAGATCGCCGAAACGAGTGATGGATCGGACATGATTATATAAATTGGCAATAAACCTTGAGCGAAAATGGTTTTAACATGAATAATAAATCCGGTAACATTAAGACAAACTAAAAGACCATGAAAGAAAAGTAAGGTCGACAAAATCTCTTTTAAACGGCGATTAAGCGTTCCGCGCCATAAAACATGAAGCAAAGCTAACAGAAATAAACTAATATGACCATTTGAACCGCTAAATACGAATGTGGATAGCAGTGGCATACTCAAAGTAACCCATTGGATCAAACGTACATATTTCATTTGCCGACTCAATTCATTATGAAGGAAAAGCACTCCGGGATATAACAACGAGCGAGCGAAATCGAATATCATATAATCGATAACAAAGGATATCAATGCCCAAACACTTAGTGCAACATAATAGAGAATAAGTGGTAAGAGGAAGAAATAATAACCATTTGAATGAATGTTTACAACAAAATCAGATGCTGGAAACAGAATGATAATCATTTTATAGAGACAGGTGATTACTATAGCGACAGGAAGATGGATTTGCCATGCAAGCATTGTTTGATATGTTCGAAGTCGAGCATCATTGACTTGCATCGAATAAGAAATACATAAAACCGTAAAGAGAAATGTTGGCAAAAGGAATATGTAGTAACGAACTAATTGAGCAAGGATGTCGAGGAATGAATAGTGAATTTCGATTGTATAGGTCGATTTGGGATCGAGGAAGAATTCGAGAGAAGCGGGTTGATCAAATGACATCGACGATGGCAAACGATGAAGTTTTAAACGCATTTGTCGGTGAAGAGATTCGGGAAGAGTAGACGATGGAGATGAAGGATTGCGCAAAGTAACTAAATTGTATAGATCTTCATGAGACCATGGAACGTGGAAATGAATCAACGGAATTTGTTGATTATCGGATGAAAGATGAACGCTGTAGACTTGCCAAAGATGATTGAGTGTTGGGAAAACCAACTTTTTATAACCGATTTGTTTTAACGATAAGATTTGTGAACCAAAACTAGAAAAGAAAAAGAAAAGAAATGTATAGCACTGATCAAAATAACTTACGTTGAAAGATCAACAATTTCATCATCTTCATTTGTTTGATAAATGTCAAATTGCGCTTTCTGATTATCCAACCGAATGAGAATTGAATCATATTCTTTGGCATATGCATCTAATTTTCTTCGATCAAATCGAATCGTTTTACGATTTCCATATGTGGGTGGAATGGGTAGCAGAGTGCGAGTGACTTCAGTTGTCTTCTCATTATTTTTTAAATAAATTCTGACATTAGTTGAATGAATAATCGTAGTGTGATATTTCGAATCCTTCAATGGAATCAAATAATCGTTATCGTCTTTCCGACGAACTGATAAAGTTGACTCAGTGACTACGACTGGATTTTTGTTCAAATTCAAAGCAGTATCTGATCCAAGACGATGATCAACCGAAGGTAAAAAATGTTTTTTAAGAATCTAAAATCTAGAAATAGTATACGGAAAACATTTGAAGAATACGAATCAACCTTCATCATGATTTGAGAATTTGGATTTTTTTCTTGAGTAATTTCAAGTAATGCTCGTGTCGTTCTCAAAACTAATTGTCGACACCAAACAATACAACGGTGATCAGTAGATGTCCAAACATGAGGAACAGCACTCGTGAGAACATCGATCGATCGACTTTCATCAGTCAAGCCATCCAACGAACATAAATCACTTCGAACAAGATGATCTCTGCAAATATTCGATTATAGTTTTTCTCTACATTCCTAAAGACATTCAACATACCGATCGCCACCAGCTAAGGAAACTAAGACAACATGTTGAAGGGAATTATTCCATTCGTTTTTCCAATATTGATTTACACGAGAATAGAAATCAATTACATAACGATCCGAATGAATCACTGGTGCTTGATGTGGTGTTGCTTGTGTAATGATCAAACGCACCGTATTTGGATTAAAACGATCTGATGGCTGAAGAAAAACCGCACCTAAATATATTCACTTTGAAGATGACTATTCACGTGGATTAAATCAAAGTTACGAGATAGTAAACCACCGATAGAATTTCCAACGAGAATAACTGTTTTGCTTGTCTTATACAACGATAAAATCGTTTGAATTGCATGGGAAACGAACTGAGCTTGTTGCTCGAGCACACCTCCGAACAATGCGGATAATTCTTCATTGAAATCGATCGAGAAATAATCCAGTTGTTGCTGTTCATTCATACGATAAGCTACAGAACCAAGAGAACGAACCTGTCGGTAACTATCCGCATTACCAACAATGAACAGAACCGGTGAACCTAAAATCTCAGATAAATATGACTAAATGTCAAAACTGTTTTCAAACCAGAAAATTGATTTCGTTTGTGAGCTTCGCATCGAACACCTTCACAATAGGAGTAAAGTCCATAACGCCGAAATCGAATTTCAACATCTTTTGCCATTTGAATTCGATGGTAAGTCGGTGCTTCGAACATATACGTCATTTCTAAACAAAAATGCAAACAGTTTTCATACATCGCAGATGAAAACTTATCTTCTTACCACAATAGTTGGACTCATGTCGAAATAAATAGGCAAATAGTGCCGTAAAGAATAAACTAATTATCACAATAAAAACTAGATTTTGAACAATCGAAAGAATCGTACGTGAAGACATTTCGTCGTCGAAGGATGAATTGTGATTGTCGATGTGTATTGTCCTGACCTTTTATATGATATTATATCTACGCATGAACGATTGTACAATTTTTCGACATTGAAGAAAAGAAATAAATATACAGATAGGTGGCAAGCAGACCAATGATTCATCGACCCTGTCAATTTCGACCATTCATTTTACAAGGCGCTATCTGTTACTGAATGTTGGTGACATGTTTAAGCATGTTTTCCAATTATTCATTCAATAATAATTGTCACTGAAGACGTAGTATATCAATTAGGAAACAAATGCGCAAATTAACTAACTGTGTCTGTTGAAATGGCAACACATGTCGTGCAAAGTTTAATAATGGCAGAGACTTGTTGTGATATTTCTCTAATTTAATGAAGTTTCAGTAGAAATCATCCAGGGAATATGTTTATGATTGAGAACTGAACATCTTTTCATATGTGTTCCGATACAAATTCAAATCAATTAAAAGTACATTTCAAACAAAGGTCATAGAGATACAATCTATGAAATAAACTTAGTTATTCTTTCATTCTCGATATGTTGTCCGCATACTCTACTGTTGAATTCAATTGAAAGTATTTCATGATGCACTTTTACTTTTTCTTTCTATCCTTATGATCTGACGAGACTTTGTTAAGTAACATATCACTTTGTATTCTTCGTCTATACATAATATATATCGAGAATATGAAGTAAAATCGATTCGAACATGATCAAGGAATGTTTACATCGAAATTTCATTTGTTTCTTTTTGTAGATATGACACAACCATTAGCCGGGACTGATCCTGCTGCTTCGCAAGCTCAATCTTCAGCAGCTGTGACCAAATTTAAAGGAAGTTTCACGGATCATCTTGCCAACGAACGAACGTTTCTAGCGTGGACAAGAACCAGTCTCGGAATATTTGCTTTCGGTTGTGCAATAACACGATTCGGTGGATCAGAATACAGTCGAATTAATTTTCGAGGTCCAGCTGTAGAATTAAAACCGCTAATATGTGGTATTATTTTAATTGCATGTGGAATAATGACATTACTCTATAGTATTTATCGATACTATCGCATCAATCGTCAGATAATGGACAGAGATCTAACAGAAGTATCACAAGTACGCGAACCAATTATAGCCGCACTTGTCTTGCTTGTGTCAGCAATTGCTATTCTAATTCTTTTTGTTCTGTTATAAATCAATATCAAAGAAATTGTTCTACATGTAATAAATCACATTCTGTGAGCAAATTTGTTCAAATTGTTGTTTTTTCTCACCTGACTACAAATATATCTGCATCTGCTAAAGAGTTTTCAAAAGCAGGATTTTGTTTGCAACTATTCTAACACTCAACATTTCTCTTCTGGATACTCGTCAGTTCAATGAGATCTCTGTACGAAGTACGTGATCACATTTCTTATTCTAATGTAACTTATTCACATAAAACAGGAATGGAGTTTCTCAATATCAAAATCTATGTGATGATAATTTTGTTAATAAATCTTATTCATAGATTCTGAATATGAATACAAATTCTAGACAGAATGTCTAGTGTATCTGTTTCTCTATTCTTTTTTTTTAATCAATAGAAAGACAAAGTCATCGGTCACATGCGGTGTGTTTTAATCCTGTTTTCCTCTCATTTCTTCTTTCATGCATTCACACATCTTCTCGGAATATAAGAGAAGGAAAAAGAAAATGAGCGAGCAAGTCTTCTTGAATCGATGGTATAAATGATGATTTACTTCTTTCCCTCTTCGCTGCCTGTCTGTCTTGTGTAAGTGGCGTTGAAATAATCAGTGAAACGCATAGATTTGGTAATGGAAAAAAAACCCACGAATGATGCATAAAAGATCAAAAGCAGCGTACTCGTTCTCTTTGCTAGTTGAAGGTATCCAGATGTCTGTTTAAATAACAAATGTGTTTTTTTCCTGTTATTAATTCATTCTTGAGTAAATAAGAAAAAACGGAGTTCTAATGAATAAATCGAAGAAAAGATTCCTCAAGACAATTCATGTACCTGACGTGTAAGTCGCTGTTCTGTTCAGCAGATAAGGACGAGAAAAACAGATCTTAGTTCTAATAATGTCTCCTTGTTTTCTCTTTCTCTCTCTTTCTCTCTTAATATTAGTGATTATGAAAAGAATACTTTATTCTTTTCTTTGCTGTCAACTCTCCATCGGTTGCTATAATTGGAAAATTGAGCATGCATATGTTTATACGATCAGCAGACATAAATGTCATTGTTCGTTGATATATTATTTCGATAGGTTTTTGTTAGAAAGAAAAGCAAAACATTGCGGTGAATACTTTTTTTTTCAATGTCTACTTTCTCTGACAAGACAACTGCGGTTTTTCTTCGCACGCTCTTTTTTCATACATCTCTTCTCGTCATCATTAAGTATTATACCATCGTCGAGATGTGAGTAAGTACGTGGCAATGTATTTTGATGATTACTTGAATATAATAATGTGTAGAGAATGATAGTGTTATTGAGTAATGTATGTAAAGAGAGAATGATCTAGTTTCTACAAGAATAGAATACTTTACCAAAAACGACTACGTGCATTTAACAGAAAAAAAAGGAAACAAATGAGATGGATGGAGTTAGATGTTATATTCGGTGATTAGTACGAAAAGAGTTTTTCGTGCTTGTTTGGGTTAGACTGATGAACAGAACAAGAGAATGAAGTGAGTCAGCGACATTTGCGTTAATTGAAAGGAAATTTCGAAGATTTAAACTTAATTGAATTTGAACGGATTTAGATAGGAACCATTTTCTGCATTTGTGATGTGTTACATCATGTATATTGACATTGTTGAGTAGTGCCTGAAGAAGTTTTCGCGACAAGATGATCTTTTTTTTTTGTAAGAAAAAAAGAAAAAGAAAAGAGAATAGAGACACACACATTGTGAAAAGTGATAGTGTCATTACTTCATTTACGAACTCATTTTGTCTCTTCTCTTAAGCTTCTATTGAGTTTCATAGGTCTTTACGCATTATTTTTTCATGAAATTTCCCTTCCTTTATGACTTAATTGATTGAATTACCTGTAAGTAGACGCTTTGTCACCAAAGAACTTGCAAACATTACCTTAATCTTCATCATTTGTTTGTTTTCAGATAACTGAAAAAGAATAAGTCCAATCGAAATGAATCAATGTTTCACCGAAAATGAACATTCGATGCATTCAAATGATTCTTTTCTTATCTCTCAAATGTCTGACAAAATCGGCTAAGAATTCAACAAAGATGTTTATCTTAACAAGTACTACAACAACATCCTCATTACTCGAATATTATAGAACTCGTCGTACATCGATAAATGATGTCCTGACGAATTCAATAGAAAATCGTTCTCATTCAACTGTGCATGACTTTTACATGACAAGTACGCAATTAAAACCTGAAAAAAAAACTCATCATGTCACACTGACAATTGTTTAGATTTTACAAAAACACAAATTAAAGTCATTGTGACTGTCGTGATTGTCATCGGCTTTATTATGTTAATTATTGTTATATTTCGATTCAAGTGAGTAATTTTGCATTTGATCGAAACAAGTCTCTCACTCAATTCGCTATGCTCATTCATCGAAGTAAAAAAAAAGAAACACGAGGATAATAAGTTGTGATCATCATATAAAGTGTCGCGACACAATTTTCACCCATTTAGTCGTTCGGCGAGTGAAGTATTCAAGAGATCTATTTTGTCGATGATGTATACTCATTTGTAAGTGTTATTTATTGTTTGCATAAGAGAATAGATCAAGATTGATGTTCGAATAAACATGCAAAGCAGTTAGTAGAAATTTAGATTTTAAAATGACATTTTGTGATTTTATACTGAAATATTGTCATTATCATTGAGTAAAAATAGAAGCAATGGATATTCTTCTATTTTAAGACTCATCTTATGAAATATTTAACAATTCATATGCACTTTTTATAGTGATATTTTCTATTTGTTATCCATGGTGATGAAAAACGCTTGATTACCATCAAGTTTGAAAGCGAGAGAAGAATTTTCAAGCTTTCTTCACTCGTAACGGAAAATTAAGAGCTTAGATGAAGCTGAAATACTATAAGTTAATGTGTATGCCTCATCAACTTAAGTTTTTCTTGCCATAAATTGTCAACCTTTGCAACTCTCGCCACAAGAGAAGTAATATAAACATTCAGATTTTCTCTGAAATAGAATATCTATACAAAACGACAATCGTCGAAGCTGCTGTTTGACATAAGTTCATTCTTTTCCTTTGGAGAGAATCTCATCCATATTGGTTCCTCTAGATAGAATTCACAATCGAGTATTATATAATCATTTAATTTCCTTTTCAAGAAGTGAATTGAGACACAAGGAAAATGTTAGTCTTAATACATTGATTGACGACGGTCTCTTTCGATATTCTATTCTCTTGTCACAGTCCAAAACTTTTAATTAACAAGACAAATAAACTAGCTGCATTTCGTCCGAGTTTCTTTTCTGTTTACTATTATTAGACATCTATATCTAAGGATAATACTTCACGTTGATAGATTCATTTCTTCTTTTATTTGTTCTTATCTCGATTGAGGAGAGATTCTTATCAATGCAATTTTAGTCTTTATTATAATATGCTAATACAGTCATACATAATAACGACGATGATTTGTCATTGCGTTTCTCTCTCGGTCTCTTTTCTCGAGTTAGCTATATACATATGTCTAAAAGCCAAATCAGATTGATTGTCTTTGTATTTTGTCTGTTCGGTCAAAGACGAATACTTTTCTCTAATTTGATAAAAGAGAGGATGAATGTTTCTCTTAGTTCCATTATCGTTTTGTCTCTAATGAACGATGTGAACATTGTTTAATCATTAATGCAATTAGCATTGATGGTCAATATGTCCATTTATATTGAATTTGGGAGTTAGTTCTCTTTCTCTTTTTAGGAGTGCATGTTGCGAACAGGATACACAGAAAATACGGACTGAAATCATTCGACAGCGTATTTCACAATTTGGTGAGTCAAGTTCTCGACGTGGAAGTATCGGAGTAAGTATTTAATAATAAAAAGAAAACCATCAAGGTCAGTTTATGAGCAAACAGCTGTGACATCCAACATTACGATTGAATACGAGAGAAAGAAGAAGAAGAAGAAGAAAAAGCAAGACAGGAGAAAAGATCTGAATGAAGGCAACTTGTTCTGTCTTTGATGCCCGAGAGCCGTCAATAACGATAAGAGCTGTCGGTTGCCTCTTAGAAAAAAAGGCAATGAAGACATCGATCTATACTTACAAACGATATTATAGAAACAGAATAAATATCAAAAACACATAAAAATTATTAGAGAAGGCAAGATAGGAAAGTGAGAGGAATAGCAAAAAAGAACGACTAACATCAGAGGGCGGCGACTTCTAAACTTACACGCGATCTATGTATGTCTGTGTTAAAAAAAAAGCATGAAGTCGCAGAGCATATTGTTCAATCAGTCGACACCTCGTTACTCTTATGTGCATTGTATTCCTTTCCTTCCTTGTTCGTTTTTCTTTCTCTTCAATGTCTTGTCTTTCCCAAACTGAGAATAGAAACAGAGATATGTCTGTTTATCAAAGCTGATTATTATTTATTGGCTTTTGTATGATGAGCAGTAAGCAGTACTTAGAAAAGCGCATAAATTCTCTCAAATGCGTTATTTCTTCCGTCATCATTGATTATTGTGTATATGTGCCAGTATGCACATATGCATCTTTTCTTGTGTTGATGTTACTCGAACTTAGTCGATAAATTCTTCATCGTTCTTTCCCTCCTGTCGTCTCTAAAAAGGATAAGATTCACTATTATCACTTGTTAGAAGCATCCTAAATACAAAGTAATAAATCGATCTCGAGGAACTTCAGTCACTTTCGTATCTATTCTCATAATCAAGTGTACGATGTCTATATTGAAGAGATAGGAAGGATGGACACAGATGCTTTTATTGCTCTGTACATTTAAAGTACTATCGTGTAAGTATATACATAGGCATTTCGTAATCAGAGACTAGTATTAATCATAGTAAATATTGAGTAATTAGAAAAGAGGAAAACAGCGGTTCGGATGGTAATATTTCATTTGTATTTTTTTAACCACATATACTTATTTGGTAGAATAACATCAGAAGGAATATTTTCCTATTACATCATTGTCATCATGTGTAAGATGTAATAATATCTTGTCTGTGTTTTTTTCTCATCTACTCTAGTAGGATTTTTACAATAACTGTCAGAGAGAGAGAGAGGAGAATGATGATTGTTTAGTTAGTGAACTCGAGAAAGATATAATTGTATATCAATCGATCATCGTCTTGACAAGTGATGATGTGTATATTTGATTTTGTGAGAAAAGCAATATGCTTCGAGTACAAACAGTCTTGTAAGGCTTTGATTTAATGCCTGAAGCTGAAGGAAAACTTCTTAAGTCATAAATAAACATTTCGTATACGCATATCAATGATGAAAATCGCTTTAGTAGAATAAGATGAAGAATAAAGACGAGAGAAATCAAGTCAGACACTTGATATACACATGTTCATATCGACCTTGAAAAAAAAAGAACATCACGGAAATTTAACATGTTCCGTTCCGGATTTGCGTGACATGCTGCATATACAACTAACATCACTTGTCTTTCTTTTGCGTGTATATCCTATATGAAAAGCAAGATAGACAGCAACATGCATATTTCTCATCATTTAGTTAGATTGAGCTTCTCTATCTTTTTTTTTTCTTTCTATTTTTTTACTGGATTTTTTCTTGAATACAAGACAAGAAGAACGACTTTTCTTTGATTATAATCATATCGCGAACAATTGTCATTTCTTGTCACCATGAAGATTATATCCTGATAGTTTGTGAGTGGTGGATGTTCTAATCATTGGAAATCTTTTCTTCTTTTCCTTCTTTCTTTGTTGTTTAGTAAGGTATTTAAATGTTTCTTTCTTTCCTTTGTTACATATGGTTCAACAAGTTTCATCGGTTCCCTTTTTTTTCCCTTCCTCTCTTTTTTATACAACTGAGCAAGTATTACTACATTGTCATCATTCGCTCAGTTTGTAATGAGAAGAGAGAAGAATAAATTGCAAGAAACAGATGTAGAACGTGTACGGGGAAAATTATTTTTTTTCTAAATCGATTCATTTTCATGTCCTTCAGACTTTCTAAAGAATAGCCGTGCGTGTGTACTAGTAAGCTGGCTAATAGTCAATTTGTCTTTCGTTTTTCTTAATAGTGACGATTTTCATCTGATTATAAGCAAAGCTAAATGGAAATAAATCAATTTTATCTCAGTGCATGTTCAAAACATTGATAGAATGAACGTGCGTCGCTGCTGCCGCCGCTGTTGATGATGATGATGACATGTTAGTTGTGCAATCGACTACATAGCTCGATTGATATGTGTATTTCTTAGTTGATTGTATATACGATATGTGAGCATTCGGATCGTTCTATTACTCAAGAGAAAAAGAGGGTAGAGAAAATAGATTTTTCTAGGCATTTTTCTTCTCAGCTTTGTACCTAAATAAACGTCATAGTCTTCTGAAAGCAAATGAGCGATGGTAAGTTTATCGAGTGTAGAAGTCCCACCATTTTGAATAATTTATAAGTATACGTTATTCATACGTGAATTTTTTATTTTAGTATTATACAAGAAAATACACGCGAGCGCCTAGTTATCGTTTTGACGAACAATTAAATTCATCGTCAACGAAAAATCGATCCAGTATTCCCATTTATGAACATCTGTTTCAACCAAAAACTGATATTACTGTCTCGTCATTACCTATCGAATCATCAACAGTATCAACTACTGCACAATCTCATTATGTCACAACAACTGATTCTAATCATCAAAACGAATCGTCTCCTGTAAAATCCAGCGTACAAAAGTCATTCTCTACTGTTGGTATCAGTCGGGTAGGTTATTAATTCATCTTTTCTTCTTTGTCTCTTGTGAACAATCAGAAATGCCATCTTAAAATCACGAAGCATGTCACCAGTAATTACGAGTCAATCAATCGCTAAAACGCACACACGCATCGACACACTTGTTTATCTTACTATGCATAACTTCTCATAATCGCTTTTACTCATGTGTATTGATAGATTGCTGTAACGCAAGTATTTGTGTGCATAGACATTCTTGCAGAAAAAATCGACATCAAATGATAAAGATGGACAAGATTAATGAAGAAATATTAGTTTTGTTTTTTTTCTAATGACTTTGAGGATTGAGACACTGGTTTTATATTTGATTAAATAACAGGTGAGTGTTGTTTAGATATACGCATTGAACGAGCGTTAAGAATCTCTGTTTCCCTAGAATAATCATTTTCTTTCTGCTCTATTTATACAATTGTGCATCGTATAAGAGATCATCAATATTTCATTATCATCTTATTCATAGAGTGCTCTCGTACGATTAACATCGATCGATTAGATAAACATCGAAACTGTCAATCTTCCCAGAACAGATAAACTAGACAATGATGAACGTAAATAAGGGCAATTTACATGATGTATATCGATATTACACACGCTTTCAATTTGTCTCTATACTCAATAAATACATCTAATGTGCTAATGATTAAATGCCATTTAAACTTCGGTGACCATTACTGTTAGTGTATGTTTAACACATCGATCTAGACAAAATAACGATGTCAATTCGTCTAGAGACGAAAATCAATTTCCTGTGCGTGCACAGCAGTAACCGACTAGTTATAGACATAAACTCATTTAGTCCTTCTCATCTTATCCTAAACATGAAAACGCGCGATGCTGTGAAGAAGAAAGAGAAAAGAAAGTCAGTTGAACATCTCATCTTTACTTTCTTCTTCGTCTTTACGCACAGTTGCCGAAATTCAACTTATTAATTAAGTAAATATGGTGACCACGATAAAAATAGAATACAAAACTGACAATATTAATGAAGCATTAAAAGCACACTGAAAAAAGACTCAGTACATTTTCAAGTATATTGAAATTCTATGGAATTAACACAGAGAAAGAAACAGGAAAACGTAATTCTTTTCTCTTGTTGAGCTTTTCTTTCAATTCATTATTGCGAGAGCAAGTGAAAATCCACTTCTGATTTGTTTGAATGAACTTTGTGATGAGTTTCCTTCTTTCTTCTTGCACATGACTGCTCATTCTTCCTTACTAACACTTTGAAACCTCATGCCGTTGACACTGTCAGATCAGGTTTCTATAAGAGAATCAACTGTCAGCCGCAAGAATATATATTCATCAACAACAGCATCAAAAAAATTAAGTTTAAGAAAAGGATTTAGTATTGTTGTCGTTGCTGTCATATAGTCGAGGATAACATTAACTCATCTACATACATGTGCTCTGTGTTGTCAACGCTCGGATGCATGTAAGGGTGCCGACTGACTTATGATTTCGTTAATGCAAATTGAATCTATCTGTTGTTCTTAGGACTACTACTATTATTACTCCTAGAACTAGAAGGAATAAAGAGTCGTTTCTGATGATGATGATGATGATGATGATGCGTATGAGTGATGTGTCGACTACCAGCCATTCAGTCAACAAAAACTCAAAGAAAACGAAGGAGGAAAAGGGGAAGAACAAGATGATGATGATGATGAAGATGAGAAAATATGCATTTCTCCTATGTCTGCTTTCCTTCTCCTCTTCTGTCTCTCTCTCTCTGTTTCTCGTTTTCATAGGCAGTGTTACTAGACTCTCCCACTCACTCACTCACTCTCTCTCTCTCTCCCTCTCAGTCATCAGCAACAAATATCATAAATAGAGTAGAAAATACCACGAGAGCGTTACAGGACGGGAAAGACTCACTGTCATGTTAATCAAAAAGAATGCGAATATGAGAAGAATGTCGTTCGTCGAGCTAAACACAGAACAGTAAAACGTTCTCGAATCAATTGACATGTTTGGACTGTGTACAACAGCATTGTTCTCATCATTTCAAAGATAAACTACCTGTCATTATCGATATTTTCTTTTCCCTTCATTCACCATTCATTCCATTCATCGACAAACTGGTCGTTTGATCCTCTGCACGGTACCACCGCATATATTGTGTCGTCCAAATACTGTTCGTTACTCACTTGTTCTTAACGTGCATGATCAACGACATCGACGAGGCAACGCATCGAACAGATATATCAAAGTGTCGTCGCCTACGCTTCGTAAACTCTGCTTGCCGTGTATTACCGCACGAAATCAACGCCAGCAATATAAACGTTCGCAACAGATAAACAAAAACAAGACACTGAAAAATAATCAACGAGAAATTATTACTTCTTCAACCGCTGAGAACAATGCTATTGACTCAATACATCGTCTAGAAATCAATCCAAAGACACAGGATCTTAAATCAACAACGTCAGTGGTGCACAGCAGTGCATGTTTACGCGAAAACGATGCTAATCAATGTGATGAGCAATACCAACATTTTGAGAAGATTTCATTTCCGATTGAAAAGATAGACGAAAAAAAGAATGAGATATCGGTGGAAACGGAAATAATAACGGCAAGAATAGTTTCAGAATCCGTATTACTGACATTATCATCACCTGAAAATGAAATAACGAGATCAAACGTAGAGGATGTGGTAGGTATTTTTATAGTTGCCAGTTTGATTAATTTGAGAGTAATAATAACAATGATCATGCTATTCATCTTCTTCCTCTTCGTTTTCTTTTTTTCTTCTCGTCTTTTTAATTCATCCTTTTCTTTTTCCTACTAGTGTGATGATCATACGCCACTATTAACATCGGATCTTACATCTACTATCAAAGATTCATCGAACCGTGCTACTCGTAAATATTCGCTCAATGCTTTTTCATCATTCATACGTTCTTCAAACTCACATCCGTTATCTTCTTCATCGACAACTTCATTTACTGCCAACAGCAAGATCGCCGGTGATAACAAAAAAAATCGTTATAGTCTTGATTTGACGACACCTCGTCAAATTAATCTTTCATCTGTATTTCGTCGGAATTCAACTACGAAACAATCGAAAGCATTCTACTCAACAATTGACCCGACAAATACAAAGTCGCAAGCCTCACCAAAAACCATTGTTCTTCCTGTTCAGTACGATCAACCTTCTACGAGCACAGATAATTCGAACAGCGGTAGTCGAACATCGCTATCGAAAACTAAATCATCGAACTTCACAAAAGTTCATCAGAAAAAAAAGTCATCGACAGTTACACCAACCAGCACAATATCACCCTATCGAAAAGATTTCATGCAAAAGATCGAACGCTTTCGTTATATCGACGATAGTGCATCGAGTACAACAACAGTCACATCTCCTGTTGAAAGTACTGATCATTTGAATGGCCATCAACCATGCAATCATCTAATTACAAGTGCTATTGAACAGTTCGATGATTATGTTCGATCGAGATATTACAACAATGACGAAATCAATTCTTATATCGATCGTCTCAACTCGGATATCCTAACCAATGGTTCATACTCAGATCTAAATATTCTCAATAGTACCAATAATAATCATGTAACCATGCCAAATGCTCAAGTAAATCAACAAGCTGTCTCATTCAAGCCGGTGAATCATTTTTCATCACAATCAGAAACAGTAAGTTGAAAAGGAATAGATCGAGAAAACTATTTTATTCAAGTTTTATCTGACATCATATCCGACATACTTATCTATTATTAAAATCAGTTCCGTTCTAAATATATGAGATCCTTTTTTCTCTCTATCTCGAAAAAACAACCAGTCTGATAATATTACCCAGATTAGAAAATTGAATTAGAAAGATAGGATTTATAGTTTTCTTTTTCTTCTGCCAGAATGACTATCGTCAAGTAATACGTAATTCAACGCCGATTTCAATTCCATCTCGACCTGTTCAACCGACCGATAATCCTCTCATACGACCGACAACGATAATTACAAATGGACATTCACGTTCCATGGATTTTCAATCAATCACTGCTAATAATAATCATCACCTGAGGAAACAAGAACTCATCCGACCGCATACATTGAACAATCCAGCAACGATCTATGAAACATCGTCATCGTCTATTGCTACACTAACATCTGTCCGTAGTTCAACTAGTTTAGAATTCGATGATGATGCCAAACCGTCCGGTGTACTCGTTGATGATGATTTTCTTCCGATGTCATCGCCTGTCGATGATCATTTCTGGGATATGACAACCATGTCGACAACAACGAATCATAATCATCAATTTAAGCACAATAATAAAAACGAATGCTTTCCTAATGTTGGCTCATCTCCCGATGTCGAAGACAAACATTTCGATGTTGACCAAATGAAGAAGTACTCTGCAACAACTGATCAGCCATTTTCGGAAACTTCATGTGACGATGATGATGACGACGATGATGATGATGATCGCAGTGATCATCAACAGAAATACTCCATTCAAGAATACAAATTGAAAGAATTACAAAAACCTATTGTTATTCATCGAACACAATTGAATCCATCTAGGCATTCATCAAAGCCTATCAATCACTCACAAGACGCGATATCCATATCAATAAATAGACTTTGTATGTCATGTATAATTTCATTTAACTTTATTTGGAGTTTTTCTTTCACTTTAGCACTGGATTCAAAAAATGATGAGTCGTTGTTGGAAAAGTTCGCCACTGCAGATAGTGATCCTGTACAGATGACGATTCGTTCGCCGCCACTTCGTCCATCTGTAATCAATGATTTGACTTTAGCATCTCAACAGTGTCCACAGACGATTTTCGAAGAAGATGATACACAGGAGAGCTCCACAAACGATAACATATCGGATGAAAGTGCTGACAATGGTGAAATCGATCTTGTACGCGAATTTGAATTATCACAAAAACAAGAACAAATTAAATCTAATAATGCAAATCTCTGGAGTACGAATGATCGAGATATATTTATTTTACAAGAAGACGATCTTCTTTCTGCTATGGTGACAACACCAACGCACACTCCGGCAATCATCAATCGACCTTTACCACCATCAATTATGAAAATGACTCAGAATAAATCAACTGATAGCATTGATGAACAACAAACTAACGCCAGCAATTCATTGAAACCGAAAGTACGCTTCAATCTTGATCCCCAATATGAACGCGAACGTGAATGGAATAAAGTTAACAAATTACTAGGACCGAATATGGAATGGACTGATGAATTTGAAGTCTAATATCTCCTATATCGTTAACAACATCGGGAGGGAAAACACCATCTGTCAGATTTCTCTTTCTTTATGCCTGGAGCTTAATCTACATATATATTGTACAGCTCTTTTTTGTCTCTCTTAATATCTTTTCTGTTTGTTTTTATTTTGTTCCTAAAGTAGATGATTTATTAGAACATTGCCAGATATATATATATATAAACGGACGTTTTTATTTCAAGAATGATAGAACGTTTGAAACTTAGAATCTGTTGGTTTCAGAATCGTTTGATCTTTGAGATTGACTAACCAACCCGGTTCCAAACCGTAGAATATCTGTCGAGGATCTTTTTTCAAACGAAATAATGATGAAAACTTCGATGGATCTGGTAGTTTATAACCGTATTTTTGTGCTAAACGTTGTCGTTCTTCCCGGATTGAATCTGGATTGGCTAAGTAACCGCGTTGTTTTGGATCTGTGTAATATTCGACGGCATTGATCGGCGGAGTATCACAACGCGGAATCGGTTCACCACGTTCAAAGAATTTCTTTGCATCTATCAATGCTGACAATGAGATTGGATCAAAATAGCGTGTTGTTAAGACACCACCACATCGTTCAATAGCAGCGATAGCTAATTCACTAGCTACCCATTGAATTTCCAGATTGATTGGAGTAGAAAAGAGATCAGCACCCTAATGGAATGAAGATTGAAAAAAGAAATTAAGAATTGCATGACGGAAAAGATTAGTTTGTTTTATTAAAAGAAATGCTTTGTTGTTTCTTTTTATTCTATTTCAAACTTTACAGAAGAAATTGATTAGACAAAGATGGGACTAAACTGACAATGCACAAGAGGGAGTTGTAAATGAAAATTCTTCAATTTATGCTTAAATATTCTCAAGCTGGTGAGTTGACTGACATAAATGCGTATTTCATTTTCTTGATAAAAGTCGTCTGTTGACATGTCAACATTTCGATGAAGTCGAACTAATTTATCCCATGAATTACTTAAAATTAACGAGAATCTATTCTGTTTAATCAAGCAAACAGTTGCGTACTCATTGATGTACAAAACGTCTCGTTTTTTCCTAATATTGAATAAATTAATTCAGCTTACTTCATCAATTAATTGTAGACCGAATTGTCTTTGATCAGGTTGAATGGAAAACAACTTTGTATTGCAAAGTACGGGCAAATCAATAGGTTTCTCGGGATTAATGCGACGGAGATCGATCAGACGTTGAAGAGTGCGTAATGATATCGGCAAATATTGTCTTGCTTCTCTGAATATTCACAAAGAATTGTTGTGTGAAGTGAAATCTTCAAGAAGACTAAATCATACTCGATTCCTTCATAGTATGGTTCTTTTGGAACGGTTAGGATCCATGGAAGACGTCCCTCTGCTTGAATGGGATCGATACCATATGGTGGTAATGCATTTCGAGAAATCGGACCTTTTCTACTCATAATCGCTTTGATTTTAGTTTCATCCGGCTACAAATTTCAATGAAAGTCAACGAAAAGTTTCAAGTGAAAGAACATATTACATGTGCTTTTTGCCATTTGAGTGTCTTTTCGAGAGGCATCGGTAGATTTTTCAATGTCACTCGTTGCATCTGCCGTAAATATTGTAGACCTCGTTCGATCGGCATCGTTTATCTGAAATGTACCAAAAATTAGTGTTTAAATTCGCTTTGTTTTCGATAGCGGAAAGATTTATACGGCAAAAAGAAAATAATCGTCACAAAATTTCAAATTTAAAACAGAAAAACAAATAAAAGATATCAATGGTCACTCGATGATTCTGATGATGGACTGATCGATAGTTGATTTTCTTCGTCACTTCGTTTGCCATTATCCGAAACAACAATGATGCTATCACCATCATCATTAGTTGTCTTCGGATTTGTTTCAACTCCAATTGGTACCGTTCGATTTTTTCGTGCCTACAAAACACAAAACTAAAGTTCGAACGAGAAGCGTTTTCTGTCGTACTTCTAATTGCCACGATGGAAGTGTCGGTGGTAGTTGCGGAATGGCTGGAAATTGTGAACGGCCTAAAGATAAGCCTTTCAAAGACTGAATCTCTCGTTTGATTTCTTCTAATGAAGACGATGAAGATCCATTCATTGAAGATGTATGAATTGTTAAATGCAATTGATCAGTTGCTTGCTCAAGTTTTTTAATGCTTGCATGCATATCTTGAATGGTCTTTTGAAGAGTTTTGATCGTTTCGTTCAAATCATTCGCTTTAACCGATTTTTTCTAGGAGGAAGAATATTGAAATGGAAGAAGGATGAAAAGGATTTTCATACCGAATGAAACCAGCGTTTGATGAATTTAAATGCTAGACCAACTAGTCCAGCTAAGATTAAATCTGATAGAATTCGTCGAAGAAAGGATGGACGATGATTGGGAACAAGTTCAGTACTTGTTTCTATGAATGTAAACAAAACTGAAGTGAGATATTAAAAAAGTTATGTCTTACGTTTTTGAGGAATAAGTTTAAATGCATAGTCTATTTCAGTATCCGTCAATCCTAAAAAAAGAAAAACATGAAATGAAAATTAAATGTCTCACACATTAAATTTACCTTTCTTCTTTAAGAATTCACGTTTTTTCTCCATTGTTTCAACTGCCACTTTTGTATTCTTTAGAAATCCGATTGCTGTATCGACCTAGAAGAAAATTTCGATACAAAGATGATGAATTTCAATTTCCATTGGTCTCATACCAAATCCGACCGAATAGTACCTATTGTCGTCTGATCTGCCATCTAGAATATCTTTTATCTAGAATAATGAAAACAAAAACATTAGAAAAGTATATATTTATCACAGGTCCAAATCATCATCTTCATCTTCGTCAATATCATCCTCTTTATCATATGAATAATGAATCGTACAACCATCGTTTGATGTTTGCATACTAAAGAAAAATGAATTTTTGTCTTTTTGCAAGATTTAAATCGAATCTTACTGCTGCTTAGTGTACGGAAGAACGAGATTATTCTTTGCGGTTAGCTCATCATCTTTCAGACGGAGATTGAAGGTTAAATTAGCAGTGACATCAGTCTAGAAATTGACAAATGTTTTCGATTTCTAGACGAATTATGGAGAATATTTACTTTCGATGATCCATCTGCATTAGTCGTGGATTTACTTTTTCGATTGCTGAGTTTTTCTTCGCGTAAATTGATAACGTTCAACTGTGAATCGATTGAGAATGTCAATGACTAATAGAAATTTTGTAAAGAAAAACAGTTTTTCATGGAAAACAACAAACAGTTTTAATTGTATTGACACTTGTTCGCGATCGTTGTTCAATTTTTGCTTCGATGGCTTCCAACTTCGGCGCCGTTTTCAGTCGAACAGTTACATATGATATTGCTATCAAATTTTTCAGACTGGAACTTTCTTCAAGACAATCAGCTGGCACGACTGCCATTACCATACTTGTTTCTAATGAAAGAAATTATAAACCTGCTGAAAAATAGTCTTGCTATTCTTACTACTCCAGTTGTTCAATATACGGAATAGATTTCCTTCGGATGTTCGTAACAATAACCAAGGAAGACATTCGATAACAATCAGATCTTTTTCTTCGGTTATTTTCAGACATTCTTCGATGGATTTTTTCGAATGAATCTCATCAAATATGTCCATGACATGCATTCTAAACGAATTTGATACATATCTTATAAGAAAAATCAATAAATATACTTCGATTTCAATTCCGGACGATGTGCGAATACATGAGATTGAAACCAAGTCGGTTCATCATGTTCTGTTAAGAAAATATTCACGTTCGAAAATCTAAACACAATCTTCTAAAGGAAATTCTCCAAGTCGACGAAGAAGATTCTTACTTATTGAGAGTTTCACATGCATATGCACAAGCAAATTGGAATCCTAGTGATGAATTCGATGGAGTTTCGTCTAGAAGCAAGATTTCAAAGGTGTATGAATGCTTAGATCTGGAATCCGAACATACCGATAATTAAAACCAGTGATGGTTTTAATTGATTATTTAATCGAGATGATAGCATGGGCTATGTTTGAATGAATACGATAAGCAAAACTAGACGAAAAAGTAGAAGTTGCATGATAAGTTTTCCTATTGGTTATTGAACAAACCAATCAGATGTGAAGATACACCTCTATTATTTTTTCTTTCGGTTATTTGCTATTGCACGAAGAAAGAAAAATTTCGAAAAAAATAATATACATTTACCTTGTTTATTCTTTCTCTAAATAACTCATATTAATCGATGATTGTTGCTCATTGATTAACTGACAATATCCAAACATCATTTCTCTTGTAGAAAAACAACGTTTTCAAATGACAAACCGAGGTAGATTTCTGAATAATCGACGAGCAAACAAGAATTTTAATCGCAATAAAAAGAAGTAAATTCAGACGTAATGAACCCACAGCAGCTCATTTCGTTTGTTTATCGTATTTTAGAACACCGCTCGAAGATGATAGCATGTCGATTATTTGTTTCAAAGATCCAGATGTAAATTCAAACTAAACTTCTTTCAAAAATCGAACTTATTTACTCATTTAGACTGGTCATGTTGGTACTGTTCGTATTCGTCAACAAATCTTTTGTACACTATGCAATTTAATCCGTGGAACATTGTCTCTTTATTTCAAACATGTTATGGATGATCAACATCATGAACATGTGAAGAAATTATGTGATGAGAACTGTTTCATGCCAACTGTTTATGATCAAGCTGTCCATTTAGGGTTTTATAATAATGTAAGTAGCGAAGACATTTTCATTTTTGGAAAGTAAATGAAGAAAACATATGTTATTGATGTATCTATATTTGGGAGACGATAATCAAAGAACGGCCTTGATTTTCAGACAGAAATAAATAGCTCTTCTCTTGTATACGGTAGATTTACAACTAATTCTGTCTCTTCTATATAGATTTGTTATCAAACTGACAAGTTTCATTTTCGTTACAAATACGCTGCTGAAGAGTCTGATACAATAGCGCAAGAAATGAAGACTTCAGTCAATAATAATGCATCTGAAACGAACAAAATGGAAACCAATTCAACGCAACCGAACATAGCTCTATCAAATACGACAAAGCAACGAAGTATTCAAGTCACCCTTGTCTTTCAAGATAAAACTTATTCCCGCACTGGTACAGTTCTTGCACAAATTCGTGAACAACTTCTCAAAGATATGCTTGTTGATCGTGCTGATGATATCGCAGCAATTCCAATTCAATTCTACTATTCCAAGAGTAAGTAAATTCACATGTACACAGAAAAGAAACAATCGATGTTTAGTTCACATATAATTAAGTATCATAGTTCGTCTATATCGATCTTTTTAACCGAGAACGATGTTCAAAAACTGTTTTTTCTCAATCTCTTACTGGTCGAATATGTGTATATTCAGCGTATATGTATTTAATTTTTGTAGAAAAATCTACGTCCGATTATATTTATGACAATATTCCAAATAGTTCTGTTACTTCACCTCCGGCCGAAGAACAGTCACAGGTCATACGTCAGCAGCAGCAAGAACCGCTGAGTGACGATCAAATGTCTTCTGCTGAATGCAGCAGAAAAGACAACGGTGTGACACCGACTATTGCTATGACCACACATGAGATATCGACGGCAGAAAAAACTCATCCGAATGAACAGCCGTCATGTGATGATGACGTGATGAATGTCTGCAAGGTAATTATACGAAAATTTCATTTTCGAATTAGAAGCATGCGACAAAATAGATCTATACAACAAGAGATTCACATAGACAGACTAGTCATGCTAATCTTAATGTCGTTTGTATTTGTTTCAAGTCGAATCATGTCGTTGATGTTTTCATTAGTATAGTATTACTATTGTTTAGGATGTGTTAAATAATATTCTTGTTGACGCGTATTCGAAAACGGATGAATACAAACGTGAACGAGAACTTCTATTTGGTATAGCACGACGAAGATACAAGAAAAGAAAAGCATTCTTTTGTGATATATGTTCAACCTTCTTAATAACTGAAGATTTGTGTACCGCAGTAAATATTTCAACGTTCTTAGTTCTTTCATGTGTTCTTCTTCTTCTCGTGCTTTTCAGCATCAAAATAGTGAGAAACATTTGGAGAAAGTTCGTCATTATCAAACCGAACTTTTGCCATGGCGTCGCGCTATGCAAGAAGTGAGTTTATTTATTTATATTATTTAGTGCATATCTATTGTCTTCTTAGTCTTTCATCACCGGTAAACCGATGAAAGATATCATAGGTGCTACTGCGTATGCAGATTACAGAGCGACAATGGCGTATTATCTTGCACCGAATAGTATACATAATCACGGGCGTTTTTGTTGTGCTTACTGTGAGTTGACTTTCTTCGATCAATGGCTCTTAGAACAGGTAGAGTAAATATTCTTTTAAGTGTTGTCTAAGGTGGATGATGGATTTGATTTTAGCATTTAAATACAAGTGAGCATAAGAAGAAAAAAACATCAACAAAGCATAGAGAACTTGTTCCCGTATGTATTGGATCTTTGAATCGATATTTATTATATGTTTTATTTCGATTGTTTAGCATTTCGCGGATATGACTATCTTACCGAATGTATATCGATTGAATGGTGTGAAGGATCTTGCTGAGGTTCCGGCCAATATTAAGAAGGAAGAATCATGGTCTAGTGCGACATTGAAACAACTTGATGAAGATACTAATTCGTTTCTTCAACAGTTTCCTTTTGATGAATTTGAAGGCGTCACACGTATTACAAATGGTAAAACACCGCGAAATCAAGGACCACCAGCTGTTCAGACACTACCAACGCAAAAAGCATGGAAAAAAGATAAAGCTCCGGCTAAATACTTCCCGAATAAACGTGGAGGATTGAATAGAGGAAATCTAGGACAACCTCAACCGACAGTGTCCCAAGGAGGTACATCTACATTGGACATATTCACACATGTGTATCATTGATTCTGGTATATTTTTTGTAGGAAAGGCCGCAAAACGATCGTTTCCTTCCACGCCTGTATTGAATAAACGATTTCGACAAGATCTGAATAATTCATTTCCAGGAGCAAATCGTGGTCCAGGAATATTAAGAAATTACGAACCGAATGCATATAACTATGCCCAAACAGGACCTATTAATAATGGAAATAATCGTTGGCCACCTGCATACTCTAATAATCAACAACAACAACGACAAGAATACTACCAACAGCGAAATTTCGATACACGATCGTACCCGACGAATAACAATACTAATAATAACAACGCATTTTATGACAATCGTAATCCACAGATGAGGCCCAATACTAATAATTATGATAATGAACGTCAGTTACGATTCAATAATGGTGCTGACCCAGGATACCCCAATCAGCAGTCGAGTTATAGTAATTCATTCAATCGTTCATCAACAAATGTAATTCTGTTCATATTAGATCAAATTGAATTATTTATTCGATTTTGTTTTCTTTCAGTTCGTAAACGATTATTCTACTGAACCGATTCCACCGAATCGTCTTCATCAGCGAGGAAACTCTGGTCCAAACAATGGATTCGGATATTCTAACATGAATAATCATCAACGTTCTCAACAACTACAACAGGAAACAGCACGACCTTCGTTAACGCAAACTCAATATCCAAATTCCAATTCTTTCCACGGTTTTGGTACGCACAATAGTAATACGATGAATTCATCGTTTTTCACCCCGCTAAATAATCAACAACCGAGCCCAATGCCAATAAATGGTCAATCAATAAATTCCTATGCTGATTATCGAGCATCATCTGCTCTTCCCCCAGCAAATAATCCTTCTACTGCATATCCACCAGTTCGTAGCTTGTCCAATTCAACTGGGCCCCAAAATCATATGTTTACTGATTTTTCTCGATCAAACATAGAAGCATCGAACTTCAATACCTCAGGACATCAAAGTCTTATGCCACCATCGTATCAGACACCATGGCGTGACTCATCGAATGGCATGAATACTGCTCGTGGTCGGGATAATACTTTTCACCATGCGAATAAGCAGTCTAATTCCACATTTTCACATTCCAACAATAACAACAACGGTATGAATTCATCGGCACGAGGACGGGGTTCTGGTCAGAACACTCGATTTTTCGGTGGTCGACGATAACTGAAGAATATTCAAGCAGTTCATAGACATTGATCCGTTTTGTTGATCATTTTCAAATCTTCAACTATTGTTATATTGTTACTAATATTCTTGTTCATTTTATTCAAGTATTGGGTGCGTGTGTCTTTTCCAGCTTGTTACATTCCTCGAAATAGTTATCCTTTTCTGAAAATTTTGACGTAAAATCATTTACGGACGAAAAATACTAATACATCCTAGAAACAAAGAGACAGAAACCAACACTTTCTTTCAATTTTATAGATTAAGACAGTCAGATGACATCACACTCGTCAGCGATTCATCGACGTAACAGTGCTGCTGTTCATCCATTTCCGAATCCTTCGACAGTTGTCATTGTCCTCGGTGCTCAATGGGGCGATGAAGTAGGCTAGACAGATAATTATCGCGAAAATATCTCATTTTTCTATTAGGGAAAAGGTAAATTGGTCGATTTATTGGCATCGGAAGCCGATATTGTCTGTCGTTGTCAAGTAATTGACATTTTCATTGAACATTTCACCTATAAAAATATACACAGGGCGGTAATAATGCTGGTCATAGTGTGGTAGTCGACGGAGTCGAATATGACTTTCATATGCTTCCGTCTGGCTTCCATTTACAAAATTGTGTGAATATTATTGGTAAAATTTGAATGAAGAACGACGAAAATGCTTAGTAGATATATTTTGTAGGTAATGGTTGTGTTGTGAATTTGCCTGAATTAGTTGAAGAAATAAAGAAAAATGAATCTCGTGGTGTCACTGACTGGTCTCAGCGATTGTTTATTTCTGATCGAGCACATTTGGGTAACGATCAATGATGAATAGTGTCGAATACGAATTCGTAATTGTCATATTTAGTTTTCGATTTTCATAAACAAACTGATGGATTAATCGAACGAGGGCGCGGCACTAGTAGGTGAGTTATACTCAACTAAAATCTTTCGCTCTAAGCCTTTCTAATGATAATCATAACCCATATTCATCAGTCTTGGCACAACTAAAAAAGGTATTGGACCAACATATTCATCAAAAGTAACACAACGTTATTCACACAAGAATATCAATTCAAAATTAATTATCGTTTCTAGGCGACACGTAATGGTATTCGTATGATTGATTTGATGGGTGATTTTCCCATCTTCGCCGAAAAGTTCGTGTTACAACGATCATCTTCCAGTATATATTACTTTTCCTAATCTATAGATTACGTAACCTTTTCAATTATTATAAATTAACTTTTCCTGATTTGGAAGGCGACATTGAGAAAACAATTGAACAATTCAAAGCACTTGCTGATTATTTCCGTCCAATGACTATTGACACAATAGCTTACTTGAACCAAGCTATCATCGATGGTTCGAAAAAGATTCTCGTCGAAGGTGCTAATGCTACAATGCTTGATATTGACTTTGGAACATATCCATATGTGACTTCATCAAATTGTAGTGTCGGTGGTGCATGTACAGGCTTAGGCTTACCACCAAAACATATTGGCGATATTTATGGTGTTGTGAAAGCTTATACAACGCGTGTTGGTGATGGTGTATTTCCTACTGAATTGAAAAATGTAAGTGAAACTATTTTCAGTAAGAGAATTGCTTGATTTTCTTTGTTTTCATAGGAAATTGGTGAACATTTACAAACACGTGGACGTGAATGGGGTGTTACGACAGGCCGAAAGCGCCGTTGTGGTTGGCTTGATTTAGTTCTATTGAAATATACCAATATGATCAACGGTTTCACAGCATTATGTTTAACGAAACTTGATACACTCGATGAACTAGCAGAAATCAAAGTGGCCACAACATACAAAAGAAATGGAGTAGAACTAACAAGTTTTCCTGGTAAAAGAACTGTTTTCTCGAATAACTTTACTTGATAATCTCATTCGAACCTCTGTTTATTAACAGCATCAGTAGATACAATGCATGATATCGATGTTGAATATGTTACTTTTCCTGGTTGGCGTGGACGATCAACATCTGAATGTCGCACGTTTAATTCGCTTCCACACAATGCAAGACTTTATGTTCAATTTATCGAACAGTATCTTGGCGTACCAGGTTTGTAGAATTCATTTCGCTTCACATTCGATTGTTACTAAATGTTTCTTCTAGTTAAATGGATCGGTGTTGGTAAAGATCGCATGGCAATGGTCCGTGTGTTTTAAGAATCTCAACATATTCTTCATATGACAAAATTTCAATTGATAATTACAATGTTTTCTTGGAGTTTGTGAACCTCATTCACTTCCTTTTTTATCACGGATTGACAACGAATAACATAGTTAGATATCTCTTTATTTTCTCATGATCTGTAGTGTCTTTTTCCCCTTCCTATCAACCGTAATATAGCATTTGACATTTTTTCCTCTTCTTGATTTTCTTAGTCACCTCTATACACAAAAAACAATACATTTTACGAATTCGACGATTACTTCAAATATATATATATAAATTGACAAGGATATCTCATTTGTTATTACTTTGTCTGATACCATTGAGTAGACAAGTGAAATGATAATCTTATTATCAGTTAAAATTAAATCGAAATGACATTTTATCAACAGAATGTAAAAGTAATGCAATCTTTGATTCATCGAAGGATCCACTTCTGTTTTTCATTCAATACACTTTAGAAAGGATTATGTTTATAATGCGAATTAATATTCAAACTATTCTACTCGACGGTTGCCAACATGAAAATAATCATTTCATCATTATGTTCTTTCAATTTCTTAACCTAAATATTGTAATATCGAAGTACAATGAATAATTTACCATTTAATTTCAAAATGTGTACTTTTCTCTGATTCATAATCAACGTTCTCTCAATAGTGAAAGATTTGTACCTTATACAAAAGTACCACATCATCGCAAGCTGAAATGCATCATTTAAAGATTCTCTCTTGTGTTTTTATTCGTTGTCCTATCGTCTACGTAGTGAAGGACATGGAGAACAAGAAGAAAAGGTTTTCTAATCTTCTTTTCTACATAGACAAATGTTAAATATTAATGATGTTTCGATCTGAACTACACACATAGTCATAAGCAATTTTCTTCTACAATTGCAGATGACACTGAATATTTCCTCTGATTCAATTACTGGTGAGTTGTTTCGTAATCTCAAAAACATAAATCTAGCTGCGATTATAATATCTTTGCTATTCTTTGATTTGATATCGGAATACGTACTTTTTCGACATAAGAATACTTTATGATTATTATCAACATCAAGATAAAACAGAATACCGCTATAGGTATAATAAAATAAGAGACAAAAAGCCTGATTTTTTACACGTACGACATGCTACAGGTGCTGTGAAAAGGAATTCTTCTCTCTGAGTAGTGTGAAACTAATGTATTTCCTGTTCATCTTTAGAATAATCAAGTCATCCCTATCACACCATCACTATCGCCTTGTTCTTCTTCTCCTTCTCTAGCTGACAGTGATTTCATTCATCAACGTCACGTTCATCCATCTGCAACAGCATTAGATACCGTCGAACATCGACGTGCATCTATCGCATCAGTCGTTCATCCAGATCCGCTGGGTCCTGTCGCTCCTAACGATGAAGTCACATTGAAAAGACATCTCGGTCTATTCTCTGGTGTTTGTTTCATCATTGGTATCATCATTGGTAATCGAAATTGATGTTGAGTATGTGATATGGATAGTTATTGTGCTTAGGATCTGGTATATTCGTGTCACCCAAAGGTGTGCTAAGAGAAACACAATCCGTTGGTCTATGTTTAGTAATATGGATGGCATGTGGATCAGTATCTTTACTTGGTACGTTCTACCAGTTAAAAGACATCTTGGGTGTATGAAATTATACTTTGCTTAGGTGCACTCTGTTATGCAGAGATTGGCACTGTGATTCCACGTAATGGTGCAGAAGTTGCCTATATGAAGGAAGGTATATGATGAAGATTATGCGAAATAGTCGGATGAGTTTGATATTATTCTCTTCAGGTATCGGCTCATTACATGAACGAACAGGTGATATTCTAGGCTACTTATTTAGTTGGACAAACACACTTATTCTCAAGCCAACAAGTATCGCTGTACTATCTCTAACATTTTCTCAATATTTTCTATCTGGTATTATGGATGGTAGATGTGCATCTATACTTTCGATTTTGTAACATCATTAATGGGTGTACTGTTTAGACTGTGGACCACCGCAAGAACTTGTCAAAATGACGGCAGTCTTTGCTCTTCGTATGTTTAACTTCTGTCAGATTTAATGATATTTCCGTTTTATCTAACATTAGTGATGTTAATTAATGTCAACTCATTGAGTGTATCTGCAGCTAATCGTTTGAATATTCTTTTCGTCATTTGTAAAATATCGACGATTGTAACAGTGATCATCGCAGGTCTTGTACGCATTGGACAGGGTTTGTGGTTTTTATTGAATTCGAACGCATCAGATCTTTATCTTTATAGGACACACACAGAATTTACAAAATGGCTTTGCTGGTAAGAATGCCAGGTCTTGATTGATAAATTAATCAATCGAATACTCTCACTCTTAACAGGTACAACAAGTAAACCATTCGGTGTCGCACTGGCATTTTATTCTGGTCTTTGGGCGTACGACGGTTGGAATTCTCTCAATTCAGTTACAGAAGAATTAAAAAATCCGAAACGGTACAGTATTATCTTGACGAACTTTGCACAAAGCATTGACTACGACCATAAATGCATTCATTGATTGTATTAGAAACCTTTGGCTGTCAATCGTCTTAGCTCTACCTTTTGTTATGATACTTTATCTGCTAACGAATATCTCTTATTTTACTGTCATGAGTAAAGGAGCATTGCTCAGTTCAAACGCTGTTGCTGTGGTCTGTATGGATAAAACATCTACTCTCATTTGTATTGAATCTCATATCTTTATATAGACATGGGGTGAGACAGTACTAGGTCCTGCAGTTCGCGCTCTACCAATTCTAATTTCAATCAGTGCTTTGGGAAGTGCGAATGGTAGTTTGTTCGGAGCTGCTCGGTATTGCATGGTTAGCTCTCAATATGGATATTTACCAGAAGTGTTTGCATGTATTCACTCGAGACGATTAACTCCAGTACCTGGAGTTGTTCTACAGGTTTTACCTTGCTATTGGATATTCAATCAATTATCATGTTTCTTTTGCTCATTAAGGGTTTTTTTGCTATTGCTTTTTGTCTTCCAAGCAATATCGATAGTCTCATTGACTTTTTCAGTTTTGCAGCATGGATTTTCTATGGATTAACATTTACTGCTACACTTTGCTGCAAATTTACAAAGAAAAATGCGAACAGAGTGATCAGTGTATGTAATTTATTTCTTCGCTGTGAATTGAGCTAGAAGAACGAAACTATACTTTGTTATCTCGTTAGGTACCTCTTCCATTAAACGTCATTATCATATTGATTTCTATTTATTTGGTCGTTGCTCCGTTGATTGCAGCTCCAAGTATTGGATTCCTTGTTGCTGGTGCCTTGATTTTATTCGGCCTAGTTTTTTATTATCCATTCGTCTATCGCAAAATAGAATTGACCATTATCAGTAAGAGAAAAATAGTCTTACAAACAAAACATAATGAATCTAATTTATTTGTTCACTAGCAAAACTCAATGTTTTTCTCATTACATTCTTTGGATTGAAACGAGCACAAGTGAAAATTTAATGTTCAAATGAAGTATTTTATACGACGATAAACACTTGGACATCTGTCTGGATTTTAAAAACTTTTTTCCAATGTATTCTCTATTAACATCAGTAAAAATTATAAAACGTTTAGAGACAAATCATTTTGCATTTTTAATGAAGAACTTGGGTTAAACAGCGTGCATTTATTTTCAAAAACAAGAATCACACACTGATTATAATTTATCCTTTTCAGTAGTCGTTGTCATTGTTCTGAAGACACGGCATCACTGCGGCGTAGTGCAAGTGAAATGCCACATACGAGAAAATGTCTTCAACTCTTCTTTTCTCTTTACCATAAATGTTATACGGTGATAGTGCCATGTTGCAAATCAAATCTAACATCACTTCAAATAACCTTTCACTTTGAGGTGAATTCAGATAGCGGCAAGAAGAAAATTTTTGGTACGTCGCAGATATATGTTGGATTGTATTGACCAGATACATACTTATTTAGCTACTATGACAAAACGTACTAGATCCCATCGAGATGTCTCTCTTGTATCTGTTACTCATCCAGATCCACTGGGTTCTGTCGCTCCTAACGATGAAGTCACATTGAAACGGCATCTCGGTCTATTCTCTGGTGTTTGTTTAATCGTCGGCGTTATCATTGGTAATCGTAATTGATGTTGAGTATGTGATATGGATAGTTATTGTGCTTAGGGTCTGGTATATTCGTGTCACCCAAAGGTGTGCTAAGAGAAACACAATCAATTGGCTTATGTCTGATTATTTGGGCTGCGAGTGGATTGATTTCCACGCTTGGTATTGATTATATAATGGAAAAAAAAGTTCATTAGATGATAATATTGCGTTCTTTTAGCGGCGCTTTGCTATGCAGAGATTGGCACTCTAATTCCACGTAATGGTGCAGAAGTTGCCTATATGAAAGAGGGTATAGTGTATAGAAAAACCCAGCATGAATCCTATTTCAGAGAAAAAGTAAAACAGAATTTATTTCGGGTAGGTATTGGGTCAGTGCATCGACGAACAGGTGATGTACTAGCATATTTGTGTGTGTGGTCAAATACATTTATCATCAAACCATCCACGATTGCCGTTCTTGCTCTCATTTTCTCTCAATATTTCCTATCCGGTATCATGAATAGTAATATTCCTATCATCGATAGAACACATTCCATCCGTAACTTTCTACATATTTAGATTGCCAACCAACAGACGAAATGGTTAAGTTACTAGCAATTTTAACGCTTTGTAAGTTTACTACTAGTCTATAGCATTATTCGTCTGACCCGTCTACGCTAATTCTAGTAATATTAATCAACGTCAATTCACTTAGTGTATCGATAGCAAATCATCTGAATATCGTTTTCGTCATTTGTAAAGTGTTAACCATCTTGACAATTGTCATTGCTGGTTTCGTTAGAATCGGACAAGGTTTATCTTTTTTTTGCTTATTGCTTAATTAACAAAAACCAAACGTTTCCTAGGATACACACAAAATTTGAAAGATGGTTTTGCCGGTAGAGAACAATTATTATCGATTGGTTGAAGAAGATTATAATCTTTTGATTGAAATAGGCACAACAAATCGACCGGCAGGCGTGGCATTAGCATTTTATAGAGGACTCTTTGCGTATGGTGGTTGGCATGTATTAAACTCGGTTACAGAAGAACTCAGAAATCCAAAAAGGTATGTCAAACTCACGATCTACTTACAATAGAAGTTGATCATGAAATAACAAACTTCTCTTTAGAAACCTGTGGTTGTCTGTTACATTAGCTCTACCTACTGTTACTTTACTCTACGTTTTTATTAACATTTCATATTTTACAGCTATGACAAAATCAGAATTACTTGCTTCTAATGCAGTTGCTGTCGTATGTAGAAAGCATTATTGTCATACTTTATAGGTGATGTTCTACTACGTATAGACATGGGCCGAAGCAGTGCTTGGTCCTGCTGTTCGTGCACTACCAATTTTGATTTCGATTAGTGCACTGGGTAGTGCTAATGGTTGCTTGTTTGAAGCAGCTCGATGTTGTATGGTTGGTGCTCAATATGGATATTTACCAGAAATATTCGCTTGTATTCATGTTCAACGATTGACACCTCTACCCGGCGTCATTCTACAAGTGTGTCTAGTCATAGAATTTGAATTATTCTAATCATTGCTGTTTGATAGGGTTGTGTGGCGATTGCTTTCTGTATTCCAAGCAATGTCTATGCGTTAATAGATTTTTTCAGTTTTGTTTGCTGGATATTCTATGGATTAGCGTTTACTGCTACACTTTGCTGTAAATTTACAAAAAGAGATGCCAGGCGTACCATCAATGTAAGTAATTGATTGAATTAGGAGAAAAATGAGTTGGTGCAAATGATATTTAGGTTCCCATACCATTTATCATCATCATGATTTTAGTTTCGATATATCTAGTCGTTGTTCCGGTGGTATCATCTCCAAGTATAGGATTTCTTATTGCAGGACTTATTATTCTCTTTGGACTAATTTTTTATTATCCATTCGTCTATCGGCAAATCGAATTACGCTTTATCAGTAATAGAACTTTTTCATCATTTTTACATATCAATGCTTTTATTTTAGACGAGATAAATTCATTTTTGCAAGAATTTTTCAAACTACAACGAGCACAGATCCACATCTAATACACACACACATATATATCTAGCTAGTTTCGATACATGTGTCCGTAGTTCATTTTCAAACGAATAAAATTCATTTTTTTCTCTCTTCTCCTCGAAGTTGGCAAGCAGGTAATGTTGTATTTTTCCATTCCCTATTCTGGCATCCAATATCAATAATCGACAAAGACGAATCAACTAAAACTGCATTTTTGTTACACGAATATCTTGCTAATGTATAATATTTGACATTATTATGCACAACAAAAGATTCTGCACTTTTCCAACCGTTTTCAATCATGTCAGGCATTGGTTCCAGACAACCCGATGCTAAACAAAAGACAATAAATAGAAAACGAGAAGATGTCAATAATACACGTACGGATACATCGAGGTCGCGGTCCCCATCGACCGTTTCGACACTGAATATGCAAGGGACCAGATTGACGATCGTGAACAAAGTTATCCAAACATTGATATGTAGCACGACTACCATCATCATAGTATCCGTCAGTAGTTAATTTTGCATTGATTCGCGTTCGAGCATTCGGAATAGTTATTCCACTTGAACAACGACGCTTGAATGGAGCTAGAAATAGATCTTTACGTCAAAATATTCTATTCAAACAAGAGTTTTATGACAAACCAATGCACGAGACTGGTAATGCTGACCATTGTCCATTTTCCATGCATGTCATATTAAAAATGGAATTTTCGTTATTGATTTTATTGACACAATTTAGAAGGACATATGATCCAGGTATTGCTTCGTTGGTTGAAGCGTCAAATACATTAATCATCGAATTGATAATCGAAAGTCGAGAGATGTCAATAGGTAGTGGAAGTGAACATCGAGGTTTTTCTTTGAGAAAAGATATGATAGATGACTGGCTATTTAGAACGGATGACTCTCTTACCAATGCAAATGGTTTTCGGATGAAAAACACCATTTTGACAAGTCAGTCGAAATGGTTCGTGTTCATTTGTGTCACTCATGAAACCCAATTGACAAACATATAAAAGTGAACCAGAGTAAGTGGTTTCGTTATTCGAATTTGATTTGATTGTATCGTCACTTAACAATAGAGCATTTTCGATCTGTGGTAATTGTTTACACTGGGATAAAATATGCCGAACGCGACGATCACTAGCACCTTTGGATTGAGTAGATGAAGTCATCGTTGCATTTGAATCATTTATTATTGTAACATTTTCATTGCCATCGAGTGTATTATTGTATTCAGCTGTTGTATCAGACATGATTGTTGTCGAAGTATCAACTGGTACTTCTTCCGGCAACTGACGTAATTGGCACATGCTTGCATTTATTGCATCTAATGACCATGTTCCATTTATTAAACAGATCGTATAACTTGATTGATTCAGTAGAGATTCATATCCTGACTGACATCTGTAAGTTAGCTTAGTATCAACTTCGTAAGTTACATTTAACGGTGATTGAACTAGATCAGCATTTGTTAGAAGTGGAATATCATTCGAATCACAAGTAATAGCATGAACAGTACTGAATACAATAGTGTTACTCATAGTTTCGGCTTGAATCGATGTCTCGGTTGCATTTTCCGTTAAAAGAACTAAGTTATCACTTGATTCCGAAGATTCTTCAGCGACTGTGTCGATGGCTGATAAAATACAATACAAACGTATGTAGAACAGATTAAAATCGTGTTATTGTTTTACCACGACATATAGGAGTCCCAGTCCAAGTGTTTGTACTACGCTGACATCGAATTGTCAAAGATGGACTGGATGGATTATGTTCAAAATTCGGTAAACACTCTCGAAGAACATAAGAATTGTAAACAAAAGCCTGTGGATCGCGAATGTATTGCAACGATACTAAATGAAGAATAAAGAAGTGAATTACGGTGTTACACTTCCGAATACTCACCATTATAAACATAAGAATTTTCTGCTTGTGACTCTATAGTCAATAGATCTTGTTTTTGACATGTAGGCATTTCTGAAAAGAATCCAAGTCGATCTTTAGTACTATTTACACCGGTCTTTGATCAATACCTTGACAATCCGTGACGTTAGTCCACGAACCATTAATACATTCGCTGATGATTTGATCTTTCTCATCCAATGTCTCAAAACCATAATTACATTCATAAACGATTCGACCCGTATATGTTTGATCTTCCCAAATCGTCACGTTATAAACAGCCATATATCCATTTTTGATATAAATAGGATAACTGCATCGAACTGGTTGTTCAGCTTGATAAACAACTAAACATATTGTGTTCGAATAGAAATATCAATATTCGTTATCTTACATTCACAAACTGGTAATGCAGACCATGAGCCTGATTCCAAACATTGAACAATTAATGATGTTTGATCACCGTGTAAACGATAGCCCTCGTCACATGCATATTCTAGACTACTTCCAACCTATAAGGTAAGAAAGTTCTATCAATAATTTTCTTTAAACAGAATAAAATTTCGTTCAATTGCACGATGACTTCAATATGATCGTATTCATTTTCAGATATTCTGATGGGAATTAGCGTCATTTTTATCAATTATACAAAATGATTAGCTCGCTTCGCTACGATCGACGCAGTACTATTGAATAATAGAAAGGCCTAATCATATTAACAATTAGTACATTCATAACCAAATAAGTCATGCTAATGACAATGATCCAATGACATTACTTCGATCCATTGACTCAGCAAACTTACCGCATGAAGTTGTCGATCATGTTCGGAAAATTTCAAATCCATCCGTATGATACGTGATCCAGCTGGTAGATACAACTTTGAATAATTACATAATCCTTGAACATCTACAATACACTTAAACAGTTGAATCAGACAAAAAAGAGCCATGTCACAAGTTGTTTACGTCTGCAACTTGGCATTGGCGTCCATGATCCCTCATTTTGACATTGTATAGTTAAAGATCCCTCCGACGCTGGATCAAGTTCATACTTATCTTGACAGCGTATAGTGACGGTTGAACCAGCGATGATTTGTTGAGGATCATTTTGAAAATAAGTTATATTATCCGATACAACAATTGTATTTCTTGGATACGTTTGAATTGGTGGACACCGTCGTTTTGCTAAAAGACAAATAAAATCAATAAAAATGAATTCCAATAGAATCAGACAAAAGTTTACGAATGCATTGAGTCATTTTTGACCAGATGCCATTTTGACATGTGACAATTTTATTTCCAAGAAGGTTATAACCCGATAAACACATATATTCCATACTACCCAAGTAGCCTTTTCCAGTATAATACGACACTCGATCACGTTTAATAATTCCATTCGTTAACTTCGGTGGTGAACTTTTGCAATACAATAAACTCTCTAAAAAACAATTCTTTTCAATATGCAGGATAAAAAGCATTGTTTCCTATTTACCATCAATGTCAGCCAAACATATGGAAAATATGTAGGTACAAACAAAGAATTGCAATAGCATCTCTCCTTTAGTTTTGAGCAAGGCGAATAGACGATGAAATGTTGTATAGACTGCTGTATATATTATTCCTCATTTGCGCTAGTTCGTTCGATTGTCAAGAGAATTACCCAACGAGACATTTTTCTCTCTCGAATGGAAATTAATCAATACAGAAGAGAGGAGAAAAACAGTATTATAGTGCATATTTTAGAACTTCGATACCAATCACTGCATGACTTTTTTTCGACGTGCAATGGCAACAGTCCATCCACTCGAAAGATTAGATAATCATTGAGAGGAAGGCGAAACATATCAGTCATATTTTGTTCTGTAACTCATAATCTAATTCACCAATAAAATTTCAATATATTGCCTTTACGATGAATCAGCTGATAGTTTATCTTAGTGGAAGAGTAATAGCGAGGTTATTTCCAACAATGATTGCAAAGGGAGCTTTTCATGACGCGCAAAAATATTCTCCACTGAAAGACGTATTTTCAAGCATGGTAAAAAGAAAAAGAAAGGAAGAAAACATTGTAAGGTTTACTATTCGTCTTGTCATTTGAGTTTCTTTTTCTTCACACAAAACAGCCATGTCAAACACAAGTGTATGCGTATTTCATGAATGATTGTCATTCGTTTGAATTAAACAATTCTGTTTTAGATTATTCGAGTTCAATCACCGGATGGAACGAAAAGAATTACTATCACTTCGCAAGATACATTCAAAAGTCTGTATGAGAAAGTGAGACAACGATGTTTTTCACAGGCAAAATAGACTTTATAAATATATTCGTATAGACAGCGGAGGCATTTGCGTTCTCGTCGTACGAACAATTTACTTTATATAAAGAACAAAATAAAAAATCTCCATTACAGCCGACGAAACTACCAATAAATCTTCGGTTTTTTATAGAACAACACGCGAATATTCCTATTTCATTCTTTGTTTTTAAGACATGGTGATCTTGTTTATTTCGTATCGAAACAGAGCAATGCTCAATCGAATCCGATATCATCATCATCAACAGCAACACATATTGATTTCTTGTCGAAATTAATCGATCGCGAAGAAGACGATGTTGATAAACAATTGGATATAGTTGACGGAAGGATTCCACGAGAAAAAAATCCACAACTGTAAAAAGAAATTTTGGTATTTTTAAAAGACAAACTCAGAAATATTTCCATGTTTTAGATGTCACCATGGCGCACATGGCAAATGTTTACATTGCATACCAATAGAACCTTACGATGAAGAATATTTGAAAAATCATAATCCTCCTATAAAACACATGTCATTTCAGAGTTATCTCAGGAAACTACAAAACTCGACGAACAGTGATAAGTAAAAGAGAAAAACGAACTATTTTCGAGTGATTTTTCTTCTTCGAATTGATAGATTTTCCAGTTTGAAGAATATTAGCTGTTCAGTAAAAGAAAAATGTTCTGCAGGCCACGCACCATGGCCCAAAGGTAAGAAAAGCTATTCTGATCGAAAATGGATTTTAAATGACAGACATCCATAGGAATATGTACAGCGTGTCAACCTAGTTCTGTTACACTTATGCGACAAGTAAATGATCATTTAGAAGTTAATAAATGTCTTCAAGCATTGCTTGCAGCTTTACCGTCATGTGGACAATATTATGTTTGAAAATGGAAATATCGTTGATCGATTTCTCAACTATTGGCGTTCGTTTGGTCACCAACGCATTGGATTTCTTTATGGTCGATACGAAGCTTACAATGCTATACCACTTGGTATTCGAGCTGTTGTAGCTGCCATATACGAACCACCGCAAGTACGAAATGAAGTCTCGTTCTATTTCGGTTACTATACGAAGAGGAACGTTTGTTTAGGAAACATCGAAGGATGAAGTTCAACTGGTTTTACCTGATCCACGGGAGACGCTAGTTGAGAATTTGGCACATCGACTAGGACTCCGTCGAATCGGCTGGATATTCACAGATTTGATTCCGAATAATAAAAGAATGGGCGATGGACCGGTGTTGCATCATCGAGGAAATGCGGTAGGAACCTAAAATAGAAAAACTAATCCTTTTTCTTTAAGCAACAATGAATGCTTCACCTCTGTAGAACACTTGTTTTCTAACCGCTCAAGAGTGCATTACAAGTGGCTGGTTTCAAAATAAACATTTGAATACTTGCAAATACTCGCCCGATGGTTATTTTGGTTCGAAGTTTGTTACTGTCGTTGTCACAGGGAACGCATCCGGTCAAATTCACTTCGAAGGATATCAAGTTTCAAATCAGTGTATGGCTCTAGTTAAATCAGAGATTTTACTTCCGACGTACGATGCTCCTGAGTTAGGTTATATCAAAGAAACAAGTACTGAACAGTTCGTACCTGATGTTTATTACAAAGTAACAAAGATAAAAATATCTTGAATGAGTAGGCAACTTCATTCTATAGGAAAAAGATTCGTATAATAATGAAGTTATGAAAATAGCTCGACCATTACCTTTGGAATACTTGATTATCGATATTCCGACTGGTTTTCCAAGCAATAGTAATTTGCAAATACAGTCAACATTTAATGACAATTGTTCTGTGATAAAAACGCCATTTTGTATTGAAAATCGAGTCAAAACTGGTGAATTACAGGATATGGATACTTTTACATTATACTTACAGCAATTTCTCGAACCAAAATCAGTCCGCTCTCAATCAAAATCCTATGAAATCATTGATGTTTTAGCTGACTTTCATGTTTTGTTATATTTGGCAACAAATGACATTGTACCATTTTCCATGGTAAGATCTGAATTCATATACGAGTATAAACCCATGTCGTATTGTTTAGAATGAACTAAACCCATTACTTGATTCTATACGCCAACATGATCTGAATGGTGTTGAAAAATGGATGACTAGTCCCCATTGGCAAACACTTCTTCAACTCCTTCAGCTTGAATGTAAGAGAAATCTTTTTCTATTTCATAAAACTTCAAACATTATTCGTTTAGTTCCAACAACCAATCGAAAGTCATATGCCAATGTCGATGAACAATCGTCTGAATGGATTTGTCCACGCTGCACTTTTGTTAATAATGTAGCCAGTCAACAATGTGATGTGTGCTCATTTGAACAAAATGTTTCGTCTTAAAAATTAAATTGATTTTCATTCGAAGAAAAATTTTATTGAAATCATTTTATTTTAGATTAAGTAAGAAATTAAGAAAAACGAACGAATGAGTTTCGTAACTGACAAAACTCAAGCTGATGAGACGAATAGATCAGGGAATAGTGCAACTTCTGCACATGATTCTGTTCTCAGATTATCTTTTAATCAAGATTACACGTAAGAATTGACGACTAACTATGAAAAATTTAGCTGAAATCTTGTCTTGTAGATCATTGGCAATGGGTACAATAAAATCATATTTTCTATATACAATCGCTCAAGAAAACCAAACCATTGAGAATCGTAATTTCGGTAAGTATTATTACCAACAAATTCCTTATATTTTTTTTATTACAATTCAATTCAGAAATTCGGCCATTTCCAAATATTCATCAACTTCGTAAGGCAACGAAAATCTCTTCTTCTATTCAAATGTTACTTATTACTTTTTGAAAGCTTACGACAACGTTCGTATAATCGAACGCTTATATGCCAGTTCCTTGCTTGCCGTTGTCAGCGATCAAGCACCACGAAAACTAAAAGTGTGTCATTTTAAAAAAGGTACAGAAATCTGTTCAATCTCGTTTCCAAACAATATTCGCAGCGTTAAACTCAATCGTTTGGTAACAACACCATTCTATCTATGATCAATCACGAAATCGTAATCGTTATTTTCACTTTCAGAAATTAATCGTTTGCTTGGATGAGAGTATTTACATTTACAACATGCGTGATATGAAAGTAGTACATATGATTCGTGACGTACCCGTTAATCCAGATGGACTTTGTGCATTATCATCAGATGATAAGAGTCAATATCTGGCTTATCCAGGCAGTTCGATAACTGGTGAAATACAAATATTCGATATATCTAATTTAGTTAGTTGCATTTCTTTTCTTTTTCTATTGTTTTATGTATATATCTTTTCGTCGATAGAAATCTGGTGTAATAATTAGTGCTCATGATAGTCCATTAGTAGCCATGGAATTCGATGGAAATGGAGCTAGAATTGCAACTGCATCGAATAAGGTATGTTAATGTAAGATCAAAACATAGATGCTAGATGAATCGTTGACTTGTTTCAGGGAACAGTTATTCGTATTCATAGTGTAACTGATGGTACGCGTTTGTTTGAATTTCGTCGTGGAATCCGACGGTAATCGTCGAAAACATCGATCCCTAATGTTTAGTTTTACCTTCATTCGTTTGTTTTTCTTAGTGTGGCAACTATTTACTGCTTCGCATTTAGTCCTGATTCGAATTTTCTTGCTGCATCAAGCAGTACTGGTACTATACATATCTTTCGATTAGTCACCCAGAAAGAAAAGTATCTATTTGCGTATATCCTCTTATTAACGGATATATCTTATCATTTATATTCTACTCTTAGGCCAACAGAGGCCCCAGTGTCATGGATGGGTACATTCAGTCGTGTGTTGGAAGATGTGGCATATTATTTGCCAAAACAAACATCCGAAGTTTTAACACAAGAACGTGCTTTTGCAACGGTTCATCATCCATCATCAGAAACAAAAACAATCATTGCAATAACTGCGTAAGCAATTTGAACTATGCTATCCTTTTCTCATATAATATCTTATAGTTCGACAGATGCATTAAAACTATTTGTTGCCGGTTATGATGGCATTGTTCATACCTATGAAATCAATACTCGTGATGGAGGGGAATGCCAACTAATGAATCAATATTCTTTGTTTCAAATATCTTCTAGTGATCAAACAAACACTTTCCACGGTTTGTATCTCAATATTTGAAATTAGAAATGATTTAATTATTGATTTGATCTAGATGGTGCTACACGAAAGTATCCTCCAAATTTATTACGAAATGAAACGAATGCTATCGTGTTAACTAATAATGCACAACTTGCGGATCAAACGTATAATACTGCAATAGAACAAGATAGTTTTCCTCCACTTCCATCGCCTTCACTTGGAGGCTATGATGAATAATCATCATCCGTGCCATCATCTATTCACAACAGATTTTTTTGTGTAAGCGTGTCAATAATTGTCTATTTCTTTTTTCGAATAAATTTATATACCTCAGAATGCATCTCCAGGACAATCAAATACTGTCGATTCTTCTAATATGATCCTATCTGGAAATTCTTAAACTGTATTGAAATCTCACTTAATTCATTGAAAGTAGATGATTGCTTATTCGTGTAGTTTATTTAATGTACTAATGAGTAAATATCTCTGCGTAAAAAACATTACACTCCCATCCTTAGGTAAAAGCGTTTCGATCGATGAAGTAAATAGACATGAAGGCAGAAAACATCGACAAGTTAATCAATATGTTCTATTTCAAACGTCTCCCAACGATCAACAAACGTCAATTACACGAATATATCTTTGAAATACATGACAAAATGAAAAACATACGGTTTCCTGCTTGATGATACACATTTTATCGATAAATCTGCAATGAAGAAAGATAATTTTCTTCTATTTATTCATTACCTTCGATTGAAGGCCATGAGAAATGGCAATTATCTAATTGCGATGTGTGTATGTACGTATATGGATGTCTAAAACGTTCCTGTCATTCGCTTACAACATTATGTTCAATCTGAGTAATCTCAAGAACGAGTTGGTATCTACGTTTTTCATTCTGTTCACTAAAGTGGATTAATTTCACAGAGTCCCTATGGAAATTGTTTATTCTTTTGCATGTCAGATAACGATCTGTGATAGAGCAAAAAAAAGAAAGAAAGTATGCATGTTATTTTTACCAGATGGAAACTTATTTATTATCCAAATGAAATAAATAAGCTGAAAGTAATTATAGAATACCACAGTTTATTGATCAAAAGGAAACTTATTTGTTAACTTCTCAAGAGACAAGAACGTACGTAGCTGCTTTTCTTTCGTTAGAAAATACGACAGATAGGCGAAAGTTTCCTTGGAGGAATGTGTTTCAATTAATTAGGAGTTTCAAGATACACACTTGCTATCGATAAAGATTCTAGTAAGAATGTTATAAAAGAATCATATGATGGCAAGATTTTATTGCTAGAGGATATCAGTTCATTAAACAAGAACTACGGTGATAGAGGAATGGTTTTTTTTTCACTCATATTTCTAAGAAAAAACATCTTGTGGTAGATCAGAACCTGTTTCGAATGTTGTCCATTTGGCTTTTGGAATGTTTTCAAATAACGTTTCAAGGCGTTGTTGTCCATCAAGATCATCTCGATATTTTCGAATGAAAATTTTCGCGATGCGATTTGGATATTGTGCATATATACTAGCGTAGATATCTGGATCTTTTTGAAATATATCTCCAATCAAAACGAATAGACGATGGCGAGTATTTTCTAGAAACATATGCAAGATTTCCGTTTTTCTCTTCATATAGTTCGATGACATGAAAAACGAAATAAAATTCGCATCTAACCATGTAAAATGACGCATATGCGCTGATCCCGATGGAAAGCCTTCGCGTTCGAAGAATTCTCGTAGGAACGGATAGAGTTGGTCAGGTGACGCCGTTAAATACGCAAATGTCGCATTGTATTTCTTTTCCCAAGAACGATACATATCTGCCATACCCGGAACTGCGTGGAATTCTCCACTAAAAGTATTCACTAATGTTTGAATAGATGAAGTTACTTCAGTTATTTTGATCGTATCATCGATATCACTAATAAACGTAACACCATGATCATCGCAAAGATAGACCTCACTGGTAGCACGAAGATTTTTATTCGGAACGGAGATTTGAAAGAGAACTTTACCCGCACTGCCACCCGGTTGACGAAACTGTTGAATTTCATCGTTGGTTACTGTAAATTTATTCTTTACCAGACCATTATCATCTGTCATCGTGCACATCTCGCGATCTAAACCATCGATGCAAACTGTTTTTTGTTTTCTTCCTTCGGCTGTGAACATTTTAATTCGACTTCGGTCTAAATCTTTCTGAACAATCAGTTCGAAAGTTTTCTCCACGAGTAAAGCTTGAATCGGGTTTTCTTCGTAGTACCATCCTTGATTATATAAAATCCAATTTGATGTAGACGAACGATTACGAAATGCAACGGACGGAACAAAGAAAAGTCCTTTTTTATCGAAAAGAAATCCGTTGCAACATGTAAGAATAAGAAACACAATCGCTATAACTAACACAATTTCTTTCATGATTGATTACAACTGTCAGACAAATGAGTTTTTCTGTATTCGTATTTGATTCAATTTCTCATGTGTTTTTCTTCGTTATCAGTGTGATGAATAATCTCAATGACATTAATTCGTTTGAAATCCACGGACGAGCTGCAAATATTGACTGTGATAAGTGTGTTCTGTCATTTGTATTCAAGAAAAGAGAGTTCGGTTACTGAGGAAATAATCGGTGAATTTGAATATATAACTAAATGATCATTCGTATGAGTAAGATTCATAATATAATATTGACGAAACGGTCTTCTTTTTCAAATGCTCGAACGATATCGAATAACGAGAAGAATTTTTTGTTCTGTATAAACATTTCTTCTATTGTTGTTGTTTTTTTTTTCATTCAATCGATGAAGATTAGTTTTCATTCGGAGATAATCCTTTGTGTTGATTGACTAGTATCCCTGGAATGTAATTATAGGCTGAAATATTTCTACTTGACGATTGTCACTAGATAAGTACATTTGTCTTGTCAGTAAATAAATGTTTTTATTGACAATCTTGTCATCGATATGAAACTGTCTTGCAGTGAAAGGGAAATGCAGAGACATTAGGTAGAAACTTAAATGAAAATACAGATTGAAGAAATCTTTTTTTTTCTTTAGAAGAATTGATTTCAGTCTGTTTCATTCAAAGGTTAGAGAAAAAAGAATCTTTGTATGAATTCAAGAACGTTCCATTTATAGACTATTGAGGACAAAATCAAACTGATCTGCATCGTTTGATCGGATCATAGGAGCGGAAATCGTGCTTTAGAAGAAATGTTGATTGAATGAGACATCATTATACGTATGAAATCGTTCCTATATTCTTTCGGATTCAATTATCGGCATATATATTTACCTCCTCTTAGCGAGCACAAGACTGAAAGATCCTTTTTCTGCTTCATCAAATTGATTAAATCGGATTTCTTTTTCGTTTTATTAACTTCTCGTGTGATCAAAAATAACTGGAAGCAATTAGTAATGGATCGCTGCTAACTATCGAAGTGTTATAGATCAATTTAAATGTTTGAATGGCATTTCATCGTATTCGATTCCAACGAGCAAGAATTGAGAAATTTATTAGAAAGGTAACCGTCGTCACAAGCATATACATCAACAATCATACTTTGCGTCCTGTAATTTCTTTTAATTTGAAAGAGAAAAAGATTGACGTGAATCTTTAATCTCACTCGATGAAAACATTCGTGTCAAGAAAGAGAAAACATGTATGTTAAACAATGTGAACGTCATTCCGATAGAGATCATTTCAAGATAACATGTCTCTACTCTATGTTTAGTTAGTAAATTCTTTCCTATTGTGGATTACTAGCATCAATCTGTTATTTTATTTCATCTGATACAAATAGATCGCGACGAAGAGGAAAAGAAGAAATTTTATTCGTTTATATTCTTTTTTTTTTCTTCTCCTTTTATGAGCGCTCGTTCTCTCCTACTACAAACATGTAGGCTAAAGTCGTCTACCTTGAAATAGATCTTCTTTATAATATCAAAATCAACTACTTTCACAATGTAAATACGTGATAGGAGAAGAAACGCTTTTCAACGTTTGTGATATGCATCTTTTCAATAGTTATACGATCAGATAGATGTTAAAGGCTCGAACAAAGAAGCAAAGTAGAAAGAAAAGAACAGAATGTCTGTCTTCTTTCTTTTTTTTATATTTCCAATGAATGCAAGTTTCAGCTGACGAATAATCGATTTATAAATAAAAGTTTTTCTTTTACTTCTTTTGCATATTTTATTTCATGGAGAATGTCGTCACTAAAATGTCATCGATTGTTTGGACTAACTACATATATTCGGATTTGATCAGAAGCGTAGGAGAAAGACATTGGCGGCGATGTCGACCAGATAGCTACCATTTGTGTTTGCATACCAATGATGATTATTCACGTCGCCTACCGATATCGGTTGACTAATTGTTTCTTAAAAGTTTGATCGCATAATTCAAGAATCGATGTTTTTTATTCGCTTTTCTTTTTTTTTCACGTTCTCCTCCCTCCTCCTTGCCTTAACACATCGTACGTACTGAGTATTTAAGGAGAAATGTTTAATGCACACATTCACACACACACACCGATAGCAAATTACGACTGCTGCTATTACTACTACTGTTTCTTCTTCTTTTGTCGCTGCTGTATGATGACAACTAGGAGAGTACACTTTTCTTTTCTCTCTTCTCTTCTTCTCGGCTTCTCGTCGTAGATTTGCGGTACTGCATATCTTCTTTGCATGGAGAGAGCAAATAGTCGAAAGAAATGCAGGAGGAACGAGAGAGATCCGTAGCACATGTGTTACTCAGCATAGTCAGAGTGCCTACGCTGTCGAGAAGGAGAAGAGAAAAAGCTATTTTGGCATATATGCTCGTTTCATCTATAATTCATGCTTGATTATTCACTTCTCGCTCGCGCTCACTCTTTAGCAATGCTGTTGTTCGATAGATGACTAGCACCATTGTGCTCATTTGTGCACTGTAGCATGGTGGTAGATATTCAACGAATCTTTCGTACTTGTGCGCTTTGGCAGATTTATGATTAACTTTTTAATCTGAACATCAAAACTCGCTCTCATATTTTTCTTTCATGTCGGTACTATTTCTTTGTATTTCATATTGTGTCCTCGTAAGTAGTAATGTCAGACTCTTAATCAATCATTCCTTTCTACTCTGATTTCTATATATGAATTCCTAATGAATACATCGATTCGTTAGGGTTAAGTAAATATGCATATTCTGCAATTCACATCAGTTTTAAATAGATATTAGAGTATGTCATGAGAAAGTAGACCAGATGAGAAAGTATTCACATATCCCGATTTAACTATGTTCAGTAGGTATATTTCGTGAAGATTTTCTAACGTCGGGGAAAATAGTAAATTATGTAGATTGATTTTTTTTGTATAATTCATTAGATCTCATTTCTCTAGTACGGAACGTTAATTTTATTAATAAATTTTTAATATGACAAGTAAAAAAGAAGAGAAATCTTCTTCTTGAATTTACTTAGAAATAGAAATATTAAAGTGTAACTACAAGATTTTTCTAATCTTTTTAGTGCACATAGAGAAACTCTGTTTAATGAGCCTTGTGCGTTGGCCGGTGAATCTCGCTTCCCGATTAAGCTGTCGGAGTGACGAAGGAGGGGAGAGAGAGAGAGATGAATAAAACAGAAGAAAGAACACGCACATATATATAAGAAAAAGTAGAAAAAGGAATGTTGTAATAGTTATAACCATTCATGATAAGAAGGTAAAGGTGTAAAGTGTAATATCTAATACTAATGCAACTCGATGCTGCATCGTTTTTCTACTTGTCAGTTTGTCTCTTCGAATGATTATCCATTATTTGCGGTTGCCCGATTTTCAACTCGGATTTTCCTCTCATTATTTCTCTGAGAGAGAGAAAAAAAGCGATGTTGTGCAGAACAAGACATATGAGACTAAGGAGAAAAAATTCCAAAAGGTTGTTAATGGCTAATAGAGTTTAAACATGAAAGTTGTTCTAAACGTAGAAAGAAAAAAGACTGTCAACTTTCCAATCTATTATAGTTTTTTTTTTACTAATCACCTCCGATTTGAAGAGAGCAAATCGAGAGAAAATGTAAAACTAATATTGTTATTCGTTGTTCTTTCTTTCAAATGAGAAGAACGCAGGTTTTGACAGAAATAAAAAACAGATGAAGAAAAAAGAACACGACCTGACGACCTTGATATCATTTTAGTATATTCTTTCGACATAACTGGCATGTGAACAGAGCATATAAGTGAATTTACATAGAAAAAAATGTTGGACGAACATACAAATTCGACTGGTGTCAGCTGTGAAAGATTTCGCTGTTCAGCTCGTGGTCTGATTTTACCATTCGGTAATGAGCTTCTTTTATTTTCTGTCTTCCATTGAATCAAATCTTTCCTTTCAAAATAGGTATCGAAGCATGCATGCCACTTAAGCTACGAGCCACATTATATTTTATATTTTTGCTTTATCTTTTTCTTGGGATTGCTATCATTGCCGATATCTTCATGTCGTCAATTGAAACCATAACATCGAAACGACGCAAAATTCGCTATCCCGATCCGGGTGAAAAAGACAAATATCTAACTGTCGAAGTTCGAACATGGAACGATACGGTAGCAAATTTAACATTGATGGCATTGGGTTCGAGTTCACCTGAAATTCTTCTATCAATCATTGAAATTATCGGCAATCGTTTCGAAGCGGGAGAACTCGGTCCGGGAACAAGTAAGCAAGATTTTTGTATATTTTTATTCTGACTAGATTAACAGATTGAAAAGGTCATGATATTTCACATTGACATTCCGAGTATATGTGTGTATTTCCTTCGGAAACTATCAGTGTTAGTTTTTTGGAGTAGAACTCGAGATCGAACAGTGAAAGATCAATAATGTTAATTAAGATTCGATTTCTGTTTCTAGTTGTCGGTTCAGCGGCATACAATCTACTAATGATCTCAGCATTGTGTATATCATCAATCAGTGCTCCTGAAACCAGGAGAATCAAGTTGTACAGCGTGTTTATGGTAAGATAATTCAGATAATGAATTTCATATCTGCTTGCATGCGACATTTTCTTAGATCACATCATTTTTCGGATTTTTTGCGTATATATGGATGTTTATTGTCTTATCGGTTATATCCAAAGATGTTGTTGATCTTTGGGAAGCTGTCATAACATTTCTCTTGTTTCCGTTGGTTGTCATTTTAGCATATCTGGTAAATGAACGTTTCGATGAAAACAAAGCATTGATAATCGATCATTCCAATGTTTTTCTCTAGGCTGAGAAAAACTTCTTTGCTTCGAAGAAAATTGACATGGACGAAGAGGAACAAACACTTATATTAAGTAAGTTGAGATTTTGTTCTTTTCTTCTGTAAATATTTTTGAAAGACTGATTATCTATGTGACATGTCTAATATTGTCTATTCTACTTTTCCTAGCACCACCGGAACATGACGAGAATGGAAGTCCACGTAACTTTCGTAAAGATGAACTTCTTCAATTTCTACGTGTACGTGCAACGTTTTGAATTGATTGCAAAATAGAATATTGTCTTGCTTAGGATCTCGGTCAAACGACACACTTGTCTCTCGAAGACAAAGCACAGTTATTTGCGGCTAAATTAAGCGAAAGTATGCATCGATCACGTATGCAATATCGTATTCAAGGTGCTCGTATGCTTACTGGTGGTAAATCATTATTTCTCAATCTACCCGACAAACTACAAGAGGTTAGTAAAAGTCGATTTATGTGAACTTTGTTTTTCTATCCTTTCATCTCTATCTGTGAGATCATTCTCTTTTCATGATCAACATCTCTGTAATTGTCTAAACAGATTTATTCGGAAGTACATAATCGTGATTCCATCGCTGAACATCGAGCGTCCATGGCATCGAAACTAGGTGACGACGAAGAAGATACTGATGCTGATGATCCTCGATCACTAATTGAATTCTCGACGACATCATATGCGATTCTTGAACATGAACAAAGAGTTACTTTAAAAGTCAAACGAAGAGGCCCGACTGATTTTGACGTTCGATTCAGGTGTTTATTTTCTCGCTCATATCGTCTAGTCATTCGTGCATGCATTTGCTAATCTAATAACGCGATATTGCATACTAATAACTACTATATCAATCTAGCATACTTTTTCTTATCAACACTTAACTATTTGCATTTGTTACTTGAAATTTCTCTTCTTTCACACGTTGATACATAGATGTACATCTATTTATATGAGTGTAACATCTAGTTAAAAAGAACAACATTGCCCTGGTTCGTTTAGATTTACGAACGAGCTATCAAACCACAGTCATTCGATGGCAGCTTTTCAGCAGATCATCCACACGGCGGGAGAAAGAGTACACTGTCGAAGATAGAAATCGATGATGATCCACGAATGGCTGTACTTGAGTTTGCTTCGTCCAGTTATGCCGTACTCGAACGTGAACAGCGTGTCACGATTGAAGTCATAAGATACGGCTTTATGAATTCTGTGATTCACTTCCGGTAGGTCTCAGTCGTTCTCCATGTACCTATTTTATCCTCCCATAGTTCCATGATTGGTGTATGTGTTTGTTGTGCGATTTTTTTTTCTAATTTACCTTTGACAACGAGATTGCCATACTCCACGGATTGTTTTAGTTATTCTATTTTTTATTCTCAAATCTATTGAATTCGGTTAGGGAAAGAAGAGGCATTACCAAGAGCTTTACTGCTACCTGCTTTACATTTGCATGCTTTCCGGCTATATTCTTGCACGCTTTCTATTTGGAAAACGGAAAATGCTTTCCTATTGGTCTCGTTTGATCCGTACGGAACTGAATTATGTTCGTTTTCGATCATTAGACTGGATACTATCGACGGTACGGCAACAGCTGGTGAAGATTATGTAAAATTATCCGAAGAATTTAAAATGGAACGTGGACAACAGGAAAAGCGCATTACCATTCATGTCATCGACGATAATCAATGGGAACCAGATGAAACATTTTTCGTTAAGATATCATTACCAGAAGGCGAAGAAGCACGAACTAGATTAGGCTCGAAAACGATTGCACTTGTAACAATTATCAATGACGATGGTAAATAATCTTTGACATAGAATAAGAAAAACATCGTCAAAGACGACATTTGATTTCGTTTTTATTCTTATAGAACCGGGTGTGATCGAGTTTGAAGAACCAATTACATTAGTCAAAGAAAGTATAGGCAAAGCCGAAATCAAATTAGTGCGTGTTAATGGTGCTGACGGTCGTGTCAGCGTACATTATCGAACAAAAGACATCGATGCTATTGCCACACGAGACTACGAACGTAAGTGATTGATGATAAAAGCTGAGATATTCGCGTTGTTGAACCTTGACTGATTGTTTTCTTTTCTGTTTTCAGCTGCTGAAAGCGAAGTTATATTCGAACACGGTGAAATATCAAAAATAATTGCTATACCCATCATAAATGATCTTGAAGCGGAAAAAGATGAAAGCTTTGCTGTGGAAATCTATGACCCCACGGGAGGTGCACAATTAGGAAAACATACAAGGACTGTCGTCACCATTATCAACGACGATGGTAAGGAAATCTCTAGATGAATGAAGAGAAGAGAAAAATATTCTTGGATTAGATTACAAGACAATGGCCAATCGAATGGCATCACTCGTTCAAGTTGACATGGACAAATTAAGTGTCACAAAAACCTCTTGGGGACAGCAATTTCAAGATGCAATGAATGTTAATGGCGGTGATTTAGAAACAGCTAAATTCGGTCACTATGTTGGTCATGCACTAGCATTTTTTTGGAAGGTAAGTTTTGAAAATCACGAATGACGACAGTACAAAATCAAAATCTATTATCTTCAAGGTACTCTTCGCTTTTGTTCCTCCAACAGCTATGGCTGGTGGCTGGCTGACATTCTTTGTCTCGCTCTTCTTCATTGCTGTCCTAACAGCAGTTGTTGGTGATGTTGCTGCAATATTCGGCTGTTTAGTTGGATTAAAGGATAGTATTACAGCTATATCTTTTGTTGCTCTTGGTACATCTTTACCGGATACGTTTGCATCGATGATTGCAGCGAAAAATTCGAAAACAGCTGATGATGCTATTGGTAATGTCACTGGATCAAATAGTGTCAATGTGTTTCTCGGTCTTGGACTTCCATGGCTCGTTGCCGCTATCTATTGGGAATCAAAAGTAAAATGAGACTAGACGAACGAGATATTTCATTTGAATGATTTCATTTTTAGAATTTACCATTTACAGTTAAAGCCGGCGATCTCTCATTTAGTGTGTTAGTCTTCTCTGTCTGTTGTGTTCTTGGTATGCTTGTACTTATTTTACGAAGGTATCTAAGCATTTTTGGCAAAGCAGAACTTGGTAAGAAAACAAATATTTTCGGCAACACGAAGAAAAATAACTGATGAGTATCTTTTAGGTGGACCAGCAATACCAAAATATCTATGTTCCGTCTTTTTTGTTCTACTTTGGATTGGCTACCTTGCACTATCAAGTCTTCAGGCTTATGGATATATCAAATGGCAGAGTTAAATCATTGGATTCTGTGTATACATCTTAAGATATGTCCAGGAGAAAAAAAAGATGACGAGTGAAAAACTTTCATTGTTTGTTTTCGTTAACTTCTCTATTCAGACCTCTTCTTTCTCTCTTTACTCAGTTTTGTTTCTGGCGTCGCGCATCTGTGATTAATGAAATACACATAGAAGAAAAGGAAAAGAAATGACGAGCAAAGTTCTTTCTCCTAGGAAATTAATCCTTTCAAATGCTGACTTTTGATGAGAACTCAATATTGAACAGAGATAAATCAATTTAAGATCAACTCAGGATGATCGTAGTTCTTCAATAACTAAAATCCATTGTTTCCTTCCTTTTCTCTTCTCTCCTTATATATGTCCTACTATGCATCTTTGCACACACACCAGCACACAGTTAGTAGAATATTCGTTTAGACATGAACCTGTCCTATTTTCTTCTGTTTTTTTTTGTTATTCAATTGACAACAAGAATTCATTCTTTTCTTTCGTAATTCTATATGTATGTATCATTGTGCCTGCGTTCATGATTATCTCGCTTGATTTGTCACTTCTCTTTCTCGCTCTTCACATTATGCTTTATTTTATGATGATTTTACAGCAAAATATGGGATATTAAGAACAGTAGTTATCGTATTGGCTTTTCTTTTTTCAAAAATATATTTCTATTTAAAAGGACAATATGTCGTGTAGCTTTTGTTCAAGTGCACTGTAGGAGAGATTGTTAGTACTGGAAATTTTCACGCTTTTCTTCATTTCCGATTGTGTTCGAGGACGAAAAATGTTACTGAATCGAGGAAATGAATTATTAATAAGCGCGTATAATTATCAAAAGATTTTCCGAATAGATTTCTGATTACAAAACACAATGACTGACAAATACTCTCGGATGAAATTCATAATTTTGCACAAATTATACTCCATGCGTGTCGTATTAACGCATCAATTAGCTTGCTCTTCAAGATCCTCTTTTGCACATCGGAAAACATTAAGACAGACGAGATTTCAATAGAGAGTAACGAATCATGATACTTTACCGACATCGTATGTAAAGACCAACGGCAATGTGCGACATGGAAAAACGTTGCTAATATAATGCATGACTTTTGATAAATTTATGAGTAAGAAAATCCAATATAAATATTCATCAAACATTTCACACGTTATATGACGTGTTAATTATTAAAACAAATCAAGTAGAGTTGTCTGAAGGCCAGATGTTTCTTTAGAATTCAATGGCAGATACGGATCATGATGACTAGCATAGATAAAATGTGATAATGGCGTTCAATAAAAAAGTAATTTATTAGCAGAATACAAGATTAAGTCTAATCGTTGGCTGAATTTGAAATAATCCGCGATAATAGTGAAGATTAATGTTATTTCTGTATGTTTGTTAGAAACTATTTGAATTCAAATGACATAGATTAATCCCGTGAGATGTCTCATAGAGAAAAGAATGTTTTTACAATGATATTTATCAGCCGATCGAATCATATGATACGAGATTTCTTCTTGAGGCAGTTGGACATGTTTGTAGAGTTAAAAGCTTGTGATGCGTGTACTTCAGAGGTTATCGAGTATTTATTATCGTCTATTACTAAACAAGTTTCGATCTATCACTCTCGAACTTCGTTGAAAGCAGAAGGAGACAATATTTGCTATGCCTATCCTTTTCTCGTTAATTAATATGATCCTTGACTTAACCTTTAGTGTCATCCGTTGTCTTGTATGAGCATTAAATACTAGATCTTCATTAACCGAACAAAACTCTATCGGAAAGATATAATCCTCTTACTTTCGATTAAGAATTCTTGGATAAATACTACATCTGATGAATTATGCAATAATATTTCACTGTTCAGAAGCAACGTGGCATGATTCAGTGAGTACAGTGAACAGACGTTGGTTATAGAGTGCACTTGTGTACAGCTGAATTGAACTCTTTTCGTATAAGTCAATGTATACAGAGAATATGTATGAGGGAACACGACGGGCAAGTGCGTAGCAAGAATGATTGTACTAATCGATAGAATTCTTTGAAATTTTCTTTACGCATGTTGTGTACACAGCACACTTCAAATATACCTTGAAGAACTATGAATAGACGTCCCGATTCGGATTCTTTCGACAAAGAAGGGAATATTACTAGGATTCAAAAACTAAATCATCATTTTTTTTCGCCTATTTCAATGATAATTATCAGATACAACATGTGTAGCGGCGTTTTTTTTTCTTCTTATTTCTGTTTAATTATTTCTGGCAGCATCAATGTTTGAATACACGAAATAAAAAGCCTTCATTCATGCGCCCAATATACGATGTTAGTCTAACATAAGGCTCACTTTCTATTAGGAGCCGTTCTTTTGCGTTCTTTTTTCTTCGTCTTCTCTTATATTCATATGTTTTTTTTTCGTTTCCTTAGTATACTTGCAAGTGTATAACCATTTTGTTTTACTTCTGTTCGTTTCAATTGTAAACTACAAGCATTGGATCACCTCTCTTCCTCTCTTTTATTTCGACCTATTCTGTACCTTTCATCAATAATTTTTTTCTCTTTTTCTCTCGATTCATTTTTTTCACACACACACACATACATAAAAAACGATTGATGTTCGTGATTGCGGTTATGACTACTACCTGTAAGTACATAAATTTGTTTTCTTTTAACCTTTTACAAATCACTCGCTGGTAGCAGAAGTTCCAAAACTCATTTGATAACTAACTCTATAAATACAATCTAATGATCTTCGTTTGAAAATAACATAAACAGATGTGTTGGAATATCTTATCTCGTTACCATACTGATTGCATCATCAAGAGATGATGGCGACATACTGGGCATATCTGTTAACCTTTTTTTTTATATGTACGCATTTCTTTTGATGAAGTGCGATGTACAACGCTCTATTGTAGACGAACGCATATCTGTATGAACACGAAGAATAATATTTATTCAAATCAATGGATTTCAATTCAGTCATCGACAGCGCTCAAAAATTTGCTGGAAGAAAACGTAATGATAACATTTATGATGATCGATTGATTGATCGTCTCCATAATCGTTATACAGTCGCAATCTTAGTTTGTTTTTGCATCGCTATCTCAACTTATCAATATGCTGGTAAGATGAACGAATCAAGAACTGTCATCGATGTCTTTTTCTTTTCGTAAATAGGTGATCCATTGCACTGTTGGGTGCCTGCCCAATTCACTGGAACTTATGAAGCGTATACCAATCGTTTATGTTACATTCAGAACACGTATCATGTGCCGAAGAATCAAATGGTTCCAAAAGATTACAATCTACGACGTGAAAGAACATTAAAATACTATCAATGGATTAATTTTGTTCTACTTTTACAAGCATTATTTTTCAGTTTACCACGTATTTTTTGGCAGTCATTCAATGATAAGATTGGCCTGCCGTTGGGAAACTTTGTCGATGCTGCAAATAAATACGATTCGTTCGATGTTAAAACCGATCGGCAAACAAGTAAAGTATCGAAATCGATTCTGTTCGGTATCATCTGTTGTTCTTGTAGTTGTCCAATATATTGCCGATTGTTTACAACGATATGAAGAATATGTCAACCCCCCAAAGCGAGATAAATCGTCGTTTATTCATCGTACGCATCGTCAATGTCGTTTATTTTGTCAAGGTCGAACCGGCGCTTCACTTGTTTGCTTTTATTTTCTTATTAAATTTCTTTACATACTTAATTTGGCTCTACAAATCTTATTCCTTCAATATTTCCTCAGTTATTACGAGATGAATTATATTCAGTATGGTGTTAACGTGTTAGGTAGTTTACTTTCCGGGTTTACCTTGCCGGAAAGTAAACTCTTCCCGCGAATAACATTATGTGATTTCCAAATACGTGAATTAGGCGAACAACATCATTATACAGTCGAATGCATTCTTGTGATTAACATCTTTATCGAGAAAATGTATTTTCTTCTATGGTTATGGTTTTGGATTTTACTCTTCATAACAATTGTCGACACAATACGTTCTTTTTATCAAATATTTGTTCGACACTCACGCAACGTGTTTATTGTCCAACATTTAGAATTAATCGTTAAAAATCGTGCTTCGAGAGAACAACAATTTCGATATTTTCTGCGGTATTTTCCCATTGATAATTTGTTTGCTTTATGGATTGTCGGGCTCAATTCTACTCCATTGATTGTAGCAGAAATACTCGATGAATTATTTTATCGCAAGTTGAATAGCGGTTCGGATGTGTAAAACAAAAGCACACGCGTTTGAAAAGATCAAAGTATTTTCTTTTGTGTTAACAGTCGTTTCCTTGTATGATATACTTAAATAAAAATGATAGTTTATGAACGAGAAGAGAAAGAGAGAGATCATCGAGTAAGACAGATGGCATATGGTTAATATTGTAAAGATAAACAAACAAATAAATGATAAAGATATGAGACAGACTATCAGTTGACAGCGTGAATCTCCTCAAATTGAACTGTACTATTCCACTCGAGGAAAGTACAAATCACATCACAGTTGTGTCAGCTGGAGTGCTTTTGTTGACTTTTCACCTAGTTGTCGTAGAAATCCACTGAGTAAAATGTGCTAAAACTACGCTGTCTTACTTTGCTTTCAATGCATGATAATCCCTTGATATGACAACAAGCAATAACGTTCTATGATATAATTATGAACTCAACATACAACCAAACTAATCACGACATAAACTGCAGATTGCACGTCATTGAACATAGTCAAACAAATCCAGTCGATCTGTGTTTGAAAGAATCTTTTTATGTAACATAACTCAGTCATTAAGACTTTAGTGTATATTTTATCATGCAATATCATTGAAGAGTTACTAACAAATCTCTATGGACCGGCCATTTTCATTAACTTTTAATTATACTCATGTTTAATGATCCATCTCTGATCGTTAATGACTCATTCACATTCGCTTTGGTTGATAAGCTAGAAAATGAATTTCTATTTTTAAAAAAACACTTCATTTTTTATTTGATCTTGAAAAAAGGAGAAAGAATAAATCAACTAGTAACACATTATCAGTCTGAGTCCATATATAGAAAAATAACAAAAAAACTATAGCTGTACGTATATAAAGAACACGGTCGGTACTAATTCACCGAGAAGGAGACGATGACTAGCAAATGCAAAGAACATTGTTTACTTGGAAGCCATAGGTTGAAATAATTTCAATATATCTCTAAAAAAATCAATGCGAAGAAAGTGAAAACTATCGATCAAACGTATGGCACCACAGACTTATGCATATACATAACACCATAGGCATCAGGAGCTAAATCTTTCAGAACACGTTGCTGTGTACATGATGTAACTGATGTATCGTCATATGTCCACCATGTATCTCCTTTTGCATCATAAACTGTCGATGTATAATGCCCTAGAAGAACAGTTTTTTTCTGTCATGAAAATCACAATGGCAAATGACGTTTCTTACCAACATCACTTGAACCACCGTGATGATTAATAACCGCAAAAAGACGATAGTCAGCATGGGTTGCAATTTGATTTTCCATTTCGTCTATATTCTAAAAAAAAAAGATCGTCGAGAAATCTCCAAGGATTCTCAGTATGTTCTCAATTATGCATACCGTCTTTTCTGAATCGATGTCTTCTAGTCGTGCACGTTTTGCTTCGACAGTATTGAGAATCTCATCACGTTGTTTGAACAGATCTTTCAAATTAGGCAGTTCTTCTATGTAATTCAACATCGGTGGTTGAGAAGTTTTCGCTGAACAAAATGGATACACATCAATTTCAAGTGAACAATCTATTGGGTGATCTTCTTTCGAAACTGATTGAAGTTCGCCATACGAATTCTTGGTAATATGCCATCGTTTCAAATAAAAAATAAAAATTCTACAAGGAATCTCGATTAACAGATCCTTTTCTTTTTCGCCTTACCGAGGTAATCTCTCTAGACTGTATTTAATCGATTTCCTTTGGTTTGATTGACACTGATCGCAATAGCAACCGTCCATTGACTCAGATGCAAAGTAGTTTGTTAGTAAATCAGTCAATGAGTTCGTCTTCGTTGTTTTCGATACTTCGTCAGTCACATGAATAAGTAATGCAGTATGAATTTCAGTCTTGATTGTTGACATACCGCAACTAAATCAAAAGAGAAAAAGGAAACATTCTAACCTTTCAATAACCTTGAGGAATATTGTGATTGTTAGGTAGATCGTTTCCTTTTTTTTCGGCAAAAGAAAACTTTGCCTTGTTTATGGAAGAACAAAGCAACTCCTAGGTTTGCTCGCTTCGTTTGATAAAACTTAGCAAACAGTCATTTAAACAACTCTTGAAAAGAAAATATCAAGTTCTTTTTTTTTTTTGTTCTTCTAACTTGTAAAGAAGATTGCTTTTAAGCAAAGTAGAATGATATCCATTTTCTTCTCTCCTTTATTCTTTTCCTACATACATTTCACAGCAACGCTCGGTCGCGAGACAAAATTGGAAGTTATTTGTTGTTGGATCAACGATTTTCTCGACGAAGACTACAGATTGGTCTTTCATTTGACTTTTAATTGCATCGATTTCATCAGTGATGAGTGAGATAACAAGATTGAGAAATTCATGCGAATCCTAGAAAAGAAGAAGAAGAAGAAATCGAATAATATCCATGAAGTTCTTCTTCGATTGATCATCGAACAGCTAATCAAAATCGGCTTCTCTCTCTCTCTGTTTTGATTTACTGCTAGAAAAATATGCAATAACAAAACAAAACAAAACAAATGATCAACTGATGTTATGCATTTTCTCAACGGCAACATGAATGCCTGAGGTTATCTAATTGCGTGTTCCCTCGGTCGTTCTTCCTTCCCGCTTTTCTCGTTTTCTTCTTTCTTTCTTTCTTTCTTTTTACCAGTATACTTTCGACATTCAATAAGAAAAGAAAAACGACAATAGAGAGTGAACATGTTCATATTCATATTTAGAAGAAACAAGTACTTTATACACATGAATCATGTTCAAAGAGCGGCAAGTTAAACGAGCAGATCTGGATTTGCCGAAATCCAATTGTGATTTTCAAATTATTCCAAATCGTTCGGAAATGTTACCAACAACAACGACAGCGACAGCATCAATTACGAGCAAACCGAATCATACGACAATTCCCTTGTTAAATGTACAAAAACTAACGCGAATGCCGTCAAATCTAACCATTGAACGGTGCTGTTTTCTTTTAATCCATGTTCTTTTTTATGCTATTATTCTTACTATTGTTTATATAAGACTTGAACGATTTACTGATAAACAAGAGAAAATGCTTCTTCAGTTTCGTCTGAATGATAATTTAACTCTTCATCAAGAACTTCATCGTCATCTACTTAATTACAATCAGTAAGTTCTCGACGAAAACTACGCACAAGTTATTTTCTAGGACATAGGAATACATCAGCAAATTGAAGGAACTCGCCTCTATCGTTCAGTAGATGACTCGCGAATCATTTTCTCACTGAAGAAAAGCACCATGTGATATAAACAGGTTCTTTTCTCGCTCTACTGATATTCAATGACAACTCTTTAGAAGCAAACGAACTTGAAATTCCTCACTAAGGAATGTTCTTTTTTTTTAACTTAGTTCACATTCAGAAAACAATGTGGATTGCTCCCATCAACTTCCTCCACATCCGAGACGCAATCGCACGACACGCTGCTTACAAATACGTGTTGGATTAACCGAACTGATCGAGAATATTTTTTGTCCAAATGATGAATATCCTCAATGGTTGACTATACAGAATCGTGAAACCAATTCGATCGATTTTAATCGAACATGGATTGAATATCGACGAGGTTTTGGAAATACTCGTAATCGAACTGATTTTTGGATTGGCAACGAGAATCTTCATTGGTTATCTACAACGTACTCGTGTCGATTGAGAATTGAACTAACCGATTGGTATAATGAGACTCGAACAGCGATCTATGAAATCTTCCGAATTGCAAATCAACAAGATGGTTATCGAATACAGATTGCTGAATATCATGGAGATATAGAAAGCTCAAACAAAATCGATAGTAAGGACAAACCTTTTCTCATTCGGCTGTATAGAAAAATAAAAGGAAATTGTTTTAGTAAATAGTAGATAATTAAATACATTCAGCTTTTCTTTCTTTCGTGATAGGTTTCTCTCGCTGGCACCATAATGCACGATTTTCCACCTATGATCACTACGCTACGAACACAAATTGCCCTCAAAAACATGGCGGAGGTGGATGGTGGTACCATTCCGGTGTCGAATGCGCACATGTACAACTCAATGGGCACTTTGCAACACATTCCGATGGATTAGTACCATTCAATACCGGTATTCTATGGATAGGATGGAAAGGCGATCGACATTATTCATTTCAACGTGTAAATATGGCTATTCAACCGAAATCGAAACATCCTCGTCCACTGTATCGATCTTAAAAGTCTACTTACTTGTTGACGCGAACCAAGAAAAACGCCGGAATGTTTTTCTACTGCTTTTTTCAAATTAATCAACGCTTGTGATTCAACTGTTCGTTCATCGTCAGTTAATTGAGTTGTTGTATTATTTTGTGATTGTGTTGATTGACGATCTTGTAAGAGAGACAGAATTTGTAGAACAGAACTATGAAAAAAAAGCGAAATATCAATACACATTGACAATATTTATATATCTGTGTTTTTTTTTTCTGTATCAGCGTGATAGATTAATATAATGAAAAGAAATACGTACAGATAGATTGTATTGTCTTCGAGTAAGGGTGATGTGATCAGTTCGGAATTTGTCACCATTAAATCATAACGGAATGGATCGATATTCAGCAAACATTGAAGAATGGAATTCATGTAACATGTCGCACCGATATTTTTCAAACTAGAGTAATCTTCTTTTCTTTCGAATGTATTTGTAATCACATTGATCATTTACCCTTTCTTTCGTAAATTCATCGTTGTTGTCATTGCTTTCGATATTGATAAGTCAGCTGACGTCTGGCTATCCGATCGTTTTGTTGTATATGGTGAATCACGCCAATCATAGAGATAACTCTCATCATCATTATCCCAAAGAGGTGTGTTATTCAATGGTTTAGAATGAATGTTTTTCAGTGGACTAATACGAGATTCTCCATTCGATAAGTGTCGTTTCATTTTATTCTCTGTTCGATTGAAGAAGTAGGGTGATGTTGCATGTTCGAAACGAACGCCTGAACTACCTGATTGATTCGCACTTGTGCGCTTACGACTAAGAAAAAGCATTTGCGACATAAACTATACGAAAAAGAAACTTACGATTGTTGCGAAGTATCATTGATGTGATCGAAATTTTCATCGATAGAATGATGCTGAGAGTGAGGATAGAAATTCGAAGCACTATACGCAATCCAAACGACGAATAAATAATTCATAATTCTAATGTTCAACTTACCTATGCAAAGCATTTTTTTTCTTCTCAGCTGCCTTGGAAATATTTGCTACAGATGGTTGTGAATTTTCATCATTTTCGAAAACTTGATTAGCATGTTTCATTTTGTCCAATTTCGGTTGTTTCTTACTACTTGCATCTGTCGATAAATTCATACTCGTAGTACTTGTGTTGGTGATAGAATTACGCGATGCATAGTTTGAATTCGTCGACACCTGACAAAACTTCTTCTCATGTTCTTCATAACCTAAAAAATCAAATTGAACTCCATCGTAATCCTCTCTTTCGTTCTTTACCTGTCGGATCATCATTCAATAATGCTTCTAACATAAATTTCAATTCTTGTAATTTACTTGCCGGTAAAGCGGATAATTTTATTTGTTTCTTTTCTTTGAATGTTATCACAAGTAATTCATTATATAACGTCGCTGCTGAGATCGTATCTTTACTTAACGTGTACGTCATGATGTTGACATTCTGTGCACTTACAGTTAAACACAAAGAATCACTGGTGAAAATAAATTCTAATAATGCTTCTTTTTTCTTTTGTAATTTTCCATGGGAAGAGTCGATTAGACATCCTTTACACTTATAATCAGTCATATTTACATAAATCTTAAAAAAAAAACACAAAAATAATCACGAAAGTTTTTTCTTACAAGATTCGCTTTTACTCAATTGGTTTAACCAGGTTAAACCAGTTATAATCAAATAGAATGTCATATAGGTAGAAAATAGAACAAATGTTGCAAAACAACCAGTTAGAATTGGATAGTTTATGAATGAATAAACAAGACCGGTTAAATCACGTATATGAAAATGTATTGAACATCGATCAAGTTGAAATGAAGACGGAAGTATATTCAATTGAATTCTTTCGACAAAACGCTTCGATTGATCAGTATTTCGTATACGGTCGATAAGAATTTGTTGCAAATACCATCGATCGTAGTCGATATGAAATATGGATAATGGTAAGAAAATGAGTGTTCGGATAATTCGAGCGAGTTCGGACTGATATGGGTATAAAATTAAACGGGAATGTTCATTGATAAGTTGATCGGTTGTTGAATACAGATTTATTTGAACAAAAAATGAACCGAGTTGACGATTGCGATACGAACGTGGTGAATGGCAAGTTAATTCGATTGAATATGAGTGTACAGATATATCAAGTGGTGATTGAATCGACATGACATCACTTAGATTTATATGACTGACTAAGTAAGGTGGAAAATTAGCGGCTGATTGCGAGAAAATCTTGTCTGTGTTCGGATCGAAATCTTTGGGAAAGCCAAGAGATATCGGAATGTCAAGACGTGATATTGGCATTAAGTGTTTACGTAGAGTAAAATAAGTGAGAATTGAAAGTAAAAATAAACATATACTGACAAAAATAAATGTTAATATGGATTGAAAACACCGGATGAAATTAGGAGTACTATGGATCGTGCCCATAATCTAGAAGGATAAGAAAGACATTTATTTGATGTAATCGTATAAAATCGAGAATGACTGAGATGGATTTATTGCAGTCTAAAACAAAAATTTGATATGTTCAGGTGAAATGCTACGACGAGATGATGGGAGATCTATGCACGCTTCTTATCACTAGCATGATCTTCATAAGCGAATATCGTTGTCCAATCTTTACGAATCCATGCAGTCAATAATGGAAAGATTAAACATAATGGTACAGTATAGAGTAGTGCTGGCTGAGCATGTTTAAAGATTTGAAGAATAAGAATTGTCACAATCAAAGCGATGATATAGACGATAAATGAAACGGTAAAATAAAGCCTCGATCGTTGATGAGACATATCGTAGCAAAGTAATAAAGCTATAAATGCACTGGGAACAACAACGACACCTGAAAGAAAAAAACGTACAATTAGAAAATGTGAAGATATTATTGGTAAATGTACCAAGTTCAAGCATAGGAAATTTGTTCGCGGCTATTGGATCATTTTCGATCAGATCTTGTGGAAATGCTAATTTGATCGAAGCATCAAACGATTTTGCTACTGTAATCATAACTAAAATCCCCCGAGAATATGATTTTACACAAACAGAGCAGACTAGTTACCGTCGGTTCCAAAAATCCGAAGATATCATAAATGCAGAGGTCACCAAGTAGAATAATTCCATTTAAAACTCTGATAGATACAAATATTCATGAGTAATTTCAAATTCTATAAAGGAAGTTCGTATACTTATTGAAAAGGCGATGCCAAAGCGATGTTGTTTGCAATCCAATGTCGTTTAAGTAAGTACCAAACACCAACTACTACACAAAGAAATAGAGCTTCAATATCCATAAGATCGAACTCGAAATCTAAATGCATCAGATCATTCGTGTCGGAGTTCGTTGTCGATGGTTTGTTTTTCGATAAAGTAACATGAAATTATCGTTCACAAAGTCTATTCAGTGCTGGTAACTGAATTCGTGTAATCACCGGATGCACTACTCGGTAAAGTGCAATGATACCAATGAGAAAAAAGTAAATATTCAGAACAAATGTAATGTATTCCATGGAAACAAGTAAGATAACGAGATAAATGCCGAATAGGAATGCATTAGCAATGAATAGAAACATCGCCGCTAGATCAACATGAGATTAACATTGATATACATCGAAAGTGCGAGTGGGTTTACCATATTTTGCAGTAAGCACATCAAATTCTTCGCCAGATCTGACTTGTTCATCTTTCCGATTTACTGATCAGTAGGAATCAAAATAAACACATAGAAGTGTTGAAAGTAGAAGGAATGAATAGGATAGAAGCATTCCTTAAGTAGTAGTAACGAAAACTTCTTCTTGTGTTATATTGTTTCCATTTGTTCGATTGAGAATATCGATCGTGTCGAACAATGGCGATATGGTTGCGTTCTCAATTGATGCAGCCATTTTCCGAGATGTTTGAATCGAGAAATTCGTTGAAATATCTAAAACAATGTGTTGTTCATTTTCATTTCAAATCCACGAGGTAGAAGTTCTATTCGAGTGCAAACTTTAACCAATCGTTTAGAAGAACAGATGTCATCAGGCTGATGATATTTAATCAAAATACATAGTGTTTTCAACATTTTCCTTTCTCGGAAGTCATGTATACTTTCAACTCCTATCTCTTTATTTATTTATCTGCTTGACTATGAAATATATTATCTACATCCCTTTTCTTCATATCATTTATCGTGATAATACTCTCACGAACATATCTTTTTCAAGAAAAGTCTTACCGATAGAAAAGTTTCATTAATTCGATAAAAGACTGCTGGAAAATATTGATAAACAACCATCCATCTCTTTCTTTCACATGACGTCACTATCAAATAGTGAGAATTTCTCAGATGACGTCATCCACACTATGGTCGTTTTCAAGCGATCTTTTCCTGAAATGGAATTAGGTCCTTTTAAATCAAGATCCCTTCTTAGAATACACAATATCAATATTTAGAGTGCTTGTGCGACTTCATTCATCTCAAATTCTGTTTATTCAATAAACGAATAGATCTTCTTGCAATGATTCAATATTTTTCTCGATAAAATACTCAGAAAGAACGAAACGCGTGCGTAGGCAAAGAACATTTGTTTCATCAGTTTGAAACGAAACTATGGTACGTAACCAAATCTAGTTTGAGTGATTAATCCAACCAATGATTTTACGAGATAGATGGCCGACCAATACTGATCATTGGTTCTTGAAAAAAGTATAAATACCGACACGACAAGACGAGAAGAAGAAGGAGAACAGTCACATGTAAAATGAATGAATGAAAACGTCATTAACTCTCTTCAGATAGTACACTCCTCCGAGACGTTGATTATCAATAAAGAATGTTTTAATCGATCTGTAGAATGAAACTTGGCGTCAAGCATTACATCAAGGCAAAAAATCAGTTAGAACGAGTGAATTTTTTTCTCTAGACAATAAAACATAAACAAATGGATTTACCAACAGTTGAGAGTACATTAAACGAAGAAATAAATGACAATTATGATAATGATGATGATGATGAAGATGATCTTTTTTCAATGGCAGTCAAAGAACTATCCGAGACGAATCGGCAAGCAGATGAAATCGCACGTGTAAGCATTTGTTGTTATTTCGTTTTCCCCATTCCATCGAATCAATCATTTTAGCAACGTTCTGAACAATTTCAACCTCCAGTTACAATATCTTCAACACCTAAACCACAATCATTTCCTAATTTAACAAAGATTCCACCATCATCATCGTCAATCACGATATCTCGACCTATTATATTACATGGACTTCATGCTCCAGTACAAAGTCCACCGATTATTCGTTTACAACGTCCGATTACGATCCCATCGGGTTTATATACACTACCGACGACTGTGCCTCAATTGTCACAGAAACCATTAGCAGCACCTATAGTAAATTCAACGATTGTGCGTCAATTTATTCCAGCATTAAGACCGACACTTTCAGCGCCACCAGTATATCATTTTTACATCAATGTTGATACCGTTTATCTGTTTGTTTACTTAGGAATTTGCACCGAAAATTCCAGCTGATCTTCAAACTGAAGAAGATGAGGAAGAAGAACAAAGTGCACAAGCAGCCGATACATATTCTGACTATATGCCACTTAAACGTATGAGAATATTTCATTCAATACTGATGCTATATTTTTATTTGTATTATAGTTCGATTGGGTGATCGACATCCCGATCCTGTTGTTGAAACTTCGTCACTTTCTTCAGTCGAATTACCTGATATTACTTACCAATTAGCGATTCCAAATGAGAAAATTCAAGCAAATACATTATCAGCATTGCAATTAGAAACAATCGTATACGCTTCCCAACGACATATGACATTTCTCCCTGACAGTACAAGAGCTGGATTCCTTATCGGTAATAGACTATTTCAGATGGAAAAGCCTTTTATATGTGTTAGGTACTCTAGGTGATGGAGCTGGTGTTGGTAAAGGTCGAACCATTGCTGGTTTAATTTATGAAAATTATCTACTTGGACGACGGAAATCTCTCTGGTAATAATTATATTTAACTGGAAGCGATTTTTGAAAAACTATGAACTTTTCTCGTCTCTGTTTAGGTTGAGTGTTTCCAATGACCTTAAGTATGATGCACAACGTGACTTATATGATATTGGTGCTCAGTTTATCGAAGTTCATGCACTGAATAAAGTACGAAACGATATAAAAGATCGCAAGGAATCTTTTATGCTTGTGATTTCATCTAGTTAAAATATGCTAAAATCTCTTCTCCACAAAATGGTGGAATAAAGCGTGGTGTCATTTTTGCGACTTATTCTTCCCTGATAAGTGAAAGTCAAAATGCTTCCACTAAAGTTAAATATAATAGTCGTCTAAAACAATTAATTCAATGGCTCGGCGGCGATGAATTCGATGGTGTGGTGAGTATTAACTTGATCCCTGTCGCATACAATTATTAGTTAATCAATCTCTGGTTGTAGATTGTCTTTGATGAATGTCACAAAGCGAAAAATCTTGCGCCAAGTCCCACAGCGAAATCGTCTAAAACCGGTCTAGCTGTTCTGGATCTACAAGCTCGTTTACCGAATGCGCGTATCATCTATGCATCAGCCACAGGTGCATCGGAACCACGAAATATGGCCTATATGACAAGACTTGGTCTATGGGGTGCAGGTACATCATTTGCTGATTTCAATCATTTTATTCAAGCTATTGAACAACGCGGTGTTGGTGCTATGGAACTTGTGGCAATGGATATGAAACTTCGTGGCATGTATATTGCACGACAATTAAGTTTTTCTGGTGTACATTTTTCTATTCTGGATGTTCCATTATCCAACGAATATCTACAAACATATGATCGATCCGTTCAACTAGTAATTGTTTACTTGTGTTATATGTTGATGATTATTGCCTTGACTTTTTCAGTGGATCGAAATCAAAGAGAAACTTTTACAAGCATTTGATCTAGCTGATACATCGAATATAACTCGGAATCACGTGATAGCACGTTATTGGTTAAGTCATCAACGTTATTTCAAATATCTATGTATTGCTTGTAAAGTATCGAAAGTAGTGGAATTATCTCACCAAGCGATTCGAGACGGCAAAGTAAATATTTGAACAAAATCATCTGTGTAATTCCTATGGCTTTGTAGTGTGTTGTTATTGGTTTACAATCAACTGGAGAAGCGAAAACATTGGAGCAATTGGAAGAACTAGGCGAATTAAACGATTTCGTATCGACAGCAAAGTAATGGGAAAAGATGATGATCATTGCTTTTTTTGAAATGGATTGTTTTCTTGTCGTCTAGAGGTGTTATTCAAAGTTTCGTGGAAAAACATTTTCCAACTGGTATTGAACAACCGAAACCTGTGTCAATCTTCGATTTTATTCCTAAACCTGACGAAGAAAAAGATCGTTTGAGCAAAAAACGCAAATCAACACATCGTCGTACTACGAAACGATCGATCTCATGTGATTCGAATGAGAGTTCAGATGATTCCGACGTTGAATGTTATTCATCATTTGTTCAAACGAATAAACGCCGCGCAACAGGCAAACATCGCGATCAAAATAATAATAATCAATTGGACGAAATTCACAATAGCGATAATGAAAATAGCTGCGAAAGTCTATTGATTGAAGATGATTATCCGCCACAACAACATACATTTGCGGAAATTCTTGGACAGACCGATGTCGATGGTGGATTGCCAGTGAAACGGATTCAAAAGAAAGAAACTGCAACTAGTGTACATAACTGTAAGAAAATGATTTCACAAATTCAGTTTCAACTGTGAAATTTTGTTTATTTTTCTTTAATAGATGATAAACGTCGAATGACTAACAATGAAATCATTGATGCATTATTCAATATGAAAGTAGATTTATTAAATAGTATAGAAGCACTTGGAAGAAGCTTACCGCCGAATACCTTAGATGAGTTGATTGATCAACTTGGTGGACCATCTCAAGTGGCTGAGGTTTGACAAACATTTCCTTGGAATCGATCTGTATATCAAATCTATGTAGATGACCGGTCGGAAAGGTCGTGTTGTTCAACATGCCGACGGACAGATCGGTTACGAGTCACGATCAGAAGCTGATGTTCCACTAGAAATTTTGAACATATCTGAACGTGAACGATTTATGCGTGGTGAAAAACTTGTTGCGATCATATCGGAAGCAGCTAGTAGCGGTATTTCTTTACAAGCGGATCGACGATGTCAAAATACTCGTCGTCGTGTTCATGTAACACTTGAATTACCATGGTCAGCCGATCGAGCGGTTCAGCAGTTTGGTGCGTTAAGCATCTTTTTCAACTACTTTTAATTGTTAATCATTCGATTTCTAGGACGAACGCACCGATCTAATCAAGTTTCAGCACCTGAATACGTTTTTGTTATATCCGAACTTGCAGGAGAAAAGCGTTTTGCATCAACGTATGATTTCCCTTCCCGAACGCAATTCTGTTCATATTCTGTTTTGTTGTTTTTATTTAGGGTAGCAAAGCGGTTAGAATGTTTGGGCGCATTGACACATGGTGATCGACGCGCAACTGAAACACGTGATCTAAGTCGATTTAATATCGATAACAAATACGGCCGACAAGCACTTGAAAATGTGATTCGATCCATCTGTAATTTAGAACGTCCATGGGCACCGTTTCCAAAACTAATTGCTAACGAAACAAAACTAGATTTTGTAACCGAAGCACGAAAGGCTTTGATAAATGTCGGTCTGATATCACGTATGACAAGCGGTCAACAAGTTCTTTACGTTGCAGAAAAAGGTAGGATTTTGTTCATCTACTCTCTTCTTTTTTTCAACTACAAATTTGATCTGAATTAGACTATAACAATATGAGCCGATTTCTTAATCGCATACTGGGAATTCGTGTGCAAATGCAGAATTTGTTATTTCGATTTTTCTCCGATGCACTCAATGCTGTTGTTGTCGACGCACGACGAAGTGGTTCCTGGGATTTAGGAATTCTAGGTAAATATTTCATTTGTTAACATCAAACAAACTAAACTATGTACTTGCAGATCTTGGCACAGGTGAAGAAACAGTTTCTGTCGAACAAACTCGAGTATATGTTTTAAATACAGTACAAGTTAATACCATTCCACTTCAAGTCGAATTACACCGAGTAATTTCTTCGCGAAAGAATTCTGCATTAAAATAAAAACCTGTAAACGTTCCTTTTCTCTTAAGATCGTAGTCGAACGTGGTCTAGCATTTAGTAAAGCTGTTCAATTGAAAGAACAGTCGTTTAACAATGACGATGGCTTTTACATGGCAAATGACGATCGTTCACATTGTCGTTTACCTATACTTGCATTGTCAACCACATCGAATATGACCGTTGGAAATATGAGAAAAAGTGAAGTTTTATTTCGTATCTATCGGCCGAATACTGGATTGCAACAACGACATGAAACATTAGAAAGTTTACGAAAAAAATATGAAAAAGTATATGATTTGAAAAGATTTTGAATACTTCGACAATCGATCTTTTAGATCACACCATTACAAGCACAAATGTATTGGGAAGAATTGTATTATAGAGCTGCATCATCATGTATTCATGTCATTCGGTAACTATGAATACAAATCTAAATTTGACTATCGAAATATTTCAATATGTGTTCGGTTATAGGCAAGGGCATTGTCCAATTTCAGCGACGAATGGCGAACAAATGTGTGAAGTTGGTTCACGTACACGTCGATTTCTCGTTCTTTCTGGTAGTGTACTTGCTCTTTGGTCACAAATGGAACGCATATTACCAGAAGGAAAGATACAAATGATACGAATCAAAACGACACCCACAAATAATCTTAATAATCAATCAATGCCACTTAAAATAGTCGGCTGTATTATTCCTCGACGCTGTTTACATGAACTCGTACATTTACTTGAAAAGTCATCAGTAAAGAACTATTTCAAATCAGCCTAGTCTCTTTTTTTTGCTCTGTTTATATATGAATATATTACTTGTATCCGTCCAAAACGAGTCGATAAATGAATGCATCGTACTTTTGTTGAGTTCGTTCGATAGCGTTCTTTTGTACTCGATGTGTGCGTATGTTTTGTAGGTGACAGCTATGCACGCTTAAGTAGCTGTTCAGATTTTGTTTTGCTTTTCCACCATTTCAAAATTTTGTTTGCTCTGTGTTTTCGTTGTGTTCTATTGTACGGTGATGTGACTTTTTGTTTATTTAGTAAAACAAGACAGCAGAGATATGACTATTCTATCCTCATATTTACAATCAGCTTTTCGTACGACTTTACTAATGACGGTCTTTTATATGTCACGAATAGATCTCGTTCGACGATTTATTATCAGAAATTCCTTTATGACAGCACATATTTCAAGGTCATAGGTTTGTTTTCATATAATTATTATTGATTAAAGCGTTTATTTCTCAAAATATGTATATATATATGAACATAAAATATTTTGACAGATCACCAAGCAAGGCTATTTTTTGTGAAAACGGACATATTTGCACAGAATTGATTTTTCAATATTCATATGGTGGTGGTTCACCAGCTTGCTCATTTGCTAATGGTGTACGTGGTGCTATAACCATTCGATGCCAGCCTGGTTGATAATCATCAGTTAATTGTCTCAGAAGGTCTTTTTCTGCTTCGTTATTTTTCATTTCAATCATTTTCTTCCATAATAATGTCACAATAATCAAGATTAAACAAATAATCGACAAAAATGTTGCTAAAATATTTCAACAGATTTCGTTACGAAAGGAGAATATTCTAGAAAAAGATACTTACCAAAACTAGCATAATGTAAACCAGGACCAGAACGAAAGTAGAGATGATCAGATTGAATAGTGAATCTTCCTGGAGAATAGAACTGCGTTAATGCTATTAATAATATTGCGATGATTAGAACAATAGTAGAGATTAACGTTAATAGCAAAAGTATCCATATAAAACCAACAATATGGCGAATATAACGATTATCGGTATTATATAGAATCAGAATTGACGCACCCCATGATGGGAAAACGGTTAAATTGGAAAGAAATAATGCACATGTAATTAGAACAATAATCACATTAAAATAATGCGGTCGGGTTACTCTGGTCCACAGATCACACTTCATAATCGGATCATCATAATGACTATTACATATTGACCAGAGACCTAATGAGCCATACTCAATCAATGGAGAATATGTCGGGGAATTCGATGTGACAATAGATGTATTATCGACATGAATCAGTTCGTAGGTAAACCACGCGTCCGAACGAAAACTTAGTAGAAGAATAAAAGCTAATAATGTTGTTAATAAACTGGCAAATGTTAATGGCCATTTTAAATGTGAGTATTCATTGACACTGCCAAGCATTGAAGACATTCGACCCCATCGCGCCATCTTTTCTTTACAATGAATTTCTATTCAATTGCATCACATCATGATTTATACTAAAAATAATCAAGTAAAAACAATAGCAAATGCGTGTCTTTCATTTTTCTGACATCAAATGATGTCATAGAGACAAGCACAAAAATCAAAACATAACAACAAGCGATTTAGTAGATTTTGTGAAATGAATCAGCTAGACAAAGAATTGGGCCCGAAAAAAAACAGAAAAGGAAGAACAAATGTAAATGGCGCTGTATAATATGTATACATTTATTAACACTTATACATCCATCCTTGTACAAACATCCGTACATATGCAGGTTTTTCGTCTTCCTCTCCTAGAGCAATTTCTTTCTCTTTCTCTTTCTTGTTTCTCAGGCGATATATGAATATATCTACGCGAAAAAAAAACGGCTTATGAAAGAAAAGAAAGAGTAAAACTGACATCACTGGCAATTGGGTTAAGCAATACATCGGAATAAATATCTGCTCAGGCCTGATAAAAAAAAGAGAAACAGAAAGCCATTATTCGTTTCGTATTTATAATCAAACGATACACCCACATCGTGTCTCGCACAATTTATTCCGACTTAACGAGCAATCTGGCACTTTCTTTTCTTGAAACTTATTCTTGTGCATCAGAGATTTAACGAAATATGTATAGAACGATGGAGTCGAATTCAATAGATGTCTTTCAATTTCGATAAAGATATTTTCCATAGTTTACCAATATGGATGTGATTGCTCCATATCAACTAAATTCAGTATAGATAATCACTTCATGATGATCATTTACGACTGGAAAGCGCGGCGTCTTTCTGTAACCGGAGCTACTTCTGGGGTCGAGTTGTGTGAATGACTTGCGGGCGGGAGTCCTGTTTGTCGTTGTTCTATGTTGATCGAGCGTCCGCACGAAGCTAGGCATCGACATGGTGGATGTTGAGGAATCTCTTCCACCAGGGCGACTAAGGAAGGTTGAACCGGCTGAGGCGCGAAATGCGAGCAAGTCAAAGACCTCATGTTCAGCAGTCGTGGGATAGCGCTTGTGAATAGACAGCGGCAGGCAGCCCGTCCAATATAGTTGGACCACAATTTGTTTTTCTTTCTTCGTCATGTTTTTTTTATCTGAAATTATTCATTAGATTAGAAGCATGAGCAATCAGATTTATCGATATTGTATTTGTACTTAGAACGATATCGTTTATTCAATGTATGAAAGCACTTCAAGTCATTCACGCAATTGTTCGAATCCTTTCAAATGACATAAGTACTGTTCTCAATGATGAATAAAACATCGAGTTGAAACACTATTTTCAGCCTACAAAACTTCACGAATTCAATACTATAGAACCTCCTGTCTCGTTTGTTTTTGTCAATGAAAAAGTCAGGATTTGATGAAAACTTTTTCAAAGCCTTCATTCGACTATATAAGTCGATGCAATTTTCAATATGTCAACAAGGTATTGGTTTGAAGCGAACATGTCGAACGACACGATCAAATATATAAAGCATACATTTGAGGTCAATGCCGAAGCACTGGGAACAAACATCAAAGTTCGACGTGCCGGTTCGATTGTGAAAGAATTCAGTTTAAATACCTCAACTCATGGTATACCCGGCATCGCTCGTAGTGAAAGTAAATTAAATCGAATCTTCTGGTCTACTTCATTGTTCATCTTTACTGGTATTATGTCGTATTTTATTGTTCAATCTATTCGTGCATATTTTGAATTTCCAACTCAAACATCGGTTGCTATTGTCGGAGAATGGCCTCAAGCTTTTCCTGCAGTAACTGTTTGCAATCATTCTCCATTACGATATGATCGTTTTATCGAACCATTTCTGAATTATACCAATACACTTGGATTAACGAATACATCAGATAAAAATTACTTCACCAAAGCTCAAGCTTCATATATACAAGATTATCTCATTTATAAGCTCAATAGGAATGAATCCTTACACGAATATTTCTATTCACTTGAGTCCATGATGATCTCCTGTTCTTACAATGGAGAGAAATGTTCAGCTGCTGATTTCACTTGGTTCATGTCACCAAGATTTGGTTTATGCTACACATTTAATGCTAAACCAAAAAGTACACTCAATAAAACCTTACGATACAATGCAGACAATGGAGCAACTGGTCTCTTTGAATTAGATCTATACGTCCATCAACATCAGTATGTACCGTATATATCGAGTGGTAAGAATGAAATCACGATTCATTATGGCATATGTAAAATCTAATTGTACAGGTATTGGTGCAGCCGTGTTAGTTCATGATAATGAAGAATTGCCAATTATTGAGATGACAGCCATGCAACTGGCTCCTGGTCGACATCATAAATTAGGCTATTCGAAGAAAACGAGCCTTTTTCTCCCAGCTCCTTATACATCATGTAATGATATTATTACTCAAGGAATGGCAGCCATGTATAACGAATATCATGATACTGATTACGGATATTTTGAACTACCATGCTATTTTGCGTGCATACAATCTTATGTGTAAGTAGATCCTGTATCACTTTTTCAATTGACAATGATTTGTATTAGTTATGAGAAATGTGGATGTGGAAATCCTACTCGTTGGGCAGCACGTTATATTGTACTACCAGGCTCCAATGAATCGATTCATATTCCACTTTGTAATGTGAGTAATCCATGCTATTCTGAAGCAGCTGCTGAAATTATGAATACAAGAAGTATTTGGACTTCCTATTGTCCTCTTTGCAATCAAGAATGTAAACATGTTGATTTTATTATACGACCAACGTCACTTCTGGCACCATCCACTCACGTGATCGATGATATCAAACAGTTTGTTGAGTCATCGACGATTCCACTGCCAACAAATTGGTCAACATCGTGGCGAACAGAAATTCAAGCAAGTTATGTTTCATTAGAAGTGGCTTATGAAACAACACGAAGTGAACTCTACACTCAACAAGCGACAATCAGTCCAGTCGATGTCATATCCAACGTCGGCGGACATACAGGTCTTTGGATTGGCATAAGTTTTCTTTCGTTGATGGAAATTGCTGAAATGATCTTTCGACTTCTACGTTTACAGTGCTCTCGACTATGGAAGAATATTCGCAGAGCATATAGACGCTAGAATACGTATTGATTTTTCGTTGATTACATGACATGTATTCAGAACTTTCAAAAAATAAAAGGTTACAAAGTTTTTAGTCATCACTCGAGCGCTGGAATGTAACTTTGACCCAATTCATGCTTCCCACACATGAATCACATTGAAATAGCAGCAATAGATTGATCAGATAAATACAAATATTGCAATGCTGACAGATTCGATGTCCAGCAAAGATATCTTGGTCATCTTCAGAGCTGAAATGCATATGTCAAATGTCTCACAATTCACCCTCAGTTGTATCATAAGACGAACCAGATGTTATATCGTTAGAATATTCTAGTTGGAATATATTATTACCAATGATCTCAAATACATATAATATTGACAAAAAAACAACAACACAAAGAAGTTTATTAATTACAGTATATCTTCATATGTAAACGCTACATTGCATGTTTCTATTTTTCTATGCCTTCAACACGTTCACTGATAGTGTTGAAAATTCGGTCAAAGATTCGTGTTTGTTTACCATAATTCTGACCACTTTTACCATAGCGATGATGTAAATCATGATCTTCAATTGTTAAATCCATTCCAAATGGTCGCAAAACTTCGCCAATCAATGGATGTGTCCAAAAAGCTCGTACACCACTATGACCCATTCCTTCAATATACATGAGAATACATTGTGCAATCCAAAATTCGTGCGCTGATAAAGGCATCACTAATGATGCAAGTAGAGGAATGAGAAAGATCTCTATTATTTCTTGAATATCATCAGCAAGAATCGATTGAAGTGGTGTTGGATGTTTGGTTGAATGATGTTTGCTATGATATTTCCAAAGAAAGGGAAATGTGTGAACTGCACGATGATACGAATAGAAGAAGAAATCAAGTGAAATCAACCAAAGACCGATTTTAACCGGGAAAAGCCAGGAAATCGTATGGCCAAGTGATGGACATGCATGACGATTGTATCCACCGAGAATAAGTCCACCTCCAGTACGTGCCAATGTGTAAATTAAAACACTTATAAGCAATCGAGGTACGTATTTGTCAGGAACATAATCTCGAGGTCGATTATGTTCATCAAATGTGCCGTAAACATCCATGTAATAAGTGAGATGTTTGATAAGACAAATAGTAAATGCAACAAAAGCTAAGTGATAGAAAACAAACGCAAAAATTGGATGCCATGTATGGAAATAACTTGTTTCAGGTATAATGTAATACCAAAGTGCTTGAATCAATAAAGCTGGTGCGATTGTTATAATTAACCATAGACGTTCACGCCAAACATTAAGATTAGGTGGTGGATTAGGATTTTGTGGTTGAACAACATAGCATTTATCACTCGCTAGATCTAATGTTGCTAAACGTTCCCAAAAGCTTCGCTGCTTAAAAGGTTTCTTAACCCAATTAGCCGTTGCACGAAGTTTATAATTGACTGTTGACGATGGAACATGTTGTAACTCACCATCATCATCTAAATTTGCAAGTTTTTCATAAGTTACTTCTGTTGTTGTCATCGCTGGTGGCATAGTTTATTTCAACAGTGTTTATGAAATTCACAACAACGAAGTAGTGTTCTTTTATACGACACGCAAAATCTGATGAGTCATCGTTCACTTATCTAAAGAGTGGCAAGCGTTTTGAGTCATAGGGTACGTTTCTTTTCCTTCTGGCATGCGAATAGAAAAGTGAAGAACATTTCCGAAGAACAGAAACAATAAGTCATCGAATTCTTTTTTTTTAGATCTGTTATCTCTTTCTTCTCAAAACAGTTTTCATCATTGATGAATGTATCGTTTACCATCGGCAACATCGCTATAAAAAGACATGATTTCGTACAAGATTGCGTAATGTACTTGATACAGAGACACGTCAATAGATATCGACATTCTTCTTTTTTAATCTTCCGTACGAACTTTCTTCTTTGAGTACGTTGTGACATTTAACCTCGATGATGCGAACGAATGACAAGGGCGTTTTGTTAGAAAAATTTATTCTATAAGATAATTGAAGAAATGAGTACAAACATTTCATAGATATTCTGGTTAGGGGTCAATTCTCTTTATTTAAATGAGAATATTTTCCTAATCACACACACACAAATACCAAAGCAAGTGATTTAGATATAGTTAGAAAAAAAATCCGTACAAATTGTGCAAAAAATAGTGCAAGACCGTGTGTGATTGTAGAAAAGAAAAGAACAGACAAACAAACATATATAGAATAGTCTCTTTGCTATTAACCATTTGGTATCAATGAGGAGAAAAAGAAAGAAAACATAGCACCTTGGTATATGAAGAAAAGAAGTCACCGGTGAGGCTCATCAAATTATCATAAATCTTGTTAACTTTCTGTTGATGTTGCTCCCCCGCCTCCCGGTTCATATTGGCGTCGAAAACAATCACCAATAGGGAAAAAGTCCCATTTGCGACTTTGGTACATTTCCCAAACATAACTTTCCTATAAATAAACAAAACAAGAATATATTGATAAATTTCACTGAAATATCCAACCTGTCCAGTATGTTCTGTGTCTGGCTTATTCAAAAGATGCGTTAGAAAGAACATATAATTTGCAAAGTTATGTTCAGCCGTTGTATGCGTCTAAAGCACAATAATTCGACGTTGTATCACGAAAACATAATCAATGTTCGCTTACTTCAAATCCATGCGGTTCTTTATCGAAATATTCTTGCCCAATTCCACAAATGAAACATTTAGACTATGAATATCAACATCGACAAACTATGAGAATAAAAATGTGTAAATCTTTTACTTCAAGTGTTTCTTTCACTGAATCAAGTTGTTCTCGAAGATCACCAAATGCATCAATAATCAAACCTTGAATAATAGCAAGAAGAATAACGATGATAAAAAAGAAGAATGTTATATCAAAAACAATTCGATATAATTCAAGTGGATCGCCATTTGGTGATTCTAATTCATCACCAATACCACCACCAGCTCGTATACCCGAATATAAATGAAACTTGAAACACTAAAGTAAAAAGAACACGATCGAGTCATTTCGTGAGATAAAATCTTCGATTGAAGAAACATACAGTGAACATATCTTTACAATTTTCTTCTTTTTCTTCATCTTCTTCCTTCGTGTAGAATTTACGAAAGAAATTAAATGCTACAACTGTATAAAGATAAACAAGCACAGCCATTAACATAATTGTTAAAAGCAACTACAAAAGAATCGAATCAATTCGTCATTAAATTCTCTATTTCGCGTTTATTTACCTGTCGACCGTTGTGCGTAATTGATTTCAAGATTGTGCTTAGTGCTTTAACACTAATTGCGACATCGAGTAAGTGAATTGCAAAGACGAAATATGAAAAATTGCCAATAACAGAAAAAATGAAGTAGAAGAATACATAAAGAAATGACTAAAAAATAGTCAATCCAATCCAAAATATTCATCGAAACGTGCTATTATTACTTACATTATCCGTAAAAATAACACCCCATTTCCAAACTTGATATCGTATATCAATCGATTGAATTCTAAATACGAAAAGATGTTTCGATGTCTCTTCTGTTTTCTTTTTACGTCTACATACTTTCCCCATAAGCCCGTTTCGACTGGCTTAACAATTTCGAATTTTCCCGGTGTATCATTCTTCTCCATGCCGAGAAACCGACTCAATTCATCATAATCAAATTGATCCGAATATTTATTCCGAACTTTCTTCTTCACAAATTTATCCCAGTATGAATCAGGAAATGATTTCGAACTGATCACTAATTTATGCCATTCACGTGATAGATAAGCTAATATCCACGAATTATTTTCACTTGGCTGATCGATTAACCAAGCGCCTTCAAATTCTAGCTTACGAGCAATTTCCTTCTCACGTTTGAATATTACCAACGGCACCTAAGGGAAAATATCAACTATAAACAAAGTCTGACAACAATAAGCTAATCCTACTTTCAGTTTATAGTAACTAATCATCATCAAGAATGCTATACATGAATGTAGAAATGCACTTATTCGTAAGAGATAAACCATATAGAAATTCTTTGGATCCATCATAATAACTTCATCATCATCTTCATCAATTCGTTCGATAGCGTCAGAAGCGATGGGTTCACTAGCTGCAGCCGCCATTGGCATAGCCTAGAAAGATTCAAACAATAGTACCAATGAACTTGATTGAAGCAGTGTCTATTACTTTGTAGAAGAGCATCAGAAAATTGATAACAAACGCGAGACACAAAGCCATAAATTTCAACTGATGATAATTTCGTGCTACGAGCGCCTATTAGAATTCATAGAACGAGGTGGACATTTGACAAAAAGAATGATGTAATTTATTACCAATATTTTCTTTCCGTAATCGGTTCGCGGAGGTGGTTCGGGTGGAATAAAATCATCATCCTCGACTGGCAGACCATTTCCACTATTCATCGCAATTTTTTGTTGATATTCAGCTTGAATATTAACCTAATCAGCAAGAAATAAATATCAACTAATATTTAGTAAGAAACCTTCGTTTTACTTCAAGTGCTTGTTTCGATTTCTCAATCATATTTGGCGACATTTGAATAGTTGTTGTCAATTGTGGTTGATGTGGTACAGAAGCTGTTATTGTATGTTGATGCTGTGTATGTTGTGTTAACGGAGTAATGTGTGCAGTGGTACTGACTGATGTTGGCATTGATTGTCCATTTGTTGAGTCCATATTATTGACATAAAGAGATTTTTGGTCGACATCGTAGGTTTGAACGCTATCAAAATTGAGTGTGTTGACCGAATCTTCGTTCAAAGTGAGTCTAAATGTGCAATGTTATATATTAGTTCAATGAGTACTTGAATATTTACTTGTGTTTCGGTGATGGATCAGAACTAAGACCAAGACCAAAACCAAAAGCATTGACGGTCGATGATTCTTCACTGGTATCAAATCCAATCTGTGAGATGTTCACCGAAGCTAAAGAAAACGAAGTACTAAAGATCCATTTAGCCATTGATCATGACATACGCATATGTAGATCTCGCCGTTTCACTGGTGGTGGCAAAGCGACTCGTTCTTGTTTCACTTCCGGTTGATCTTCTCCAACCATTAAATTCCATACACAATATGTCAATGTTCTAATGAACAAAGAAAGTTTAGTATTTATATAATTACAATCAAACGAGACACAAATAAACATGCAAAACGACGATAATGAGCAAACCGATTGAATTGAGAATTCGTATTTGATCGTTTGAGAGGTTGACGATAAAATGGAATTGATTTTCTCTCGTGAAAAAAATATCGATTCGAGTTGTAATGTTTGTTAACCAATAATGACGGTTCATATTCGAGATTTTTATATCGGAATCGAATTTTTACTAGACGAACAAGATAGCGATTCAATTTTGTGCCCATGCAATAGTACCACCGTGCAGATAAGAAGAATTTCATGAAGAAAAAAACATGCAAACTGAAGAAAAACCCCAACACTGCAAACACATGCTTCAAAGCAAAGATCAATGAACTTACCTTATTGCGTAAACGAAGATGATTAATAGTAAATGAAGAAATTTGACAAACAATGCAAAGAGACTTTTGATCATATCTTTCAAAGTCATTTGACGAAATTGTTGATAGCCATTTCGTATTGTTGATGGACGAAGTAGATGAAAGATACCTTTGATTGCAGTCCATGTGTATGATAAAGCGAGTTTAACAGGTTCTTTTGTAGTTGGATGATTATTACCAATTTCCTCATCGGAGAATGTCGCTGTTTGAGTAACTTGATCATCTTCTTCCCCACTGAGTGCAACTGCGTGTTGCATCTGGAAAAACATTCAGTCATCAGTCAATTCTCATTGTGATTCGAGTCTTACTTCAAAAATCGTGTCTTCACAGAAGTTGATAAACTGTTCTAATTTCTCTTTATCATCGGTTTCATTCACCACCAGATGCAAAAATGCTTTCTTCGATTCCTAAATTCAAAGATATGCCATCAGCGTCACGCGAGGAATTCAAGAAGAATACGAACTTTAATATGTGGTTTATTCCACTGTTCAATATTAGATTCGGTGATTTCAAAATAAACACGTTCGATATAACCAGCTCCACCTTTGATTTCAATTCGACCAAGATATTCTTGAAAGTACGAGAGAAAACTTTTCGCTTTATCCATTAAACGTTGTAAACGTATATCATGTGGCATATGTTCAGACAGATTGGTCAGTAGAACTGCCATGTTAAAACCAATATCTTTCGCGGGATTATGAAAACGTTCGGTGAATTCCATGAAATCAATTTTTCCATCCTGATTTGTATCGACACACATCAAGATGTAATCAATATCTTGACTAAAGATTAACATCGATTATGGAAATCGTTGTTCGAGAGAAAGATTTCACTTACGTTGTGTACATTTTTTGCGCTTCCATGGCTCGACGAAATTCTTTCGGTGAAATGAATCCATCTTTGTTCGTATCGAATTCTTGAAACGCTTCGGATGTTGTTAAACCTTTCATTTTGAGGAAAATATCAAAAAATTGCAGTAATAGTTCAACATTCGATTGAGATTCAATCAATGTATCAACCATCTGTTTACCAACTACAATAATCAATTATGTAGGCTAATTTTTCGATTTGATTCAAGTACTTACTTGGACCGTTGAGAACATTGCCTAAAATAGAGAAACACGATGATATTGAATGTTCATCGTCAAATGAATTATCTACCTTCAAGCATTGACAATAACATAATGATCATATCCTTTTGCAATTTCATCAGTTCCCGCAGAAGTTCGATTTGCATCGGATCCTATACAATGAAAAAGAAGCCCATGATCAGTAGATATGAAGAAAAATGAGCTTTACTTGAGATAATTTGCGTTGCATATGAGCAAAAATGTAAAGAAAACCTGAAATAGCATCCCACAGACGACTGTTTGCCAACGCCAATTGATTTTGTGGACATGGACCCTACAAAAATATCGAATCATCAATAATCGAAAGAGATTTTTTTTTCTATCAAACCTGAATATATTCAGTTAGTGTATTGAACACCTGTTTAGCAACATTGATTGCACGACAGAAATTTTCCTTTCCGTGTGCATCGACTGTTTCCTTGCCAGAGTAATGCCAATAGAAATCCATCAACGATTCCTACAAATATTGTTTCTCAATCAACCATGAAATATTTTCCAGACGACTTACTTGTAAACTCAGAAGGTAATCTACAGTGCAAATGATAATATTCACATTGGTATTGCTTCCAGGTTGCGAACGGAGATAATTTTGAAATTCAAGATTATGTCCTTCACATAATAATTGGCAGAAACGAAAGAGTGATATGGTAAAATCCGCATCATGCAAGTTCTTTTCACCCGCCATTCCTTCAGCACCAACACCTAGCAACACAATTCTTCAACTCATTTTTCCTCAAGAAAATTCAAAGTAACATACCCAATACTTCAGCTTTGATACAACGTTCGAATGTATCGAGATCTAATACACTACAATTAGCCATTAAAGTTGCTAGTGAAGTAAAACATCCCACATCTTTTGTCTCTTTTAGATAGTCCAACATTCGCTAAAATTGATTGGAAATAAGTAGCTATAAGAAAGAATCTATACCTAAAAAGTCAACTTACTTTTTGAACTTCACGATTACCACCATGTAATAATGATATACCGAGTTGTAACGTTCGTTGGAGCATTTCGTTATTTTCACCTAAATGTAAAGATAAGCAATTTCGAAACTAATACCAAAAATCTCCAACCAACCTTTGCTTGCACTGATATAGAGTAGCACAGTTTCAGCAGCGCCTCGATTAGCCAGTCGATTTTGCTCATAGAGTAACTTTTGCTTTTCCATTTCTTGTTCCTAAATACATGATGATCTCCGATATTCAGACATCTCTAAATCTCGTTCATTTGATTTATTACCTGAAATGATTTGACTTCTTCTGCTCCACCATCATCATCGTCTTCTTCGATCACACAGCTCTACAACGAAGAAGATTTCTCTACCATTTCACTTTGTTTTTCACCTTCGAAAAATGTTACCTTGCTCATTATAGTCGAATATGATAGATAAACAATATCTTCAGTTATTGAAAACACTTGAGCAGTTGTTGCCGCTCGATTTAGACATTGCAATAACTGTCTCAATGGATCCGGTTTGATGGTCATGGTTAACGTTAACGTTTCCGTTTCCGTTTCATTTTCTTCTTTAATGGTTGTCACTTCTTGATCATTGATTTCCTGATATTCTTCCTACAATAGAAAAGCTAAACACTTCGAAAACAAGAACAGAGTCAACGGAATTCAGTTACACAAAGTTGTTCGATCAAACGTGCACGAATATCTTCTTCTGCTTCAAGCCATAATTCTCGATAAGCACGCAGAAACATATTCATTGCCCGATGTCGTGGAACCGAATGTAATGGTGCCATACGAAAACAAGCCATGATAGCTTTCTTTCGTTGAGATGAAACTAATTTTCTCCATGTTCCTCGATTATGTGTTGGAGGATGATCGACAAGATTTAAACCAAACAAAACTTTCGCCATTTTTAACATATTTTTTATCGAGGTTGCTTGTGAATGGACAATACCAGTTTGATGAGATTTCGAACCGATCTTTCGATATAACGCACTTTGCCAATTATTTCTATTGACAACTTCGCCCTATTCAATCATTTGTATGTATAAATACTGAACAAAGAAGTAGTCTGTACCTGTTCTTGAGCAAAAAAGATATCACGAAGGAATTCTTCGATGGTTTCTTCTTGATCACTCTAGAAATGTAACAACAAGATCGTAAAGTAGAAGTGAAAGAGATTTGAACGAACCGTTAAATCCAAAATCATTTGTTCTTCAGTTGGATTTTCAATTTTTTCATCGTGCGCACTCTTCGTCTACAAAAAAAACACGCTAGTTATATAAACATCTTTCATTTCAACGTTTGTTTCTTACGTCGATCATCTTATGTTTAGCTAATTGAACAAGTTCTTGTTCTCGTCCACCAAACATATTCATTCCAATAGGCAACAATCGTTTTATACAAGCAACACTTAGCGAGGTAAATTTTTCTTTATCTAATCGACGTTTCTTTCGTTTGAGTTTTCCTCCCACTGCACTTCCGTTTGACACCTCATTTGCACTCTTCATTGCTGAACCATCCGACGAATTTGCTCCCGCAGCGTTTGATTGGTTTGTTCCACTTGGCATTAACATACTTGTATTATCAATTTCATGTTGACTAACAAAATTTAGTTCTTCTCGTTTAAAGTACTAAAAGAAAGATCCGTAATTAACGTTCAGTATCTCTTCAGTTTACTTTTGATTTGCACCATGTTGAAAATACTTCAGCCATATTATTATACAATTGATCAGCACATAGATCACCATTTTTTAACCAATAAGATCGATGCATATCGACATACTTGATTAACAACGGTCCGAAAGCATAAAGATCACGAACGAGAATTTCGTAATTCTAGAAGCAAGACATGAGAAAATTCGTCGAGACAAGTGTTGCTTCATTGAACTTACTTTCATTAGATTGGCTTCGAGATCTTCACGTTCAGATGATTCTAAACGTGTTGCATGTTTCAGAGATTGTTCTTGTGCGTATAAATCTTCACATTTCGCTTTCAGGCGTTGTGAAACGGGTAAAAAGTATGGTTCTAATAAACTTGTTGATGAATTAAGAATTATTCCTTGAGTATAGCCTATCAAACATAATTATAGCTTGACAAATGCATCAAAACTCGAATCTACCGGCAATTCGTTTCATCCATGGTGCTTCAGGTGCGTCGATATTGTTATTTATCAATTTCAATACACTTCCCAAGACTGAATTCATGTGTTCCACAGTTACATTCGTTACTTTGAGTCTACAAAAAGAAGAAAATGATATTCCAATGAGTACAGAAATGAATGAATACATACTCATTTGATTGTTTCGTTCGTTGTGGTCCAACTGACCACCAGTATGGTAAATATGAGCAAACACATGGAAGAATAACTTCGACTACATGAGGTACATCTTCGTATTTAATTCGTGCCTCCGAATGTTCTTCAATATCCGAGATCACTTTCGTCAAATGTGGCACTGTTCTAGCAACATTTGTCATAACATCTACAGAAGTAATGCAAACGGTTTGATTGAACATCTATAAAGAAAAATGTTTTTTACCATTAGCTTCAGGTGATAATTGCGAGATATTTGATGCATGTTTATTATTTCCATTGAATTCAGGTTCGAAGAAGGCGATAGGAAAGCATGATGCAAATGAACTGAGACAGTCACCGAGTAGTGGTCGATGACGATTTAATTCTTCAATGATCCATTCGCTAAAGTGATCGAATATTGTGAAAACAATTTCAAGATTTGACTGAACAAAAATTACCGGTCAACAAATGTCGTTCCTTGAGTACCGATAATCCACAACGCATTTAGAATTTTATAACCAGCTAACTGAATTTCATTTTCTATTCGAATGAAAGAAGTCAACGATCAATCATATAAACAAAATTGGTAATCACTTACCGAATACATCGACACCATAGTTGTTCTTTCCCAAATGATCTAACATTGATGCAAGCACCGGTAAAAGAACCATATGAACATAAGCCAAACTTGTTGTTCCACGTTGTAATGTGCCTTTGATATGGCTGAAGCGCTTTTGTTCAAGGTTTTGTACAGTTTGATTGAGATCTTCTGCAATATTATTAAATAACGGTAACAATGACGCTCGAACCATTTCTTGACTATTTTTCATCACCGAGCTAAAATTTTTAAAAGATTATCTTCGTTTAATAGCATTGATTTTCATTCTTACCTGACATCAATAGCACGTACGAGTACTTTCAAGCAGCGAACTGATATATTCACTTCGTTTCCGAAAGCGCTAAATTTTTGTCGAAGTAGAAATGCCAATTTACAGAAAAGACTGCAACTCATTTCTTTTTCTTTCACTGTCGCATAACTACCACCAGTTTTCAATGATGGTGCAGTAATAAAATAATCTCGATGTGCTTGAAAGTATTTTTCAACAAGTGGTAACACGACCTAAATAGATTCAATTGAATCTCAACAAGGATCATATGAAATTTGTTACTTTGCCGAAAAATTTCACGTCCTTTGTAGATAAACGATAACTTTCATGTAGAGAGAACTTGGAACTCTCTTTATAGTTTTGCATTGTTGAAGACGCACGTTCAACATATTCAAGTAGTTTTTCCAATAAACTGTAAGCAAAGCGTTTTTCCGTCGTTGGAGATGCACTTATTGCCGTTAGAGATGATGTTGATGAAACAAGTCCGGCAATGGCGTTATTTGCTGCTTCATCATCCGATGTTTTTCTACAAAAGAATATCGGAAGAAATATTCGAAATGTGGAAGACAATGTTAAATTACTTGACAACTCGATAGCCAAATATGTTAAGATATTTGACAAGATCTTGATAGAATTTCCGATCTTTCTGTTTTTCCTTATCCGTTAATAAATCGTATGAAACAAGACGAGAATGAAGACCGCCACCTAAAAAGATAGATATTCTAGTAACAGAAAGAATGTGCAAATAGATCGACCGACCGATTGCAGCCAGACGATTCCTCATCTGTTTTCCCCACACTTCGTGTGCATTTCGAGCCAAAGCTTCAGATAATTCCTTGATAGTACAAAGTTGATTAGATTATTTTTCACTCTTCGGATTCATTACCTGCATTTCACGATTCATCGTTACGCTAGCAAAGTCCATTGCTTTCGGTACATAATCCGGTACAGTCTTATCTTTCTGTTTCTTTCTCTGCAGCGATTTTGTTGCAATACGTGTCATACCCGTATCAGTCTTTTCTAAGTGAAACTGTAGTTTTTCAATCGCTTTCAATGCTTCACGAATGGGATCTTCCAATTTTGCTGTATCCTATAAAACAAAGTAGATATAAACACAATTACATTGGACAGGGATAGCTACTTTTCGGTCAAGTTGCTTGTAAGGTTTCAGATTTGGATGTTGCCGATATTTATCGTTGATCTGTTCACCTAAAGTCCAACCTTGATCCATCTAAATAAGATATTTGTCCGGCTTAGAACAAAGACTAATTGAATTGATTTACTTTCGCATATGACCATTGATCGTGAACACTTTCCGCATAAGCTCTAACGAACTCTTCCAGTCCAGGAATTAATACCACGCTAAAATAACACATCAAATATGTACATATCGAAATATTCAGAATTGACGAACTTGGTTGTATCTGCTGGATTAGGTTCATAAACTCGACTCATTTCTGCTTTCTCTCGCTCTTGATCCAAATAATCTTGTTGATTTAATGAATATGAATAATCAGGCGATAACGCACTGCCAATACCTATCAGAACACAATATATATATACATATATTCGATTTTTCTTCTACAGATAAATCATACCAGTTAAACATGGAAGAGCTTTGCCAAACAATTCCGGGTCATAAGCCTAATTTCAGATGAGTATCTTTACAGATCAAAATTATCCTCGAAGAACATACTCGTGATGCAAGTGCATCAAAAATCTTTTGAAAAAGTAACATGGTCAACCGTTTTTCTTCTTCTGTCGCTGCGACACTATAATAACGACTACATCGATCATACCATTGTGTTAACATCTACGAGAGAAGTAAATATCACTTAGTGTAATCACTAAAAAGAGCAGTAATACATACTCGTAGTGGTACAATTGTTTGATCAGTTAACGCCGGTACATCGTGAACAAGTTTTCTCAATAAAGGCGTCATCATCGACGGTTTTAGTTGACTGAATTAGAATAGAGGTTTGTTTCTTTTTTGAGAAAACAACGCTATAGATGAATGTTTACCTTGCAAACGAAAGTAGAAAATCACAAATAACATCGAGTTGATTCTTCGTCAACGAACGACATTTCGATAGACGATAAACTGTATGCAATGTGGACTCTAAAAGTGATGCTCGATGTTCGCAATCATCAAAATAGTGTGCATGTGACGTCATTAATGGTATAACACTATTGCACAGATAACGATTCAATGCCAATGCCATATCACTTTCTGCAATTGCAGCCTGCAAAGAAAATAAAACTTTATCTTAGTTTTGTATCTACGAGAAAAAGATTGGTTTACCATGTCGAGAATTGTAGCAGCACGAATATCGGGAAGAAACGCGTCTTCAACAAGACGAAAGAATGTTTCTTGATCAGGAATACCATAGACACGTTCAAGAAATAGAATAATCGACATTTTATGTGAAGGTTGAAGGCCAGGTGGCATTGAATTATCATCTAAATGAATGAGAAAACATCAAGTCACTCTAACAATTATAGTTGATAGTCAAATTACTTGGTAAAAGAAATTTAAGACCAAGAACGCCTTCCAGATCATGCATGGACACCAAACTTTTAAGAATAGACTTCGCTCTGGCAGCATTTGGTTTACCCATTTTGATTGTTTCTTCCGATGGTGCACATCGTCCTAATAACTCCACGAGAATTGCATAGAAAGATAATTCAGCTGCACCCAAATCGATATATTCTTCATCATCTTCGTATGGTAAACGAACTTGAAGTCGATCGCTAGAATGAAACGAAAGCAAAGTCCCAATGAATTGGTTTGCAGAATCAATAGTCGAATTTTTGCTTGGTTTATCGTGAACAACAACAGGTTTATTTTTTATATGAGATAATCATGCATTATCAACGCTGACAACATCGACAATCGAAGACAAAACCACGACTAAATTGGTCGACATCGAGACTTTTACAATTGTGCTTTAGGAGGTCTAGTGAAATAGACAATGTGTGACTTAACACTTACGCGTCGGCCATATTTTTCGGTGCCCAGTGGTTGCTGCTAAAGAGTTAGTGTATGTGCAACGATACTCAAGTGAATATGAAGAATGATTACAAACAACATTGAACCGATTAGTTCTCTATCGATACGCGTAAGTCAATCTTTAAATTAAAGATTTCACAGCCCAGCTTTTCATATAGACACCAGTAACTGACAGTGAAAGCAACATAAGTAATATTTATAGCACACTAAAACTTGTTTCAGTGACACAGAACTTCATCGAAATGAATATATTAATCTCTCAGAAATCTATCCTTGTTATCGATTAGAATAAAACTTACTATTCTTCATTTAAATTATGCATGCTTTCATCATCGATGATTTCTTGATAAGCAGCTTGTATAACAGGATCATCGGGATTTTGTCGTCGTGCGATGTAAAGTGACTGTGCGATACCTTCTCGAATTGCTTTGAGTAAACCACCGCCTTCACCACGCAATGCAGGGCCTAAACAATCCGGGCGACGAATAAGCAAACGAACTACTAAATCTGCATTTTCCTCCACAGTATCACCTAGAACATGGATACAAACGATTATACGGTAACTTACTGGAACTATCAATCTTACCATTGACCCAAACGCAGAATTTCAAGAAATCGAGAAATCTAAATGATAAAAGAACGTACTTCTCAAACGAAACACATCCTAGTAGAATACGAACCGTTCACCATCAACAGGATCCCAACCGATATCATGATAACCTTGCAGAAACAATTCTTCATTTCTTGTTGTACCACAACGAGACAAATACGAGGCAATCTTCTCCAAATGTGATTCCCGTAGAGCTAATGCTAACTCATTATTATCCATAACACTAGCACTTGCAACATCCAACGGTGCTGAACCCCGAAGTGATGGACGAGCTGAAAATGAAACGAATTAAGACACAAAATATCTTTTTCATCCACATACAAAGTAACATTGAACTGTTCTCCAAAAGAAAGCTCAAATGTTCAAACATAGCACGTTGATTGTGACGAGATGTGCGACAGAAATACGATAAGAATTTACAGCACGTTGTAACAAGTTCAACTTTATCTTCCTGCAAGAATCAACTATCGAAACAATGAATTGTCTTTGTTTTCTATTACTTTAGCTGGATGAATCTCTAAATTTTCTCCTATTTCGTTTGTTTGAGCGAAACCATCCATATCACCGATCGATGACATAGAGGTCTGTTCTTGTTTACTCTTATTCAAGCGATTAACCATGATTGCCATCACTGTTTCATGAACACACAATGTCCGCATCAAATCCGGATGTTGGTAGAACACTCGATTATCCATAATATCACTAAAAGTCAAAGTTATGTTTTTTTCTCCCGTATAGTTCATCGAATGTGCAAAGACAAAATTTACTTCAAACATGATATCATTATTCCTTCTTCATCGGCATCCATTTGTACGGTAAGTAGAGCACGAACAATACTCAATTTCCGCAGTAACAATTTAATATCAGGTACTGATTTCTCATTGATAATATACGTTCGCTCGAGACAACGCGAAATCTACAAATAAAAGACTTTCCATACAGATGATAATGAATTTAGACACATTACCTCTCCAATTCCGTCGTATTGGTTATAGATCAATTTGAACATCTCTCGAATCAAATTTGGATCAGCGATATGAGTTCCACGACCCCATCGAATAACAGTTGATTTGATCACTTCGGAAAGCGTTTCTATGAAATAGAAAGAGGTGAATCATGACAATAAAATACGCTTTGCTTTGATTTTACTTCCTGGTTTCCACATTAGTTGTCTATCGAGATTACTAACTGCACTGTCAGTTTTCTTTCTTATTGCATGACGAATGAGAATTTCGAGTAAACGAGAAAATAAAGAGATTTGTTCTGCATGATCCATCTCATTGCCTTTCGAGACTTTGGTTGCATTCGAATAATCATCATTCGCCTAAGAAAATACTCAGCAAACGAGTCAAACCGAACTTTCAAATCAAACCTCGACAACTTGCTGTAAAACAAGTAAATTCGAATGGAAATTCTTCAACATTTCTTTGATCTCTTCTTGAATATCTTCATTACCGACAGCTTCTTCTCCTGCCTCGCGTTTAAAATCCATCAATGCTTGCATCTAAATAACAAACTCAATCTCATGCTCGTCTTTACTCATCAACTTACTTGATCTTTCGGTGGACAACGAAATTCCCGAGTTTTCTTTGCCATTAATGCTGGTGGCAAACTTGACTCTTTCAAAACATTGTACCGACGTTTTTGATCCTAAACAATCGAATTTTGCAAATTAAACAACCATCGAATCGAACTTACCGCTTGTAATCTTCCGACGAATTCTTCTGAAAATGCGATACAGGCTTCGATACGATGCTGTAACTGATAATTACATAGATGTTGTAAAACGTAACATAATTGCAGTTTAACGGGCTCGTCTAATCTCATTTGGAGTAAACCTTCATCTAAATGTCTATCGCTATCCGATGCGAATGATGTTGGATCAATAAAATATAATAACTGTTGAATATCATTCACTTCTACATTAGAAAATTCCTGCAAATCAAACCTACGGAGATTTATTCTAATTACCTAATAAACCCATGACAAGCAGAGCATCAACTAATTGAAGGAGTGGTCTACAATCAATGAAGAACAATGTGAAGAAAAGAGTGCGATTGAACATATTTACACAAGCCAGTTCGAAAAAGTGCCACCAACAGGATCGCGAAGATGACTTGAACATTTACTAATCGCATCAAATAAACAATTCATGACGTATTCTTTGAGACTGCCGATATTGAATGGTGGTGGAACAAGTACTTTGCGTTCACGTTCGATTTTAAAACTGAAAGAAAACGAAATTGAGAAGAAATAGAACTTCGTTCGAAAACTTACTCTTCTTCTTTGATTAATTTTGGTCGTACAGAGAGAAAGTTTTCCATTGCGGGTATATACGTCGTTGTTGCATAAATATGTTGTTGTTCAGGTGAATTTTGTGACCGTAGTAAAACATTCTTTCGAAGTAAACCTGACAATGGAATAATGAATTCATGTGATGTTAAACTTCTAGAAAGAACAAAACAAATTTATGCTCATATAAGAAGGTTAGTCATTCGAATCTTCTTGCCGAGCTTTGACATGTGTCTCAAAATGTAGAGCAATTAACAGATTATGAATACCGACTCGAATAGGCCCACATAAATCTAAATATTACCAGAAAAATCACATATGAATTGAAAATGAGAATGTATATGTGACTTACATGGATTTTTAACGCAGTACATCAATTGTTTCTCGTCGACTAATTTGCATATTTCATGTGAAACACGATTATTTCCTTGAGCACAAATTGCATTGTATAAAGTCAATGTATTCGAACAGAAACTAAATAATTTCGTAAAAACTACTGGAAAAACAATGAATCAAATGTAAATACTTGAGATCATCTTCATCTTCAACTAAACCTAAAATGTCAGTACATCGATCATCTTCTGGAACATAGATAGCTTCCATTTGAACTATGAAAACAAGAGTATATAAGGTATGGGTTATTCAGTAAAGATTCTTTACCGGGATCTTCGACGAAAACACTCCATCCCCGAACATCTGATAATTTCAATTGTTGGCAACGGAGATTTGCATTCGGTACACGTGACCAATGACAACGGACAAGCGATTGGACATTCAAACGAGATGGCAATTGTGGAAGAAAACGCTCCTCACGATTCAAACTGGGAAATAGCGCAGCAGTCAATGGTAAACAGTTCTACATGAAGAACAACAGTGATGTTATTGGACTTTTATTCAATTCATCATCTTACTTTAATACGTCCCAATTCGAATTGAAGAACCTCTTTGACAGTTGGTTCGACAAATACTGCTGGATAAAGTTTTGTACCGGGTTCAACCTTAAAATTAACGTAGGAAACGTCGATTATGTTAATAGATTAAGTTCATTGCAGTGTAAAATGTAAACAAATAAGTATAACCTTCGATCGAAGGTAGCTCATTATCTGTAAAAGCTCATGTTTTCCAATAGTTTTATGCAAAGGTTATGAAAATATTTTTCCCATAACAGGAAAAGATCAACTCTTTTAAGCATGATTTCTTAGTACATTTTTGAGATATTTGTCTCGTAACATCTGTTAATTTCTGATAAGAAAATAATCTTCTCATTAATTCGATTCAATTCATACCTCAAGTTTCTGTGCTGATTCTTTTCCATTAACGTAGAATGTTAAGTGACCTGTTGACACGTCACATAAACAACCAATTAAGAGTCCATTAACAACACGTCGTGCAACAGCTTCTTGATCTGGCATATTCTCTAATAAATCACTAGCACAGAACATGTACGCATCTTGTCGACTAGCACTTTCCAATATAGAGCCATCTTCGGCGGTTTGAGTAATCGTACAACGTCGGATTAATTTGGATAATTTAATCGCTGATGTTATCGACGAATCATCGGAAAGGCCTTCTTTGGGTAAAATAGGTTTGAATCTTGATGTAACCCAGCCGACAAAGACTGAGCGAGGATTTTGGCCAGGTAAAATTCTAACGGCGTAATAATATTCGTGAACATGTTCATTAATAGCGCGAATTTCATCATGTTCCAAATCATTTGTTTGATCATTAAGTTCGGCTTCGTTGTCTGTAAATGATCGTCTGGTGTTAATATTGCTTGATTTTGCTGTTGTACTTGTAGATGTCGATGGCGAATTGATCGTCGGAACTTTTAAGACAGATTGAGGTTGAGTAGGTTGTCCACCACTGGTCGAACTAGTTCCACTGACTTTTACCGTACGCTTTGAGGGTTTTACTGCTGATTCATTCGATGCTTGAGGTTCTTTCGAGAATCGCTGAAAGAAGTTATTAAGTTTACTTGTTGATCCTTTTGGATTGCTTTTGCCCAAACGATCAATGGATTCATTTGTAGACGAACCATTCATTAGAGTACCTTGACCATTTGCCATCGATGCTGATGATGGTGATGGTGATGGACTTTTCTTGGATGCATTTGGATCGCGAAATTTAACTAGTAGATTCGTTGCATTGCGTCCAGATTTATTGGTGATTGTGTCTGGTGAAAGAAAATTCGGATTAGTATCCGTTTGATTAGTTATATGTGAATCCATTGTGTCAGATGTGCCATGTGAAAATGATTTGGTTCGAACTGCAGAACCTGATGTTGGTGGAAAAGCGAATGCACGTTTTTCTTCTTGAGATTCCAGATATTCATGTAAAGCGATTTGTCGTCGTTCAAGAGTCAGCTGTCTGTGAAAGTAGAGAAGTGAAAACGTCAATCGTTTGATTTATACAAGCCAACTGAACATACTTCGGTGTGAACGTGTCGTGACAACAAAGTGGTAATGACAGACGAAGAAATTCAAACTCCACTTTATCCAATGTTCCAAATAATCGCGATTGAAGTTTGATCAATGGTGAACTATCTCGACTATACGAAAGAATGAAATCATTGAGACAATTTCAAAGGCATACCTCGCACCAACTCGAGTCACTTCAAACGACGATGAGTCAGATTTAATAATTTCAAAACGAGGTATGAAATTCGAATACCAGAATGTTAAACTTCTCGTCATATTCCTAGAGATATCAACAGAAAAATGATCAAGTACTTTTCCTATGACTTTCTATACTTACACACAAAAAGGCTCATAACCTTCTTGTAAGCCACACGATGTGAAGTATTTTAATGTGTTAACATCTTGCCCAAAATTTAATCGTGCCTTTTGTCCACTGAATGATGTTAATGCAGGTACATATCCAATACCATCAACCTCTAATCCATCAAAAGCTGTTTCATTACCAAAATTATCCAACATCAATTCTCCATTCAATGAAAAACTGACTGTCTTGTCGTGTAAATCAATCATACAACCAACGACATCATTTTTCGACCATTGTTTACCGAAACCATCCGACATATTATGATGAAAACGTCGAGAATGGAAGCCATCAAAGGCATATCCATGCGCATCGGTTCCAAGTGGAGAAGCAGCATCAAGTTTCGATACTTGTGCCCATCCAATTAACATCTGACCAGGTGTTAACAATTCCACTTCATAATACCATTTACCACGTGTGACAGCAAACGTTTGTTCAGCACGATATGTACGATAATTCGAAATTCGTTCACTCGACGATGCATTCGCTGCTTCACGATTACGACGATTAAGATCTTCCACGTCACCTGTAGGTGGTTCAATCGTATATCCATACGCCAAAAGAGTTTTAACCGTTTCACTCGCTGTATCACGATTGATTTTCTTAATGCTATCATCAACAATCGCATATGGAATCAAATGCGGACTTCGCTTTTGACGTGGATTCTAAAAAGGAGTGTATTTATTTAAAGAAGAATTCGTCTGTTGTGATAGAGCACATGTCAATTCATGTTAGATTAGGCGAAATTCGACAGATGTCAATAACAATAATAATCGATTTATCAGATTTCTTGTAATATAGTACACAGACATCGATGTCTATTGCTAACTTGGATTTCCGACGAGATCTTGATTCGTATGGTCATTGAATACATTAGAAATCAAAACTCGTGTAACATGATCTCACGAGAAACTCGTGTAATTATAGAACCGAACAAGGTCAGATTACGAACTGTAAATATGTCGCGCCCTGCAGGTTCCTATTTGCAATTGGAGATGTTTCTCGCCTTCTGGTATTAATCGACTTAGTGTATGACTAATTTCTAGACTGATCGAAAGTTATTCTGACCTATACACCGAGTCAATCGGATCTATTCGAAGTCTAGTGAAGGTTAACCTGAAGAATCTGTTATTTAAATAAGTGTCACAGTGTACTTACATCAGCTATTCCATATGTAAATCCATCTTTGATTCTTCCAGCTGCCCAAACATTGTGTGTATTCTCTGCTAATGTTTCAATTAGTTCTTCCATTTTTGTTGATAGAACAATATTTGAAAGATCTAATGGTTGTGGTTTGTAACCATTTGATTGAAGATATGTGTTGGGCAGTTTAACATATTTGAATCGGCGATCATCATTTTTGATTTCTACGCCAATATGATAGCCAAGAGCTAACAAACTCCTATATGAACATGAAGGTTAGGAAAAGCAGTTGTCGTTCGATATGAGTTTACTTTAAATTTTCCAGTGCTGTTGTAGTGTGATATTGTTTTTCAGCCATTGGAAGACGATCGAATGATGTTAAACATGGATGAACTTTCTGCGAATCATCTCGAAACTAACGAACGAGAAAGTTTTATGATTAAACTCAGATTTGTTTCTGTACAATGAAAACTCACTTCGCCGAAACGCCAACCACAGGATATTTTATTCATTGACCACATTTCGTGAATATTCTCAGCTAAGCGATCTCGAACATTCTCCAAATGTGCTGGAAAAGTTATATGAGTGGTTCGCACTGGTTGTGGTGTGAACGCAATATGATGTTGAAATTGGGTTGGACCATCCAAACGATTGCGTTCGATATTACCAAATGAAAAACACGGCTCGATCGCCACTTTTTGTTTAGCTAGCATTGCCTCATACAATGGAGCGGCTCCTTCCGGCGGCCGATGGATGAAGCGACCATGTTCAGCACCAAAAATAAATCGGCAACTAAATTTTTATCGAGTTCGGCAGGCCTGAAATAAATTTAATGAAGGTAATCTTACCTGACACGAGATGATAGCGAAATTGCTGGATAGAACATTCCAGTTACGTTAAACTCTCTCAGGAGACCTTTAACTGGTAAACCGTTCAATGAAAACCACATTTCGGGAATAGTTAAATCCAATAAACATCCAATAACATCATTCTTTTTAAAGCCAATATGCTGCATATTATCCGAAGGTAGCAGAACTCGGTTCGATACATCATATGCTCGTCCAGCAAACCAAACATATCGTCCATCGAAACCATATGAGTATGTATTATCACCAATTCCGTTCGATGAGAATCCATCACCATGGCCAGGTGATGGTTGAAAGTCCGTTGTCGCCCAACCGATACGTATGTGTGGTTGAACATGTGTTACTTGTTCAATATGATCAATAACAACTTCGAAATACCATTTTTTATACATTGATTCACCATCTTCAACTCCCACGAGGATATTTGGACGCATACTAGAAGAGATCGATTTCGGTTTTCATTCATTTTCAATAGTTAATCGAATGTAGCCTTGTAACTAAGGTTAAGTTCAAGGAATTCACCTCAGATAAATTCTTCTTTCAAGATATAGAAAAGCAGAAACGACCTTTTCCTGGCCATCTTGATAATTTTAATTTATCAACACTAATCAATAACAGATTTAATAGAGTAATTATTTCTCCTTTTTCTTTCTAAACCTTTTCTCCTATTGTCTGTATACTCTTCCCCTGTCATGGGCCCAATACAGCCTTGACCTTTTCTGAAGCCCATTACAATGTATTTTCTCGAACTAGCATATCTTAGAACATCGCTTTTATTTTTACCATGCTACATGATCGACTAGAGCAGTTTGTAGAAGAAGATCACGTCGTTGTAAAATATTTTCACAAATCAAATTTTGATTGGCACGAACAGCCACACCATTATTAACACAAAGTGAACAAAGTACATTGAGTACTTTTGGATCACGACCATTGCGATCGAGTAAAGCAATAACTTAAACGAGACAACTTGTCATATCAACATGGTATTCGTCGTTTGATTAGCTTACTTGCGAGAATATGTGATTCCGTAATCATGTTTAATACTTCAGGACTGTCAACTAGGACACTATGAAGGACATCTAATACGCCGCTAGATGCTTCTTGTGATTGTAAACGATTAACAAGCCAATTCAGTCGAGCACTTTGAGCAAAATTTGAACAATTTGTACGATTACCCTTGATTAATGCTGCCAATACGACATAGAGTTTATTGGTAATATTTTCGATTTTCTCTTCAACACCTTCCAGCAATAACGATTTGTCTCTTCGTTCGCTGAAAAAATTTATTGCGGCAATTAAAATTCGAATCATTCCCTACAAATAAGTCGCTTTATTCGAGATCATATTTGATGCATTTCAATTACTTCTTCTTGAAATAAATCTTGTCGATTTTTTAGAACTTTCAAACGAAGTTGCCGTTCTTCATGATCAATTGCAGGTGATGGTTGAGAAAAGAATCCAATTAGATCTTGTAATAAAGCTTGAACTACATCACTTTTGCTCAAGAGATGATTAGCCGTTTCAGCATCAATGGACATTGGACTAGAAAGGAAAAAACGACGATTCGACATCAACAATCAACTCAACTTTCGTTCTTACTCAGTTCGATTGAATCTACCGAGAATAGCATTACAAATTCGAATGACTAGAGCCGTTTTTTGTTCTTGTTCTTGAGCTCGCACAAGACGAAAACAATCATCCATATGACCTTCAACTGCTGGGATAATCTAATCAAATAAAAAAACGGCATTGGTTTCTATGAAGATAATCAATGTTTGAAAGAAATCTTCTTACTCGTTTTTCTTCCACTTTACCAATTCCTTTTATAGTTAATTCTAACGTTTCATAACTAATCCAAAGATCCGAATCAACATGACGAATAAAAACAATTGTATCACCATATTTTATCGTTGGTACACCGAGATTTTCTTGTTCGCTTACTTCTTCTGCTTGTTTTTCCTAATTAATACAAAATTAGTCAAATTCTCTGCTCTAATTGCATTGTAACATACTTTTGACATTTTCATTTCGAATGTCACGGCAATTGCACTTGCATTCTTCTTCGATATACAGGTTACTTTAGGACCTGAAAATCCATTTTCAAAACTGCACATCTTTTTCTCAAACGTTTTCCTACCATTTTCATCACCGATAACAGCCAAATAAAGGCCGGAGGTTACATGCCGAAGGCGAATCAATGAACTCCAACCAACAAATCCACTGTACCATCTAAACACATCGATTGCATGACTCAAGAACGAGTTCAAGCGATGTTTACTTTATTTTGAAACATTCAATTCGCCATAACGATCGAGCTTGTTGACACGAAGCACCACTTTTAATGAAGAGACTAAAACAAATCAATTGATTAATATCCGGTGACGAAATATTATTTTATCGATCGATGTATTATGCTCTTGTGTATTCAACTATTTATTTATTCAATCAGTGACCTTCATCCTATTAGTATTACGATTATTAATATGTGACAATTGACGAACAAACTCGAAAGATTCTTCTCTTCTCCTTTGTCATGACAAGTGCTTTGACTTGATTCTATGGGAGAAAAATTTCTCAAGAGATTTCTAACGCAATCTATAATCATTTTGATCAATCGATATTCGAACGAATAATAACAATAACAACAACAAAACATATCTTTACCTTCCCGAATCATCAATAACTTGAGAATCTGGTGGTGGTGTCGTTATACAATGATCCATATTACCATGCATAATGCGGATTACGTCACCACCAAGAACAAATCCGGGATTCTTTACACGTGCTACACCACTTGAAATTGGTACTAAACTCCATACTTGTTGACGAAATGATGCATTGACTCCACCACGTTCATTGGTATACATATACGCATGCTAGAAATCATTTGGAATAGATTGTATTTCGAAGAAAGTTATCATACAAGATATCGTTCCGAGAAGACTGAAACCAGGATGACATCATCATTGAAGCGCACTTTTTCACCTTCACTTCTTTGTTTTGATGCTGGATGAATAGTCCACCAACAAGATTCGCCTGCAAATTACATAATAGACATGAGAAAAAGAAGATATCTCCGCTGTGTTTATCTTCACAAACCTTGTGCATCTTCTTTTAAGCCTACATCAAACGCGAGCTTGTCATTTGAAGTACTTGTTGAAAGACAACTCAAGTACTAAATTTCAAAATACATTTCATTAGATGTGTATATTTTCTTGACTAGACAATCTCTCCTCACCATTTGACTTTGATAATGTCGAAGAAGAACAGCATGTCCGTATAATAATGTTCGAAATGTTGTTTGTCCCCCTTGGCTCGCCGACGACTGCAATACAAGATGATACCTAGGTTGAGTCGATGCAAGAGAATAAGTGAATCTACCTGTTCGGTTGAAGTTGCGCTGACCATTTCTTGTAAGGCTCGAACCGATACAGCTTGTTCGAGTACGAATATACATGATGCCAAATCAGGACAACAAACCTGATACAAGAAATCAAAATAAAGCTCATGTGAATAAACATAGAAAATATCATGACATCAAATAGAAAAATAGAAATCGAAGGCTGATTTGATCAAGATTTCAGTCTGTTTTTATTTCTCGCTCTGGAGATAAACAACAAAGCAGGAAGATCAAATAACATGCTAGAGAAAAGAGAGAAGAATGTAAACAACAAGCGTGACATGCGACAAAACAGGAAAGGTATAACAAATTTGATCTGAATGCTATGCAAGGATGTCCATTGATTTTATCATCGATTATTTTCTACCTCATTTGATATATCTTCAAGATAGCACATCCGATTTCCAAATACTTCGCCCGATAAAGCCATTCGTTTGATCGCTGATACTGGCAGACAACTTAAACATAGTCGATCTTCCTATAAAACAAAACTAACAATCAGAAAATGAAGTTAAACAAAGCGAGATTACCGTTCGCATAAACTGAACATCATCATCTTCACTACCAACCATATGCTCGTCAGCCATATTTAGGGTTTTTGTTCTTAGTTATTGTTCTTTTTCTATTTATTGTAATATATTCGTATGTATCATCATCT
>CAJNOJ010000208.1:0-184454 GCA_905250025.1 Adineta ricciae
GAAGACCGTATTCATCAGTGGGATGCGATGCTAATTTTTGTAAAACAGATGTAGTAATTCCTGAACCGATGCCAACAATGATGACAGTCATGCCAAAATTGTCTTCTAATTGACGAATACGAGCTTCAGCAGCTAGATCCGGTGATGAGGTAAATATAACCGTTACTCGCGAAATTTTTTCCCGGCAAGACGCATAACATGCTGCATTAACCGAGTCTAAAGCTGCACTAAGACTTGATGGATTTAATTGTGTCGCTGTATATTGCTTCAAATCAACACTCTTAGAAACAGTCGCGGCAGAATTAGAGCCAAACGGCACGACTGTATCAACTAATGATGTAGATCCATAGAAGTAAACGCCAAAGTAAGGTGTCGAGCTTTGCGGTTGCAAATCAGTAACGATGTTCTTCACAGTAATCTTTATTTGCCCAAATTGTACTGGAGTTAACCTTGAAGTGTTCTCATCGACTAAGATAAACAAATCGATCGCTCGATTGTTCATTGGATTGTCATAGATTCGTAGTTGATTGGCTTGTATTCCACTAAGGAACAAGATTGCCAGTAAAAAATGAGTTAACATAGTCGTAGAGTCCGGCTTTCGCTATTGTATGATTGCTAGTAATAGTTTTTGAATATCTACTTGAAGAATATTTACATCAACAACAGCTTTATATAGATAATTAAGAAGCGAAGTTTTTCTTCTGCGAAAAACAAAGTGAAAATGATGATGTGACGTGTAATCATCTGAGAGAATCTGAATCTGGTATGTAAAATCGAGGTTTTCCACACGCAGTATATTCTACGAAAATAAATGCTGAGTGAAATACGTCACCTGAAAACCACTAATATATTATTTTTCTCGCACATCGTCACTTCTATCGACTGACAGCTACCTATGATATTTAATCAATTCGAAACAAGATACCACGCATTTTCTATTACAATATTAATGTGTAATTAATACACCAAAACTTATCTGTAAAATACTAATATGCATGACCACATTGCCTACAAAACTGCATAATAGTCTGACTGCAGTACGGTGGAGGTGCAACGCTTCCCTAGACTTTGTAGATTGGTGATACTTCATGACTGATTATATTTGTCGCTTGTAATGGTGATCTAGTGACAGAAGCAAATATATGAAATTGAAAATTGTAAGGGTCAATGTATACTCACGTGATATAGAATTCTTCCGGGGGGGAAAAGCGGATCCTATGAAATTTTTGGATCCTCATCGGTCCTCATGGATTGTACTATCGTAGAAAGCGCGAATCCATATCAATTCTAAATGTGAGGACCTGTGAGGATCCAAAGATTTCATAGGATCCGCTTGTTACCCCTTGGATGGAACTCTATATAGAAAATAACTGCGACTATTTTGAGCATCTACTAAAATCAACATACAAATATTATTCCTTTTTCATATTCTCTTTTCATGTTGGTAGAAGCTTTTTGTAGCTATAACTACTATAGATTTAATCTAGCAGGGTGCTAGAAATAAATCCAAGATGAAGTTACTGTGTTTGTTATTGAGGACGAGAACTTATACTACATTTTGTCTTAAAAAACATTTAATATTCACGGCTTTATACAATTTGAAACATCAGGATCAGAACTTTTGGTACGCCCTAAGTATAACCGTTAAAGTTTTCGAAAAAAAACATCATCTAGGGTGGTCAGTCTCAGAAAAGCTTATAGAGATAATATGGAAAGTGCATCGTAAAAAAGACAAACCATAGTGCATTCGATAGCGATGAACGTGCTCTATCAAATGAACCATTAAAAAATTCGAGAAATTTGCCTTTTAAGATGGAGGGTGCCTTAACAAGATGGGCCCGCTTGAGACATGACGCCAACGCTTTTCAAATGATTTGATATTCATCGAAATCCATTTTCACTATTGTGTATAAACTGAGTTTATTTTAAATAAAGCTGAAAGTTCGCCTAAAAACGCCTGTGAACATAGAGTAGTGACGTAATAAAGGTTTTACTCTAATACGCACTTCGTTTAGAGTAAAGTACAATATTACGCTCTAAAGTAGTTACATCAATTATATTGAGAAACCTGACTTTTGGACAACTTTGATCCTGATCAATCGTAACTAGACATATACATCAACATTGCGAAATAATCATAAGATTTCAATTGATATAATTGTGGGTATCTCGATACCAATCGATCAAGTTTTACGTATGCGCAAAGCATTTTCGCGACGATTTCACATGATTATAACTATGCAAAATTAGAGATATTTGAATTGCGTTATACTACGTTTTGCATTTGTGGCTCATGATGTGGGATGAGATTTGCTTCCATCCTATTTTTACAGTAGCAAAGCGCACTGATAGAAATAATTGCAATGTATTTTGTGCGATTGGACTGCAAGTAAAACGAATTAACGATGACGACATCGACACGCATGGTGACACCCACATTGTCGAACAAAATAGTGATAACTGTAAGGTGATTTGGTTTGTTTTGGCAAGATTTTCATACACAAATATTCGTACGATTATGTTCTCCTCTTTTATATTCATGCACTAAGTATAAAAAAAAAGTCTAGAACATATCCTATAGAAAGATCGGAGTATATAATAATGTTGAAATCATTCTCTCATCATAGTAAGAACGATAGAAAAGACATTTGCAAAACCGTATACTGTTTATATTCTTCATTTTACTTTTGTTTTCGTTATCAGACGATGTCTTCAGACAAAAATGATCAGACACAAATTGACTTCAACTCATATTGGGAATATTGCTCTCGACCGACAAGTAATCAGTCAGACGATAAATTATTGTCTCAGGATTCAGATGTTGGTTCACAATGGTTCTCTGTGACATTACCACACATTCCTGCATCTGATCAGCGATATAATTACTGGTATCGAAAGCACTTCGATTGGATCATACCTGATGAACGACATGAACAGCAGGTTTATCTTTTCTTTGACTCGTGCGATGACGAGGAACAGCAGTCGAATGCACCAAATATAACCGGTAGTATTTGGTTAAATGATAAAGAAATTCTCTCGAGTTCGTCATTACAAGGAAAGTCAATTGAATTAACCAACCATTTAGTACAATCGAGTGAGGATGGTAATACGTCAAGCAATATCCTCCTTGTTCATTCCATTGGTACAAGGTTAACTCTCAATGCTCGTCTCATTGTGTTTGGCACAATGATTTGGACTTCGGCACAATTGAAAACAGAAAGCAGAAGCGAACAAGACGCTGATGAATCGAATTCTGACGAAGAGAATAATAATGTTGACTACACAGTTCGCGTCGATGGTGCCGATAGACGTATCAGCGTTGTATTTTCAACTCCTAACGAAGACTATCAATCTTCACTGCCAACTTTTAATCGATTTCATGTCGTCGAAGAGGAAGAACACTTAGAAAATATCTCAATCGTACCTCGTCTTACAATTGTTATTCTAATTGTTGGGACAAGAGGTGACGTTCAACCATTTATTGCGTGAGTTTGTCAAAATATCTGTTTATGAAGAAAAATGCTCCTCGTTTAGTCTTGGTAAAGAACTTCTAGCCGTTGGTCATCGTGTTCGATTAGCTACACACGAAGTATTTCGATCTTTTGTTCGTGAAAATGGTCTGGAATTCTATCCACTAGCTGGAAATCCAGCTGATCTAATGTCATTTATGGTGAAGAATGCAGGTATTATTCCTTCGATGAGCAGTATCGTGGCAGGTGATGTTGGAAAACATCGTCATATTCTTGCTGACATTCTGAAATCAACTTGGTTAGCTTGTACGGCTAACGATGATGAAACATCATTACCATTTACTGCTGAAGCAATCATTGCTAATCCGCCATCGTTCGGTCATATACATTGTGCAGAAAAACTGCAAATTCCTCTCCATATGATGTTTACGATGCCATGGTCTCCTACCACTTCTTTTCCGCATCCATTCTGCAACATCGATAGTTCGAGAGGTCCAACAGGAAAAATCAATTTCCATTCCTATCATGCTGTTGAGATGCTCGTAAATTTTTGATTAGAAAGGAGTATCTACTAATTACTATCAATTTCTTTTATATAATAGACATGGTCCGGCATGCGTGGTATTATCAACCATTTCCGTAGGAAAATTCTAGGACTTTCTTCATTGCATGCACAGGAAGCGACAAGTTTACTTGTTGCTGAATCTGTGCCACATACGTACTGTTGGTCGCCAGCACTTGTTTCGAAACCACCAGACTGGCAGTCACATATAAATATTTCTGGTTTTTTCTTTCTTGATCTATGCACTACTTACACGAATCCACCGCAAGATCTACTCGATTTTCTTGGCATTGATAAAGACCGTCCCCAGGATGAACCGAAATTACCTGCGCCAATCTATATTGGCTTCGGCTCGATTACTGGACATGATTCTCGACGCCTCCTTGATGTTGTTCTTGACGCTCTCGAACGAACTGGTCATCGTGCCGTCCTATCTGGTCTTGCTACAGATGCCGATCAAATGCCTAAGAACGTTTTTAAGATCGGAAGTGTTCCACACGATTGGCTTTTTCAATATGGTGAGTAAACTTGAATATTTAGCGGGTATTTCTATGGAGGTTTTCTAATAGTGTGGGCTGTTTGCCATCATGGTGGAGCAGGTACAACAGCAGCTGGTCTGCGTGCTGGTAAACCAACTATTGTTGTACCATTCTTTGGCGATCAATTCTTTTGGGGTAATGTTATCGAGAAGAGCGGAGCTGGTCCTAGTCCTCTGCCTGGAAGATCCATCACAGCGACGGCATTAGCTGAAGCGTTGGTGTTTGCAAGTCAACCTGCTGTACGGCAGTCAGTTGAACATATTCGTGATTGTATTTTGAAAGAAAATGGTTGTCAGGCAGCAGTTCGTTCATTTCATGCCAATCTGCCGCACGCTCTCCTGCGTAGCGATCTCGAATCAACGTTTGCCGCATGCTATAGAATCAATGGACTCAATATTCAAATATCACGTCCTGTTGCTCATGTTCTTCTTTCGGCAAACATTATAGATGCGTCACAACTTCATTCGCATCATACTTGCAGATGGCGAGCAAAAAGTGAACGAAAATCACACAAGCTTAGTGATGACTTTTCGGGCGATATCAAAAGATCACACTCGCGAACAACGGCTGATAACGATATCCATCTAGCATTAGTCAGTAACAGTAGCGCTAGAACTCTCGGATCAGATAGTTATAATAATACAGAAAGTTCATCATTTCAGTCATCACTCTCGTTCCCGACAGTAAGTGATACATCCGACAGTGTATATTCATTGAGCAATAACGAAAGGTATGTTACCGGAAGGAGATTTACGATGATGAAAACACGATTTTTTTTGTTTTTAGTGAGACGAATGAAGATCAGGAATCTGATGACAATAAATTGAAAACAAGTTTTTCATCAGCTGTATTGTCACTGTGTCATAAACGAAAATCGAATCTTCTCAAGTTTTTGAAACGATCACGATTTGGTCATCAGGAAAGTGAGGAACTTCGTGTCACTGCTGATGCTTTAATTGCTACAACAAAATGTGCGATACAGCCTGCAGTTTGTTCCATTTCAAAATCTCCAAACTGGTTTAGTACGAATTCACCACAGCATACTTGCGTAAGCGCATTAATTCAGACGATTGAGACACAATCCTGTCCTAAAGATAAAGACTCAGAATTACCCTCAGCCATTATCCAGGCAGCAGTCGCGATATCAGGTTTCGAGCCAAAAACATGTGAACAAATCCTTCAAGAATTCGATCAAATGAAAACAAGACAACACCAAGTCTTGTCTCCTTCGCCCATATTTAAAAGACAGTCAAAGCATAAATTTCATTTTCGGCGACAACGCAGCCATTCCACTTCTGAACTCGAACAAACCGAAGAATGTTTTTGATTGTTGTTCTTATCTTTCATTTTGGAAAAATATTCGTGCTGATAACAATATTAATCTGTTTATGATATGCTAACATATGTACATATAACTTTCTCTATTGTGTGCTAATGCATCCTGGATATTATACGTAATAATATAAACATTTCTATTTCAGTTGCCAGCTAGAAGTGGACTGTTTGAGTTTTATTAAGAAGTATTTTTATACAAAAATCTTTATCATACATTAATTTAGTTGACAATCTCCTACGTGGGAAAAAACTATCTAGAGTCAACCAAAATTCATTCTTTTACGCATAGTTCATATGCTCACAAAACTTTAACCAAATTTCACATTAACCTTTTGGAGGTTTGGTGAGGCCTTTTGTGGAACGAAAAGTAGTTGTGGTAGTTGTTCCACCTTTTGTATAAAACGTTGACTGAGTACTTCTACAACAAGCACGGTTACTTGGACAGCACTGGTATGATGTAGTCGAAGATGTCGTCGGCGTTGTTGGTGGCGTTGTAGTCGTTGTTGGTGGTGTTGTAGTTGTACTACCACTTGTGCTGCTAGTACTACGTATGGTGGTAGATCTGGTGGCTTTGCTTCGCATCGTTGTTGTTGTTGTCGTGCTGCTGTCGGTAGTACTACTCGTACTCGCGCTGCTCCTGCTGGTAGTAGTAGTTCTGGTGGCTCTAGTTCGCACTGTTGTTGTTCTTGTTCTTGTCGTGCTGCTGCTACTGCCGCCGCCACCGCCGCCGCTAGTACTACTTGTGGTGATGGATCTGGTGATCTTGGTTTGCATTGTTGTTGACGTTGTCCATGATGATTTTGTTCCTTTCCCTCCCGTCGTTGTGGTCGTACTTGCTGCTAAAGTAGTATCTGTGGCTAAATCACAAAAGAATTCACTTTAGCTTTGCTTTTCTCATCTTCTCATACATCTTTACCTTCGGAATCTTTCTTGACCATCGTTGGAATTAGAGCACCAACAGCAATCAACATACCAGCCACGCAAGCGCCAGCAATAGCCAGTGCAATAAAACGTCGGTTTCTTGTCCAAAATCTAATTCACAAATGCATAGTTATGATTGCTGTGATATGAAAAAAGATAGAGCATACGTCGCATGTGATCGTTTCGATTCAATAACACGAAGTTCTCTCATATCCATTCGCATTTGTCGTGCTGCGCGTTCAGACGCCATACTCGCTAATTCTCTACTCGCCATCAGTCTTGTGATAAATAAACGCGAACTATTTCACTGAGTGGAATGAAAGTTTTTTTGAAATTATTTATTTGTAGACATATATCGACGTCATCAGCTTTTTAAACAAAACAATTAAAGGGAACGTCAGTTTGGAATTCGAACAACTCTCGATTTTTCTCTTTGTCCATACATACAATGCATTAGTATTGAAAAATATACAAAGGGTGTTTTGTTTTCGAAACTATTAATGATTTTTGTTATATTTTCAGCAACGCGGACGATTGCTGTTAATGCTAAAAGCAACAATTGAAAAGATTTGCGAAAATATTCAATGCACAAACATTTAAGAGGAACAAAATGTGTACTTTCAGTCCAGAGAAAATTTTACGCCGATGATGTTCATCAGAATACTAGTTAACGGGATAAGTTTATTTCTCTAAAAGATAACTCCTTTTCCAATCGAGCAAGTTAATCAAATACCAATACCAATTGTTCTCATATTCATTTATTATGAAGGAAAAGAAAAACATGTTTTCAATTTACTAAAAGCATCGCTTTTCGTTTTCTTTCTCTCGAAGAATAATAGTTTGCGCAAACTGCATGTCACGACGTAGGCGGTGGTAAAATTTTCATTCGAATCGAATCTTTCACTTGCCAAGTTAGACATCGAATGCTCCCTCCCATCATGCAAACGTTCTCAGCCGGTACTGCGACGACAGATTTGTCCGTATACGACTGAAATTGTTTCAACATTTCATCGTCATGTTTGCTATTGAACGTCGGCATATAAATGTAATGGTCAGTGACAATTGAATTGACATAAACATTGCGAGCTGTAGTGAAATTTTTCCAGGTTTCATCGACAAAATAATTCGGAGTCTCGATAATTTCGACATTGGGAAATGAAGCTTTTAATTCATTGATAATTTCCGAATTTAATGGTTCAGTTTCACTTGCAAATAAGATCCGATCATCAGTGGCCCACATAACCATTCCATCTGCATGTCCAGTTGTATCACCGGGCAATTGTTTGATAATGGCAATTTCATTCACACCAAGTATTTGTCGAAGTTTTTCTTTCGCACTAGCTTTTGTTAGCGACGGATTGTCTTGGAGGACACGATCAGTGATAATCACTCGCGTTCCGGATGGATTATCGACGATATTTCCTGCATCGAGAATAATATCGGATTTTTCAGAAAAATGAATAGCATGTTTTGAACACCAACGAAGAAAACTGTTTTCAACATGAGTTGAATCCGACCGCTTTATATATGATGGTGCATATTTGAATTTGATTTGCCGAGCAGGTATTGCTGGAGAAAAGTCACGAATCCATATATCATCAATCTGCGCTTCGATTAACTTGTTTGGATCGATCTTTCCTTGGAAAGATGGAAGAGTATCCGTATCGGCAAGAATGATCAAATCATCTTTTCCATCAGCAAATTTAGCAAAGTTTGTCATAAACTCGATGATATCCGCGAATTTCTCTGAATAATACTTGGATTTTATCGATGGTGCAGCTAACACCAGAAGAGTTTTTACTTTGCTTGCCATGAACGTACTCAATAAAAGTCGAACGACACCTAACGATTCGAAATTTCTAATTGATTATGTGTCACTTGTGGGAGCTTATATTTTTCTGCATTTGCTTATATACTCGCATCATTAGTCATATATAGTTTATATCATTCGTTATTATATTATAGATCTTATACAGACAAAAAATGAGTCGCTTTAGTTTGACTGATGTAAATTCCTGAGACAGAACGACAGCTATTCACTTAAAACGCGAAATAGCCAATGAAAAGGAAAGCCTCTGCGATGTACTGTCACATGTCGCTAGCATACGCGTACGTGTAACAATAGTTATGTTCATAAATTTAGGAAATATTTAAAATATTTTTATATGATAAGTTCATTGTCTCTTCCTCTGAAAAAAATCGATGTATGCCATTGTCAAAGCACTGTTCAGAACATCTGTTTTCAATGTATCTGAACGAAGTAAACTGTATAGGGTGGGTGTGGGTGATTGAGTATACTATGGAAAATGAAATAAGTCATCAGAAAATTGTGAAAAATTGAGCAACTATAGCAATAGTCCATCAGAAAAAGACTACATGTATACCGAGCGCCACAAGCTTATTTTATTGGTGGAACGGCTTGTTGTGTGATTGGCGCATTGCTGTTGAATTGTCTCGAAACAGATGATTTTTCTATTCTATCTCGTCCTGACTGATTGAGCTATTGGGACAAATCGACAAAAAGTCATGCCGAGCCCGGTGGTCCATGTTGGTTACGCATTAGGATTTGGAACATTGATTATGACGGCAACAAAAGGATCTTTTACTGCTAGTCATTGTCTACTCTTGGCTGTGAACAGTTTCTTCGGACCGGATATTGGGTCTTTTATCGGATGGTGTCTATCGCTAACATTTCCGGCGCTGGCAAATACAGCTATGAGTTATATCCACGATAGCATTGGTTATATTATACTGATAGCACCTCTCATAGCATTCTTATCTTCGAAATTATTGAAAAAATGCAGTCGTTGGTATGACGAGAACAATTCCAGTTTGATTTCATTAAATTTGAAAAATTGTTATTTATTATCGATTGCTGGTTGTTTGTTACATTTCCAAATTGATCATATCTTTGAAGAGAATGGCCAAGATAAGTTCTATCAATGGATCCTATCAACTGGTTATTTTCAAAAGCCGACGCCACCATTTTTACCATTATCAGTCATTTTTGTTGGAGCGTGTACATTATCGTTATTTTTCGGATTTGCTTGGATTCATCTATCAACAAGAGAAACCTTATCAGTCAGATTAAAATATACATTGATATTATTTGTATCTGTTGCAACTATTTATCTCACGTATTTAGTAGTTTCTCAAATTATTTTGAAAAAAATTGCAGTTGTTGGGGAAGAAGCAGATTTGGGCGTATTGATTTTCTTAATAGTATTTCACATTTTACCTTTCATTCTCTGTTTGCTTTCTATGCAATATTGATCATTGTGATTTTTTATATGATAAGAAACACAAAGGAAATAGAATGTCACAGCTGTTGCATTTTTTTTCTTTTTCTTCTGCTCAAGAAAAAGTCAATGTCATTCGATTCCGCGTCGTTCATTTCTAATACATGTCGTCGTACTATTATATTTCATCCAATCCGATTCCATATGCAATTCTTTGTTGTTTATCTTCGTTACAAATTCAAAAATTACGATTTGGTCTGAATTTTCTCGAACTTCCATCGAGAGATCCAAGTAGAAGCAAAGCAAAATTTATTCGCTTGATAATCTATCAGAACTCGGACAAAAGTTTGATTATCTGTCGTAACTTATGTCGTCACGCAGGAGGAAACTTTATTCATGACATCGAAGACTCGCCAGAAATCGTTCGGTGTGCTTTTCATGGATGGAAGCTCAATGTTCAAACATTAGAATATACTCATCCGGCCGATTGCCTCAAGCAAAAGCGGTTAGAGATTGATCAAACCAATGAAAATGAATGGTTGATCTTAGAACCAGCATTGTACGATCCATGGATGATCGATGCGAAAGAAAAACAAGTTTTACATCCTGATGAATTAACCATTACCTTTATTAGTCACGCTTGTATAGAAATTCAAGCTGGTCCAACCCGATTGTTCATTGATCCATGGTTAATCGGTCCAGCTTATGATCGAAGTTGGTGGTTGTTACATGATATCGATGCGAATTCTTTGGAAAGGATCGCCAATGCTGATGGAATTTTCATCTCGAAATCCACTCCGGACCATTTCAATCGATGTACTCTACGACGTATTGTGCAACTCAATGCGTGTATTCATGTTTATGCTCCGGAAATGTTGATTAATTCGCTTGAACAATTAGGATTTGTTAATACACATTGCATTCGATTAGGTATTTGGGAAGAAATGCCGACGAGTGAATGTCGTATGATGATTTTACCTGATCATAAACATCCATATGATGACTGGACATTCCTGTTCGAATATAAAGGCTATCGAATATTGAATTTAGTCGATTGTTCAAGTCCGAATGGAGATTTTCTTCCCTATGGTGTTGATATTTTACTGACAAATTTTACTTCGAATAAAAATGCTTATCCATCATGTTTTATGGATCAATTTAACGAGAAGAAGGTATTGCAATTGGCGAAGAACAAAGATGAAAAGTTTATCAAAAGTATCATCAGATTTATTCAATTGAGTAGTCCAACTGTCTGGATTCCAGTTGGTGGTTACTTTCTCGAAGCGGACGAACAAATCCGACGTTTAAATTGGAAAAATGATCCGATGGATGTTGCTGAGCAACTTCGAGCACGATTCCGATATTTAAAAACATGGTGTCCTTTTCCGAATGGAAAATATGATGTCGGAAGTAGTATTGGAGATTCGCCAAAGAGATCTATGGATGATTACTTAGCCAAATCGACGGATTTTCAGCACTATAATGATCGATTCGAGCGAATTTTGAATAATCCATCTTTAGAAACAATGAAAGGCGTTGAAGAATATTTCAAATGGACGTTATTCAATAACTATGATCTTATTCTTCACATAATCGAAGTTAAGGATGACTTTTCTGATATAATTCAGGAATATTATATTGATTTTCTCAATTCATCTCCGTTATTTCCTCCATCTCGTCCAATAGATCGTCCTTACTTACGTATTCGTATCCATGCATCAGTTATTCGTCATGTATTTTTTCACGGTTTATCATGGAATTATGTCTTCAATAGTTTCAGTGGAAGATATCTCGCCCAACCAGATGTATATCATCGAAAGTTCTGGAATCATTTCAAATACAATCTCCCAAGCACTCCTCCTCGATTCGACGAATCGTCTGAATAATTATGATAAACTCTTATTGTTTTATTAGTTTTTTTGTTCGTAAAAGAAAAATCGAGAATGATATTGTCGTGTTTATTATGTAGAATAATAAATTATGGTTCAGGATGTGGTACACTCAGATTCCACCGACGATGAGGATAGGAATTTTAGTGACCACCTGGTACCCAATCTCTTGGATGTTGAACAACAGATGATGATGCAGCTTCTGTTTCCATTTCATTCATCGTTGTCTTTCGTTTCGTTGGTCTACTTGGCGTATGCCCATAATACCCCGGTCCGCGGTAATGATCCTGGTATGTTGTAATAGGTGCATTTGAACTTGACGATCGTCTGGCTGTGTATGGACGTTCTTCAACATAGGATGGATACTGAACATACTGAGTAGCATTAACGCTAGCATTAGCAGATGCGATGCATTCAGGGCATGAACTACTCGAGGTATTTTGACTCGAAGTATAATACGTAGGATAATATTGTTGTTGTCTGAGTGCTCCAATATCATTTCGAAGGGCACTTAGCTCACGGCGAATAGCAGCAGTTTCAGATAGTAGCGAATTATTTGGACAATAGTGGCCGCAATATGACACTTGATACGGATTGTAATATGATACCGTAGCCGTACATGGACGTCGATGAATGCATTGATCTACAGGTTCGGTGATGTCAATTTGAAATCGTTCTGGTAATTCCATGAGATTGTTTAAAATCAGTTCTCGCCACTGACTGGTAGTGGAATAGAAATGCGTGTTTTATTTTTCTTTTGACAATACTCGAACGTTTGATTTTGGCTTTGTTCTGAAACACTACCAAGGCAACGAGAGAAAGAGAATGTGTATTTCGTTGATGTGTTCTCTTTCTTACTTTGTAGTCGTAACGCGATGCATTTTGTAAATACATTTTATTTTGAGTTAACGACAACAAGAAAGCAAAGATGTTGACAGACGATAGAAAGAAAAGGAATGTATGAAAATGATCGATTATCAAAACAATTTGTCAATTCTGTTCTGGTGGTGACATTCCATTGACGACAAATAAAAAGAAATTTTTTGAGAATAGATGATGGAGACTTATTATTCGTTATTTTTTTATGTTATAGAACAAAATTGACATTGCAATGATCTATGAAGGGAAAGTGAAATTGAATTCTACCTAGATGCTCTTTTTGACATATTCTATTTATTATCATTAAAAAGAATGAAAAGAAAAAAGATAACGCGTCGATGTAATGTTATCTCACTTATGCTCGAGCATTTAGACGAAGAAAAAAGTATAAGATATGGTTGTTCCAAAATTGAAATTCATTCGAACACTTTGGGGCGCTGAAGCTCAATTTTCAACAGACATCAACGTTCTTCTCGCTGAAATTCATCGTTTAGGTTACGCAGGCGTCGAAGTGACTCTAAGCGATATTCATCGTATTTCAGCTAATGATCCCGATGCTTTTCACCGCGCATTAAAAACTCATCAACTAGACTTAGTTGGATTAGCGCAGACAAACTATCCAACTTATAAAGATGGTACTTGGGAAGATTTACCAATCGATCAACATATCACGAATCTTGATATTCATCTGAAGGAGTTTCTGCCGTACAATCCTATACATATAAATATTCAAGGAGGTCAGGATTCCTGGTCTCGCGAAGAGAATGAAGAATTCATTGAGAAAGCATTGGAAGTGCAAGCAAAATATCCACAATTGACAGCATCGCACGAAGTAATTATTACACATCTTTCGATCATTTCTTATATGAACTTTTAGACACATCGAACGCGTGTACTCTACAACCCATTCATCACTGCACATCTTATCAAACGTTTCCCTAATCTACGTATCACAGCAGATTATTCACATTTTGTGCTTGTCTGTGAACGTTTATTAAATCACGCAACTGATGATGAACGTTTTCGATTGTTTGCTTCGCGTGTGGATCATCTACACGCTCGTGTCGGTACTGCTGAACATCCCCAAATCAGTAATCCTCGGGAATCTCCGATTGAATGCGAACAGATGCAACGCTGGTGGGAGATGATATGGGATGCGCAAAAAGACCGCGAGTGGATTACTTTAGTGCCTGAGTACGGACCAGCACCATATGCAATGACGGCTGATATTGATGTTTGGGCTTTGACTAATCAGGAAATGGAACGCCAAAAGAAAAACTACTATGAATGGGCAAGCAAAAACCAAAAATAACATTCAAAACCAGACATACTCCTTTCCTATTGATTAAATAACATATAATCCTAATCTGAAGTATACATTAATTTAATGAAAAAATAAATTTTTATGACTTAAAGGCAGTTTTGCTGATAAAAGAATATCTAAATATAATAATATGATCACTGTACTCTTCATTCATTTGCATAGCCATGAGAAATCTTTTTATGGATTGAGAATCTAAAGAAACACACGTGATTCACTTTTTTCTCACTTGTGATTGAGCGAGGTACAGTATGTCGTCAACTACGGAATTAGTACGGTCTCTCACTATCTATGTTGGTATACCAATATTCACCATTGGAACAGTAGGAAATCTACTGAACGTACGCTGTCTATGGCGAACTCGTCGCAATCCCTGTGCTTTTATATTCATATGTTTATCACTAATCAATTGTCTGGTTTTATTCTATGGTTTATTCACGCGAATCTTAGGTGTAGGTTTCAATCTCGATTGGGCAACGAGCAACTTAATTTGGTGTAAATGTCGTGCGGCATTTAGTCAAGCAGTCTTTTTCATGTCGTTAACATGTGTTTGTTTGGCAAGCATCGATCGATACTTTGCAAGTTGTCGAGAAGAAAAATATCGTCGTTTAAGTCGGTTATCTTATGCAATATGTGCTGTCCTGTTGACGTGTGTATTCTGGGTGCTGCATTCAATTCCGGATTTGATCTATGGGACTATAGCACGAAACGCAGTGACAGGAGTAATGACCTGTACAAGTTCTGCGCCTAAGTATTTTACAAACTATCAAATATACGTTTCACTACCCATGTATCTTGGTGTGTTTCCCGCCCTGATTTTAATCGCGTCAGGTTTATTGACATATAGAAATACGAGACAATTACAAGCTGAACGTCAACGTGGAGTGATACAGAAACAACTGACGAAAATGATGCTTATGCAGATACCAATCATACTTGTTTCAACTGTACCATATATTGTGTTTACGGAATATTCCATCTTTTCGGCAACAACAGCGAAGTCTACGGCACAACGAGCGACTGAGAGTATAATTAGTAATTCGATTACACTGATGTTTTACTTATCATTCGCCGCGTCGTTTTTCGTCTTTTTCGTATCGTCGAATTCATTTCGACATGAAGCGAAATTATTTATCCTTTGCCGAAAGCGAGGGTCTGATGGAAATACTCAAGTACAACCTTTCTCGACAGTTGCTCTGAAAAATACCATTGTATAAGATGATTGCAGACAAATGCGCTCACAGGACAAAGGATTACATTTTGATTCACTTCTGTAGTTTTGTTTGTGAGAAAAAATTACCTGGCGAAGAACTTGAAAGTAATTGTTCGGGATTTCTTTATTGACATGCCGAATTTCGTGACAAAAGTGAAGCAAGTTAATGAATGTTCTGAAAATCGGTTTGTTTTGTTATTGCAGCGAGATAAAAGAAAAATTTGCAAAACTCCATTCGGTGACGTAAGAACAGCACACACAAGCAATTGCTGATTATATATGAAAGAGTGCAGCGTACAAGTTATGACAGATTTATTGAAACAAATGTATTCCACGTGATCAATTCACTGCTCTAGACTTTTGATGTTTTTCTGTCGGATGAAGAAGTATTTTAAGAACACTTTTCTTTCTGTGTCGTAAACTGATAAAGTAGTTCACAATCAAAACAATGAAGCGAATATTTGCCTATTCTTTCAAAAATAAAAACAAATTGTGTGTGGGCTATTTCAAAGCAGTTATTATCCAACAAACTTTTGGGTGTTGTTTCTCTATTTATATACTACAGCTTTATGCTTATTTTTTCAGTTTCTCATTCTTTCGTCTCAAGTCTGAAACAGTCTATAGAAAAACAAATGCATATATTTCCAGCACAATAGACGAAAGGCATTTCATTCTTGTCTAAACAATAGTGACTTCTTATTTGTACCGCTTTTCAAAAATGTCCGCAATCGGAGAAGGAGGTATGGTAGGTTTTTTACCAACTCACATCTATCTTGTCTTTCGGCGTGTCAATATGTATCGCAATTGGATTTTATCTAGGGATCTCGTCGCGCAGCACGACAAATGCGAATGGATATGAGAGAACTTCGTGTTATTGAATCGAAACGATCACATGCGACGTATGCTCTATCTTTTTTCATATCACAGCAATCATAACTATGCATTTGTGAATTAGATTTTGGACAAGAAACCGACGTTTTATTGCACTGGCTATTGCTGGCGCTTGCGTGGCTGGTATGTTGATTGCTGTTGGTGCTCTAATTCCAACGATGGTCAAGAAAGATTCCGAAGGTAAAGATGTATGAGAAGATGAGAAAAGCAAAGCTAAAGTGAATTCTTTTGTGATTTAGCCACAGATACTACTTTAGCAGCAAGTATGACCACAACTACGGGAGGAAAAGGAACAAAATCATCATGGACAACGTCAACAACAATGCAAACCAAGATCACCAGATCCATCACCACAAGTAGTACTAGCGGCGGCGGTAGTAGCAGCAGCACGACAAGATCAAGAACAACAACAGTGCGAACTAGAACTACCAGAACTACTACTACCAGCAGGAGCAGCGCGAGTACGAGTAGTACCACCGACAGCAGCAGCAGCAGCACGACAACAACAACAACGATGCGAAGCAAAGTCACCAGATCTACCACCATACGTAGTACTAGCAGCACAAGTGGTAGTACAACTACAACACCTCCAACGACGACTACAACGCCACCAACAACGCCGACGACATCTTCGACTACATCATACCAGTGCTGTCCAAGTAACCGTGCTTGTTGTAGAAGTACTCAGTCAACGTTTTATACAAAAGGTGGAACAACTACCACAACTACTGTACGTTCCACAAAAGGCCTCACCAAACCTCCAAAAGGTTAATATACGATTTGACGAAAGATTTATCAACAGTAAACCAACTGTCGAACAACGACACTAGCTAGTATATTTTTCTAGTGAAAGAACAAAACACATTTGGATGAATTGGGTAAATCTGTTTCACGAAATTTTTCTTGTAGAATGCATTTAACTGTTTAAATCTCGATATCATGTAGAAATTTCTTGTCTAATAAAATAAATAATAAATCGATGGGTTCTCTGTCTTAGAGAAGATACGTACTTATATGCTGTTATAAAAAGTTCACGAAAACGTGACGTAACGAATCACTAGGATTAAATTTAACATCGATTGTTGTGATGTTCTTAAAACAAGCCGTCTGAATCAAAGAACAAATGTATTTTAAGTTTAAACTTATTCACGAATAAAATTCAAATGTTTCTTTCATTCTACTTAACGTAAAGTAAAGAGAAAAAAGAGAATTTGTTTCGGTTTAGCCGCGTGATGCAAAATACGTCACCGATTCAATAAAATGCGTCGAACTTTTTTCATTACTATTATTAAAATAAGTATCGCATGCTGTTGCATTGTATATCTACTCAAACTCTTAGCAAACGATGTTTCCAAACGATCAGCATACATCCGAACGCGTCGACTCACCATTTGGTGTAATGACTATCATATCAGGTACTGAAATAATTCTCATTTCTTCATCTGCTTTCGACTTTTTCTAGTCCAATATACGATATTAAACATCAATTGAAGCCATTCAACGTTGAGTTTCTCGACAAAAGTCTATCAGGTGCTTGTCATGAGACGAAGACGTGTGCTAAGAATTTGAAAGTCTTACATGTAGGTAATGCCATGATGCCTACGGAAAAAGTCCGACAAGAATTTTACGAAGCTTACAAAAATGACGTCGAAATGAATCGAGTGGATATCTTCATGTGTTTTCATCCAGTAGCGATGTGTGAATTATTCATGGCATTTAATCGAACAATAATCGTTCTTGCTTCTACTCGGTACGAGTTAGGACGTTACAAAAAAGAGGCATGGATGAATTGGAATAAAAACCTTCAAATCATCGCCAAAAATGACCGGTAATTAGTTAGGAAATTCTCAAATTACGGAGGATATTTGTCTAACTTTAGAAATGTGATATCTGCAAATAATCTCTATGATGCGGAATACATTCGTTATTTTACCGGAATTAAACCCATTGTTTTACCATCTTTATGCAGTTATACAAATGCATCGTATCAGCCCGATATGCACAAACCAGTTTTAATCGCACCGATACATGGAAAACAATTTCATATGGAATTTCGATTAAATTTAAGCAACACTTTAGAAAAATTGAAAATCCCCATCAATGTAAGCGACCTACGCGAAGTTTATAAAGATCGCTACGAATACTCTCAACTTGTTCAACATCCAGCCATCATTTATGTACCATATCAAGTTTCATTAATGAGTTTATTCGAACAATATCGAATGAATATTCCCCTATTTTTTCCGTCACTTGATCTTCTTGCCGATTGGCATTTCGCGTATCGTGTTGTTCGCGAACGAACTTGGGGTGGGGTCATCGAAGATCTTCGTAACTCTTCACTTATATCCGGCGTTTTAGACAAGCACCGTCCTGATCCGAACAATGAATTCGATCGAAATGCGATCTATTACTGGTTAAAATTTTCTGATTACTATCAATGGCCATATATAACCTATTTCGATTCTGTTGATGATCTCGCTGTGAAACTAAGTCAAACAAACTTGACGGACATTAGTGAAAAAATGAGTTTATATAATGCACATGTAGAAAAAGATTTACATGAAAAATGGCGTGGAATACTTGAGAAAATAAACTAGATTCTGTGTGTGAATCGAATGTTTTCGATAGATGAATGATTAGCTTGGATTTACTGTTGGTGTTCTAACATGGAGATTTATAAGTAGATTCTTGGTATTTGACAAACAAATTTCTTATTATTTTTGATAATGATCAATGATTACATGACATGTGTATGTGATTTTATTAGAAAAGAACACTAGGTATAGTTTTTGAAGATCATGCTAGTTAGATGCGTTTAACTTTCTTTTTCTTTGTTTCTTGACGATTTTTTCGTTGCTTTGTTGCTGCAGCCTTTCTTACATTGAGTTCTTCAAACGCTTTCACTATTCTATAGAATAAACAGTGAAATGAGTAGTTTATCATTTGTTCTGATCTCACCGTTGTTGATCAGCTCGTTTAAGTGTGCGAAAGTCATAAATTTCATGAGGTCCTTCCAATTTCCGTGTCTCAGGATGTTTCCAAAAACAGTCGAAATGATTCCAAGCGGTACTCTTGTAGCCTTCTTCGTCTTGTAACATCAATGCTATCCGCAATTGATTCTGTTCGATCTTTTCATCACATCCGTGACACATTGCTCGTGAAGATTTAGCATAATCTGCTTTACTATGATAACCAACACGACGGCTAGCTGATTCTCCTAATTCGTGGTTGGCGAATCTTTTTAACATTCGTAATAAAGATTGAGAATAACAAATACATAAGTTAGCAAGTTTATCTTTATGTATCTATTACTTTATCTCATTGCACAACAAAATAAAGATGTTGTGAAAGATATATGTATGCAAATTTGTTGGCCAAGTGAATATCAAATCATTCAGGTACGTTAAATAACGATTATTGACATTGGCATAGCTCGTTTAATCTCAGTTTCATACTATAAGCATGATTAGGATTACTCTTTTGTCAGTCAACTATATCGATATACATCCCTTCAATCACAAAGAACTCACAGCAAGAAGAGCATCAGGTGCAAAACTTTCATTCATCGATTTTTTTATCGTGTAGAATGCTAGAAACTCATGCGTTCATCTGCAAAATCAATTTTCAAAGTGATCCTCGCCCAAAAAATGTTTGTTGTCTTTTTAGTTTTATTTGATAATCATATACAATCAAAATACCTCTGCTTCCATGTGTTGAACAACAAAATACTAACAAATATATATATATATATACTTAGTCTCATGTTCGCTTTTGCCTTTGAAACTTAAGAGTGTAATAGAATAATTCACGTTTCAAAAATAAGTTTTCATTCCTACAAAACTCGATAACAAAACAGCAGAAAACAGCACTTCAATTCTGTTTGCTGCAGAGTGAAGTCTGGTAGCGATCGTGTTACACTGCGAGTCTTTAGGATTGATAGCCGAAATAACTTTGCTATCTTCACTCAATGATAGACTAAGAGAAAAGCCAAATAGGTCGAACGGCATTTTGAAGTCCTTTGGCATGTTGACCTCGCTGAATACAATTAGGTTACTTCTACATATACCAATTCCATCGACTTGTCCTATGATTCGTAATTTGGTTTCATTTGCGACAGCTGAAGTAGTGATTTGATCAAAAAGACAGCAGCACGCAAGCTTATTACACTTCGTGTCAGTACTCCAAATACCAATCCAATCCGGTGCCGCTGCAGAATCACTTTCAACGACTGCATCTATTCAATACAGCAAATGGCATATAAATTCATAATGCATAAATATTCTTTCGTACGTACTTGCTTTTATAACTGTCATCAAAATGCTTGTAGTCGCGAAGATATACCAAAGTTTGCTTGTCATCATTCTATAGATGATTTGTAAAAGATGAATAGTAATCAATCAAAATTTTCGTGTGACGAGATGCTTCGATGAATATCTAAATATATATAAATACACCTGAGACAAGAAGGTTCTGAGCAACGTCAATGTTACAAAGATTATTCTCACTTTTTATATGTGATATGACGACAAACCTTTAAATACAATGAGAAATTCTCTTATCAAAAAATTACTCATGTTTTACACTGTTGATATATGACGCTAGTGGTTGTAGTTTTAACCGAGATGTTCTCGATTGTGCTTCAAATGTAACAGTAAATGACTCTGAATATGAAGGTTGCTTTTAGTTATACGTATAACACTCATTCGTCCTCCTTTTTTTTTCTTTCTAATCAATGATTCACATGCAAAGAGAAGAGAATATAAAATTGTCGCATTTTTCATCTGATAGCTTGCTGTTAACTTATCCTGCGTCACTCTGGTACTATTGACATACGAACGCACATGAGAATTCTTGTTCACATAGTTCTTTCATAGATCTGATCGACTTTGTCGAATAGATTTATTTAGTTTAAGAAATTTCCACGAAAGAGAATACATTGAGAGCAATTTGTTTTCGAAGTGATTAGTTTCTTGGAAGAGCATATTTTCTTACAGACATGAGCGCTTTACGATCAAATTCTGCTCGATTGTACATAAATTCTCCAGCTATTTCTGAAGAAAAACAAAAATACGTTTAAAAAAAAAGACATCAAGAACATATCAGTATAACTAACCGTGGTTTAGTATAAATTGAAGGTTAGGATGGTCAATATAATCGACAAGAGCTCTGATGATTTCAACTAATGAACGTCTAGGACTCCATAGAAGATCGCGTTTCACCGTTTCCGAAGACAGACGACCTGAATGAAAAATAAATTTGGTATTTTCGTTCAAGATTAAATCTAATTGAATTTACTCACCATCATCTGTAACACTTATATGATAAATAGGAGTAAGAAAGCGTATTTCAGGCGGGTCTGATGGATACATTGCTGGCAGCGCTATTTCTATTCGAAAGGAACCTTCTCTGTATATGGCTGAATTGGGAAATATTCGTCCTATGATGGTAAGACGGTTTGAGCTGACACCGGTAATTTTTTCATTATCATCATCGTCGTCATCATTATCGAATGGTGAGCGTTCTAAGACAAATTTAACGTCGCTATTGGCATCCTGACATAATTTTAACTTTGTAATTTGGAAGTAAAGCTCTTTGTTTAGCCGTGATCCAAACATTATACTCAACACGATGTCGTCTAATACAGTTTTGTATTTTTGATTGATTACTAAAAACAAATGAAATAGCTACAGATTTTCTTGTACTTCCTATAGCCTTATCTGTACCTTCTCACGCTACGATGTGAATAACAGAATGAAAAGTGTAGTTCATTTCTATTATTTTCTTTCTTTTCTGTTTGCGTAGTGCACCATACCACGCAGCACAGGTAGTCATAATTTTCTGTCGCCAAAGCTATTTGTTGGAAATTACCAAGTTGTATATACATATGTATTTTTATTATCCTTGTGATCATACAAAAAGTTGGATTCTTGCATTTTCTAAGGGTGATTAGGATATGGTTAAGACACAGATATTATATCTAGCTGTAGTTGGAAAACACAAGGCGCAAAGTATGGTATGTTGCTAAGTAGTTGACTTATTAATACCAAGAACGTTGAGATTTCGCACTATGCATAAACATTTCATGAAACTAAAAACTGAACATTTATTCTACGCTACTTGCGACATTGCTTTTCGTAATGCCGCTGAACAACTAGTTTTCGAAAAACTACTGGGAAAACAGTGTAAACGTTCAAACAACGGCGAAGGATGAAATCCTTAACATCAGTACATTGCTAAAGCTACGAAATACAGAGTCATAATGCATCCAACTGAGACAACTCGCATTGTTTTATGGCATGGCAATACCAATGTGTAGAAAATGTGAAAGTTTCACGAGATTTGTTCGGAAAATAACGATGAGTACTCGCGGAAATGTATAATAACTTAGATTTTGACGTAATTGTCGATCGATGATGGGATGAAAAACATAAGGAGAATACTATAGACGAAAATGACACATTTGATGTTTCGCGTCGTTCAAAGCCGCAGAAGAATGAGAAGCTTGTAGAATTCTTTTCTGCAGAACTCATTTTGCCTTAGTTACAAGCGGAGTAGAAAACATGCATCTTAGTCTACGGTTACACTCTGTTTGTGACAGGGAAAAGGTGGCGATGCAGCAATACTTCACACAATGAGATAGATTGACTAAAAGCGTTAGCAGACTTGAAATGTCGCCACAGTGATGCATCGCATAAAATCACACTACGTGTATAAGATTACCTCACGGTAATAGTCTTCTCTCACGAATAATTTAACATTCTGACTATGATTTGAATATAGAATGTAAAAATGTGGCAGTACTAGAAATTATGTTTAATGAATCATCCTGTATTATTTTGCACGAAACTGGACCTATAATATATGCAGTGGTAGTATAGGAACAAATCATGAGTATATTGCATATGAAACGAGCTCTTATTACCGATTCAGATTATTATTTTGTTTTTTTCCTATTCTCATCTAAAGTGCATATGTTTATAATTTGAAGAGCAAATGCAAAATGAATTTATTTCGTAAATTCTATGCATAAATTATCAATTCCAAACGATGTTTCTCTGCCTTTCGCATTTGACTTCGAATCCTCAGCTGAGAAAGAGACAGTTTCCAGGAATGACCAATCCAGATCTACACGTTGCGATTGCATTTGTAATGTGATTCTTCGTGTATTGGAAATCGTTCCACCGCGCTTGCCTGTAATTTCTAATATAAGATTGTTGTTCCAAGCAGATGCTACTATCAACGATTTCAAACTAAAACTCTTAGCAGCGTTATTGATCATGTGTAGATTTTGACCATCTTTATTCACTGCAATAAAATGACCACTTGTCAGGGCATTAGAATAGCCTGATGAGCCATTAATCTGCTCATGATAAGTGACATTCATGTAATTTGCATTTACCCATTGAAAACCAGAGTATCCAGGTGGAATGGGTTGTGGTATGCGGACAGCATTAAGAATATTATCAAACGTTATTAACCTTGGACATTCTTCGTAAAAAGAAAATAATACGAATAGTGAGACAAAACAATGTAACATTACTCGGTTGGACAGAAGTCGTGGTTGTAGTTGACCACGGTATCGATGTCGTTGATGTAACTACTATACCAAAAAGAATTGTAAAAGTTTTCGATAAAACGTTACCATTGGACGGCAATACCTGTTTGTTGAGTTGTCGCTATTTATAGAGAAAGATTGTAATTGAGAAAGATTAGTTCTGTATTTACTTGTCGTTGGTGGACACACCCGTTGATCAATCATTGACACAGGATAACAAACCGGTGCATTTTGACATCGAGGATGATGAACACAGACCGTATCCGACGACTGACAAGTGTTATTTGCAGAATTGCATGATGAAAGATGCGAACAACTTGGCCAAAGAAAACCGCATACACCAGCGTTGTCAGCATTCACCATATGAAAACAACCGCAGGCACTATTGACCGAACATTGCCCGTATTGATCAACATTCTGACATACTTGAGATTTCACTCGAACTGTCATACTAAAATGAAAAATTCGGAACCAACTTTAAAATAATGAAGATAGCACTCACCTGAGCAGAAAGAGTGCGAAATACGAGATGGTGGTTTTCATCATATTGAATGATTGATATGCAAACGATATCGAACTGATACCAATTTAAGAAGAAACGAAATATGCCGAGTAATTCTACATATCATGTTTCACATGTTTATTCGAGCCACGTAAAAAACAATAAGATTTATATAAGATTACGAAAAAAACGCGAGATAATGAAGATCAGCATGTGACTCTTTCAAAGTGAGAATACCGCGTTTCAATATGATTCGAATTGTCTTACAATTTTATCGTTACAATATTCCTGTCTTGAACTAAATCACAGATGAAAATCTTTCCTTGGCAATATTGTTCGTTATTCTTATGGATATATTTAAAGATAAATTCGCAGATGAAATCAGCGATAACCATCCAACTAATTCCCGATCCTGAAAGAATCGAACAGTACAGACTATCGGTCTAAGTTCACCGAATGAAAACTCACCAATAGCTAAAAACAGATAATACAAATCGAATCCTCCCACTTCGCCAGTGATTGCCAATACAAAACGAAGTCCATACATTTTGGTCAACGTGCGATATTCAATTCCGTTGACACGATATTTGTTCACATATCTAAAACCAAGAACGATGTAGTAGCAAAGAGGAACTAATGAACGTCCTACCGGTAATTGATTCCTGGTGAAAAAAGATCATCTCCATCTTGCAACAATTTGAAAGAGTAAGTAGGAAAACATCCGGTACGGTCGATTTCGAAATCGAAATTACACTTCCAGTTTTGTTTGATCTCGATTAAACCACCCTAGTGGAATTCAAAGGAGAATATGTAACAAAATACGGAGTCATTCCAGTATTACATGAGAATACAATGCCGTCAGATTCTTTGTGGAATCTTCCTTGTGAAGTCTTTCTAGAATATAACCAATACGAAAAATCGGACAACGTGCAGCAGTATCAGGATTGAACCGACAGGAGAATTCTGTGTCAACCTTCACAGTTCGTCTATAGAAATCAACGAAAATGAGTGTCAACGAAAATAAGAGAGAAAAGCCAACATACAGTTTTATGTTGAATTCGCCGAACGACACGATTGTTTTAATAAAAACAGTAAAATTCTGCAGATCACTCACATCAAGTTGATCGTCTCTAAAACAAAACTAAATCTAGACTTTTCTATTTGGAATTAATCGAACATCGCACGTCGAATTGGTTAGTTCTTCAGGACACCAAGCATTTATTTCACAGACGCGTTTTGTTCGATCTTCAAAACTCGGCACACATTTTCCCGTTTGAAAACCTACGTATAAAAACTGCATAGTATAAGACAACAAGCATCGATCTGCATATCTATTTACCAAATGTATTATTTGTTGGTTTTCCTTGTTTACAAGGATTATTTATTTCATTACAAAACAATTGTTCATTCAACGCCTACATTTTCACACATATGTATGCGATGTTTGTTACAACTGAATTGCAAACTTACACTCGGACAGACACTGAGTGTTTGGTCGTAAGTAATTGTTTTGCGAGTGGCAATGAAGAACGTATTTTCTTCCTGTAATCATAGAATTCATTTGGGTAAGGAAAATAGAGTGCTGAGTGATACATACGATTGGTGGAATAGCGAATTCACTTGCATCCCATAAGACTTGCGTTTGATTGTCTAAATATATATTCAAAGAAAATCATCCTATATCTGTGAAATGTCTGCTGAGATACCAGGGAGAAATAATGGATTCCCTACTACAACACGTCCGATTCCTTTGACTTTAATAATGCTTGAGCCATGCGGTTCTTGAAACCGTTGGTATCCTTTCCTTCTCCAGACAATATAGCTAAGAAAGATAATTGAGATCATGGAATAAAGCAAAACGTCTGTGACTACTAACAGAAAGATATAGGATAAAACAATAAGTTGAAGTACACGATGTAGTATGCCGACGAACGTGCGTTGTACTTCGATTTCTCGTACACTCGAGTAGTTGAAAAAGAAAGCGGAAATTCTCGATGAGAATTTATGCAACTTTTCTGATACGGCCATTGATTAAATAAAACTACATTGAACTATACGCAAAGGAAAATGTATACTTGTGAAAATTCTTCTGAAAGATATTTGATTCTTTCACTCGGTAGTTATTCCGTCTTGCTTTTGTTAACGTAGACATCAATCTGCTCAGTGTTCAACAAGAAAGAAAAAACAACAACATTGATTATTTCTGTTATATGAAAATCAAACAGAAAAGTCAGTCATCTGATCAGTTATTCTCACTTGTGAATGCAAACAAATATGACTCATCGGTTTTGTCAGATGCAGTTTCCACTTTATATTAAAAGGAATAAACAAAACACAAAAAAGAGTCTTTTAGTCGGCTGCACCTATCATTTAGACTTAGTCTTCTTTCAGAACTTCGGTTTCGACGATCTTGCGCACAGCTTCTAGATCGTCCTCAGTGGCAATGAATGGTGGATTTCGTTTGGTACAAACTGTATTCATACGTTGAATTAATTTCTTGAAAAATATATTTAAATCACGAGGATGCCGTAGGAGCCGTATGTATTTGCTGCATAACTTCTCGTCGCCAAATAACGAACATATATCTGGTAAGGGACGGCATTGATGTTTTGCTTGTTTTCGTAAGTGATCCAAAACATAATCGGCATAATTAATCAGCTTGAGTTCGTCCCATTCTAATTTAGTGACAGGAATCTTATCTTGCCGACTCCACGAAATTTTAAATGGAGCTCTCGGTATTTCCGGAATAAAGAAATGAAAGGAAAGCTTATTGAATTTATTACCTCCTTTACCCCAATTACCCAATACCATTTGCAGAACTTCATCATTAACTGAAGAGTTCACAAACGTTTGCAATGCGCTGAAGTTGATGTCTTGTTTATCGAAAAAAATCTCTGTTTCATCAAGCGAATCCATTATCACCGTTATACCAATATCCATCATGTTGAGAAAGTTCACAAGTATGCGTAATTGATCACGATAAGAACGCTCTAGTAGTGATGCTAAATCGTATCCGGTTTTAACCTTCATTGCTACTAGTACTTTGAGTGCATCCGTATTTGTGCGGTCCAGTTTGACTCTAATATCTTGATGTTTCGCGGTCAAATCATCGAACACTTCTTTGTCGAGGATTGGTTCCGAAATGGCATCATCACACAATTTTCTACTCCAAAAAAACCAAGTAGAAGTCTTTGTTTCAGGAAGTAATAGTTCAACCATGTTGCATAAAGTTTGGGAATTCTTTGTTGAAGAAAATCCTAATAGAGCAGCAATATCTTTACGGATTTGTAAGGTAAGTTGATGAATGTTTTGTTTTACGATTGGAAAGTATTTTTCGTCAACAAGAAGTGCCGACATTTCAGTTAACATAACATGCAGAAAGTCTTACGTTGACCAAAGGTTACGAATCTGTTCAAAACCATGTTTAGTATCATTGGAGTGGGTATTTTTAATGAAGTTATCTAAATAAGTTGTAATATCTACTCCATAGATTTTCACCAGCATATGCTTCTCGAGAGGAAGCCGAGAGAGTACACATTGTCTAATCTGTGTTTTACCAGCACCTCGGGCTGCCAGAATTATTCTTGACTCAATCGATGCAGTATTATCAGGTGGTAAAATATTCATCGCATCATAAAACACACGACATTCGCTGTTGGCAGTATTAGATTGCTCTGCACTACGGATCAGTAACGGATTGCTAACACCCATAAGACCGTAATATATGTTGAAATCACGTTGGAAAACTCCAGTTAAATTGCATGCATCTGGTGTTTTATTAGACCATATCCAATACATTAAGAGCGCAATAATTACGGTCACCACCGATGGTAGGACGAATTTTTTGGTTGTAGTTTGTCTAAGTTCGTTGGGAACCATGCTCTGCAATGAGAAGAAAAAGGACGATTTATGCCTCAACTGGTTGCGTTCTGTGATAATTTTATTCCGCTATGCTTCGGCCAGTAGTGTCAAAGTTGAAAGATGAATTCAAGTTTCAAGTTATACATATACGCAACATAATGCGTGTGTGGGCATTGGATAATTCCCAGCATATGAAATACACGTGAAAGGAAAATCCGATATATGTTGCAATGGATATCTATGTAGTCAAAACTAAGAAATGATACTAATGCTTAATAGTTCGTACAAGACATTCGGAACAAAAATTGATGCGCTTGGATTATCCGACATTGCGCGTTGATAGTGTTATTTGCACGCAGTATATAAAACTCGATTCGCGATGCTATATTTAGTACAACAGTCTTCTTTTTCGTTTTATCCAACATTATGAGACATCACTGAAGGCCAAAGAAAAAGTGTTGCCGTGAACGGAACAAATCCTTCGGAGATTTTCTGATTCCAATCAGCAATCGGTTGAAATTGATTTTTCCGAAAACAATTCGCTGATGCCGCATTACAATAAGGTGCTACGATAACAAGTGTGCACAGTCCTTGACTACTTTGCAGTTTAGCAAGGTTAATTAAATGTGTCGCGATGCCTCGTCGATGATAATTCTTGTTAACACCTATTTGTTTGATGTAATGAATCGCCGGAGATGAGGTCCATTGTATCCATTGTTGATCAGTTATTGAATTCTTGTCGAGAATAAGTTCTCCATGTTGGGAATCTGTGTCTTTATGAAAATATTCGATGGATGTTAATAATAAATAACCTGCTAATCGATTTTCAGCAGTATCCACGATGCAGATTAATGTTGATTGCGGAGATGACAGAATATCTTTGAGTTTTTCTAATGACCATTGATGAACAAGAAAACCAGCTTCATCTGTAGAGTTCTTCATATTTTCGAATAATAAACTTGATTGACATTGAATCACTAATTGGGATATTCGATCGAGTTCAACATGATTTCTATTGATGACATATCCAATTAAATATTCGCTGAAATCTTCCTTGCAAACCAAACCATTGTGCAAATCGTCCTCGAATAACGATCGTACATCCATTTTATCGGCCATCCTTGCTTTTCTTCTCTACGCATGGTTTTAAAACATAGATAACTCGTTTTGTCGTTCTGTCGATTGTGAGAAAAGAATCACGTTGCTTAATCGATCCGAAGTTTGTTTTATCACATGTTTTTTTTCACGTGGAGTTGTTTATTTTTCATCTAATCAGCGAAGTTTAAATACTTAAGACCTAGACTGGTAAACACGAACATTGTCTTAGGAATCTTCGTAGCGCTCGAATATTTTCTTTGTTTTTCTCTTGGTAGTTATGATGTTCTGATTTTGAATTAGATGCGGGATGCCAATTCTATCTGAACTTGCTTTTCAAAATAAACTCTAAGAACGTCACGAGCTTGCTGAACCCAAAACGATCAAATCAATGATTTGAATTCATTTTCTTTTCGATTAAAACACTCGGCTGAATTGAAGTTCATCATCACCCAATTCGAGTAGCATCCCTGTTATTTTGCCTTTGTCATTTTCATTGCCATCTGACAACTGTTGAATTATTGGGGAAATACATTCACCGAATGCTTGTTTTCCTTCTCGCTTTGTCGTTGCAGTTTGAAGAAGACTTTTGGAGTTCGCCCATTGCTGCCATTTGTAACATCTCAAAGAATAACTTAAACTTACCTATGTGTTTTGATTCAAACTATATCAACTGCATGTGGATCAAATACTCGTTGCAATTGTTCGACTTGAGATACATCAATCCATGCTAATCTTATACATGCTGAGCAGGCACGATTAGGACGGGAAGCCATTTTGTATTGCAGATAAAGATTTTAAAAAAATTGTTTCTTTTTATTCTACGTGTTCGATAGACGCGATGAATCATACATCAATTAAGAAATAATGTCGGACTCGAAAAAATCATTCATGTTCGGAGCGGTAGTTGCTACCGTGGAAAACGAAACATTATATTTAACTTATATCTGTCACTTCGAAAAGGCTAATTTGCAGTTGTATTGTTTCCAGCGTCGTTTCGTGCATGCAAACATCTGAACAAACGAAACTATGGCGACGAGATAGACAAGAGGAGCATGAATACACTTTTTGCCAGAAAAAAAAACAGTGATCACATGTTTGCTGCATGATGGAATGTAAAAGTCGTCAATTCTAAAGATAAGAACAAAAACAATTATAAACGGGTTGAAGCGTTTTGCGACAAACTAAAACTTCTCGGTAAATACTTCACCTATAGAACGTATACGGTTATATATTTGTCGCCGAAAATTCTCACAAACAGTCTGATGGCTTGAGTTTGTGAGAACGACGTACAGCCTGAGCAGAAAGAACTCTTCTCTCATGACAAAAAAACGCACTCCCTTCTTTATTATATTATAGATATCTCTGACCGATCTTACTGAACAATTCGCACACCACATCCTTTATTATTTCAGCATTAAGTGTTAGAATCAACTGCAACGTATATATATGGCTAGCTCAACTACCATGAATATATCAACCCTCATATGCGCCATAATTGTGGCACTGCTTATCAAAACCAACGAAATATCTGCTGCTTCCCAAACTTATGATTCCACTTGCAGTTGTCTTTCGCTCAACGGCAGTGTTTGCATGCACTATTCATGCAAAACAACAGTATCAATATCCTGTTTCGCTAGTGTGAGTCGTGTCGAACTTCCAGATGGATCGTCAAAATCTGTGTCTCATCTACAAATCGGCGATCGTGTACGAGTGAATAAAAACCACACCTACGAGCCAGTTATTGCTTTCATTCATGCAAAACAACATGGTCTCTTCGACTTCCTTCAAATCACCACCCGTTCACTTCTCTCCAACTCAACTTCCGTTTTGCTCGTGTCTCCGGATCATCTCGTATTCGACTTCGATTCGAACATTGCTCGTTTTGCAGGCAAATTTCTTGTGGGCGATCGACTTCAGTTCATTGAAAATGAACAGACAGTGCCTGGTGAGATCATTAGCATAAAACTGATCAAAGCACAAGGATACTATGCACCTCTCACTCCATCTGGAACTATCGTTGTCGACGGTGTTGTTTCGTCAAACTATGCTACTGTGAGCAACCATGCTCTGGCTCACTTCTTCATGGGTGCATATCGGTGGTGGGTGAATGTTGTAGGCTCGCCCTCACCGTCTGAGAAGGTGCACTGGTTAGTGGATGTGATGCAGTATATTGAAGGTATGATTCGATGGTGTGGTGCAGAGATCTGGAGTGGCTATGAAGTATATGATGGTGTGTTTCAAGTGTCATCCATTGTGATGTGAGGTTCAATGAACATCGTATGTGGTGAGAATAAGAAACATTGAACACATCATTTTTTTCTATATCTTCGAGATCATATATTCTGCCCCATGGAAAAGCTTTTCTTTCTTATAAAATGTTCTTCATCGCGTTTCAGTACGTTTCTATTTGTTTAAATACTTCAGTCGGAAATACTCTGCTGTTCGATTTTTAGCTGCTAGAAGAAATCGCTGATAAGAGTATATCCACTAGCTTTTTACAATATATGCAAGATTCGGAAGATGCATATCACGGAAAAAAAGTCACTTTCCAACATAGAGAATAAAAAAACTGTTGTTATGTAGGTATTTGTAGACATCTTTTCACGTGGCCACCTTGAATAAACTGTCATAGTGCTTTTGAAACAGAACAGCTTTCGGAGAAAGAATTCTCCTTCGTAAATAATGACCTGATAAGAACACAATCAAAGCTATTTTAGAACTTAAAAAAAAGATTCTTGAATTATTCTGAACGCTATTCCAACCTAATATCAATACGAAATAATAGAATTCAGTACCAGATCTCTTTACAGTTTTTAAACTTGAATTCCTATGCTTTTACACGAGCATAGTATATCATGAAATGGGCAAATTTCAACGTTCAGTTTTTAATAGCTGAGTATATATTGTCATCTACCACTACTCTTCCTTTTCAGATTTTCTATAAACTTTATTTTAATTCTCCGCCGTTCTCCTATATTATTGCTTTCATAAATGACCTTTCAAGTGCTCTACACCGTGATAATGGCTGCAATTTACAACCTCGAGACTACTTATACTTACAATCACTTCGCTATTTACCACTATGGGTATACGCACGCGTGTACCTGTCTCTCAGTTTCAAATGATGCCTGTGAGGAATATGCTTGTTCGATGGAAAAGATTACAGCTGTGTGTTTTGCTGGCTCGAGTCTCATTGAGCTCGCCAATGGCTCATCGAAATCTTTATCTCATCTACAAATCGGCGATCGTGTACGAGTGAATAAAGATCACACCTACGAGCCAGTTATTGCTTTCATTCATGCAAAACAACATGGTCTCTTCGATTTCCTTCAAGTCACCACCCGCTCACCTCTCTCCAACTCAACTTCCGTTCTGCTCGTGTCTCCTAATCATCTCGTATTCGACTTCGATTCGAACATTGCTCGTTTTGCAGGCAAATTCCATGTCGGCGATCGACTTCAGTTCATCGAAAATGAACAGACAGTGCCTGGTGAGATCATTAGCATAAAACTGATCAAAGCACAAGGATACTATGCACCTCTCACTCCATCTGGAACTATCGTTGTCGACGGTGTTGTTTCGTCAAACTATGCTACTGTGAGCAACCATGCTCTGGCTCACTTCTTCATGGGTGCATATCGGTGGTGGGTGAATGTTGTAGGCTCGCCCTCACCGTCTGAGAAGGTGCACTGGTTAGTGGATGTGATGCAGTATATTGAAGGTATGATTCGATGGTGTGGTGCAGAGATCTGGAGTGGCTATGAAGTATATGATGGTGTGTTTCAAGTGTCATCCATTGTGATGTGAGGTTCAATGAACATCGCGTTTGGTGAGAAGGACTAACTTTTCTTTGTTTCCTAAATGATGTTTTATTGACAATGTATAAAACTGTTTCAATTGCACTGTTTTTCAATATTATGCCTTCGCTGATAAAACCGCTTCACCATCTTATGCCTGAAAACATTGCTTCTCCATCCTTGTCTAACATTTTATCTTTTTAGATTGTATTCGATCGAAGATTCCAACAGAAGAAAATAAATTATTTGTTGAAAACGTTGAGTAGTTTTTCAAGTGATTTGCCTAAAAGCAAGTAAAGATTGTTTAAAACGAGTAAGTGAAGAATGCATCCTATCTCGTAATGTTGAGCTTTCAAATATTATTTCTGCTTCAGTCGTTTGTGCTAGTCAGTTTTTTGCTGTTCTCAATATACTCATCACTGTCTTTTTAGATTAGCAAAATGGCGCGAAATACTGGAACATTTGCACGATCGATGGCGTCGCAATTTCGTTCAATGTACATATCGACCATCGTAGTTCTCATAATCCTACCGTTGTTCTCAGCTCTTCCATTGGCGTCTTTGGTTGTTGGAATTACGAAAATAAAGGAATGTCCTATCCAACCAAAGATACCAACATATATGATTGTATTTGGGGCAGTTGGTTTTGCTCTTTGTATCGTGATCATTTCCATTGTTAGTAATTAATATCTATTTTTTCGTTGGATAACAGATGTCGTATCAGTATTGCGTTTTTCGTAGATTTTGACAAGAGCAATATGTTGCTACAAATCTGGAGACAATTCTAGATGTGAAGTCACGGCTCTAATCTCCTTCGGTGCTGCTATCCCACTCTTCTTGTTCTTTTTCGCATGGTTCGTCGTGGTGAGTAGGTCGTATTTCAGCTTCTTATACGTGTACATGTTTTCATAGGGCTGTGTGTGGGTGTTTAACGTGCGTGCTCAAGTTCAGTTCGATTATGCAGACAAATCTGATTACTGTGACCGATCTCTGTACAATTTTGCATACTGCGTCCTTATAGCACAATACAATGTTATGCTTTGTATTTGCTGTATCTGCTATGGTTACGGTCAAGCTTCCAACAAGAGTTCAAGTTAATACGGTTGGGTGAGCACAGACGCATCGTAGTTTTGTGGCAACTTATCCTATATGATGTTTACGATTTTAAATTTTCTTTAATAAATATGAATGAGTAAAAAGTCGCTCACAATGCTGCGTAGCTTAGTTTTTAGAAAATAAATGACGGGAAAAGATTCCCAAGCCTTCAAAAATAAAAGTAATACACTAGAAAAAGCAAGCACGTCATCATGTTAGATGTCATTACTCTTTTAAATTGTGCGCGATCGTTACAGCTGCTACTTTTGGAGTTGGTACGTAAGTGAGGGTGATACGATATTCACCATTTTTAGAGTCGACTTTGATTTCTCTGACAGAAAACAAAGTGAATGGTAATAGAAGCACTTCTTCTTCATCTTGATGAGCTGATAATGCTGGTAACTTTTCCGAGATCCTATTTAAATTGATCGCAGTCGGGCAGGTCTCTGAGAAATCGAAGATCAGCATTACTCGATTTCGACGATCATGTCTTTGTCGCTCTGGCTGGATAAAGCTTCGAGCAACAGATTCGTTCAAAGACATGGATTGTATAGTGCGAGTTTCGAGAACTTGTTCTGGTCGCTGTAGTGCCCAACGATAGGCTCGAATATCATTCTCCGTCATTCGCCCACCTCGGTATGCTCGACCCTTGTAAGCACGATCTTTCAGTTCTGCCAAATGTAAATAAATCAGGGTTGCAAATGAATCAGCCTCGTTTTGTAAAGTACGGTAGAATGGGGTCTCAAGGGTGTACATTGTAAGAAGAGATGACATATCTGACTTCTTCCTGACTTTTTCATGTAGCCTCTTTGCATTTTCATACTGTTGATGATCATTTGTAATCGTTCTTGACACGAGCTGTTCAAGCTGCTCCTTACTCTCTGCTTCTATTCGATTCTGAACCAGTTTCTTGAATACGCCTGACGAATCTGCTACTGCATGCATGAACTGTGATTCGTAAGCTGTGTTTGCTGTTGTGTGACCTTTGAACCAATCATCTGGTATGCCATCTTTCATGTCAACACTGTTACCCTTGGGGTTGACCAGTTGAAATGTTTGGGTCATGTGCTCATCGACGAATCTGTCTGATGCAGGTCGATTGAATAATGCTCGAATTTCCTCAGTAGATGCTTCTTCATATGCTGTGGCTCCATGACGATTCAGAGTTGTACGTGAACATCCATTTTCGAGTAGCAGTCGAACAATATGTGGGTGATTATAGAATACGGCTGCATGAAGGGCTGTACTTCCGAGAGGCTCAAGTTGATTAACTTGTTCGTAGGTCATGTTTGGGAGCATTTGGCGAACTGCTGCTATATCACCTTCTTTGCATGCCCAATAAAACAGACTAGCTTGTCCAATTTTGTATTCGGTCTTCTTACGTATAACATTACCCATTACAGCAGTATTGTTTTGTTGTACGTCTTAGAGAATATTTATTATCAACAATACTTCGCCCTCAGATATACAAATGTTGAATAAGAATGAAGATAAGAAACGGCAAATGTTTTGTAAGCGATGAAAATGTAACAGAAATTGCATATGTGTTTAAGGTGAGTCAAGTTGGAAAGCAAATAAAAATAAAGTCAACATCGTATTTGAGTGTTCTTCCTTTGAAATCGTGAAGATGTGAGTGTGATTCTCCTATGGAAATCTGAAGTTGGTAGGAACTGAGGTTCGAAATATGTGACAACGCGGTCAAATAATTTGATTCCGTAACATACAACACTAGGACACATGAATGTATTCTCCTTTTGTCATGATATTCATTGAACGTCTAGTTATCGGTCATATTTAGTTTTTGTCATTTACAATTATAAACATAAAACCTTTACTTATGTTAAAATAAATCGATATATATTATGTTTATATTTCGAAAAAAAAAACTATTTGTCGTATCTTTACATTGTTCTGATCGTTTATTTATTGATTAGTTGTCATGGCATATTGTGTTTTACCCGAAAGTCCTTGTATTTTCGTCCATGTTTTATATAATTCATTTTCCAACGTTGTTGTGAATGGAATGCTTACATCTGTGTAATAATAGCTGACGACTTTCTTCGATTTGAATTCTCCAATCTCGTGAGCTAAATACTGAACAATTTTCGATTTCGTATGCGCGTCGAGTTTCTCGTCGAGAACGAATTGTGTGATGATTTTTAACGTTTCATAAACTTTAATTGCACTTTCATTTGTTAAAGATTTCAACAAGTCGTCGACAAATTCGTTCGAGGACAGATGTATTAGCGGCATTCCAATAGTTGTATATTCTTTGACAAGATTTTCGTCGAATAGTGCGCTCAAAACATCGATAATGATCCGATGATCTGGTAAATCGATTGCTGCAAGTAAAATAAAAGCGCTTCCACGTGCGGGGAAGTACGGATGGTGATGAATCGTCTTCACTAGAAGTTTGATCATTTGGAATTTATCAAATTTTTGATTATTCGTGATTTTCCGATACAGATAGTCTTCTTTTTGCACACATGCTGCTACTAAACTTAGTAAATTATCAGTAATCATTAATGAATATATTGAATCATCACATTCGTCGAACATGAACAGTTTTTGTATTAACCATTGTATTAAATTCTCCAGAATTGCTAGAGTAATATGAATGTTCTCGATTCGCTGTAGTATTTCTCTGTTCAATTCCATGACGGAAACACGAAAATTACAAAAACTGATATCTTGCATTCGATCGTAAGTAGTTCGATGGAAATTTTCCACTTGCGTTGTACATTGATCGATTAGTTTCGATTCAAGATTCATAAAATAAAATTCATCATTCAAATCGGCTGAAACACAAATTTCCTCCAGAATAAAGTCGATTACCTGCAATTCTCGCCTGGTAAGATATACTTTCTCACTAAATCGTGTTGTATCTACAGTGGCCAATACAACGGCGAATTGTTGCCATTGATCCTGTCGAATTCTTCCATTGATCGTTAAATTCATCACTGAATGGAGTAATTCTTCTATATAAGAAGCATCTGTTGATAGTTGAGCTGAGTTTATCAGAGCATTCCAAGTTTGTTGATTGATGAATTTTATTCGATGAAAGAACCACATTCTTCCTGGCCTCACGGGTTTTTCTTCTTTCAATTTCGCTACACTTTTCTGCAAATTTTCGAAGATCTCCGGATCATCCCAGAGAACATCTGAGAAAAAGCTGCGCAGATAAATTTTAACACGCGGAAGATGCTCCATGGATGCAGTCTGTAGAATTTTCAATACTGTTCTTTCTCCTAAGACAGAGATTCTTTTACTTGGTGTCGTCGGATCTCGTTCGGGATGTTGGAAGACTCGTTGGGCTCGATATCTCATCTGGTCATTATCTATTTTGAACAAATCCACGATCGTATCGATTGCTGATTCGAAAATGTATTTGCTTTCTGCCAGCAACAGAGCAGCTAATTTGTTGATTTTCTTGTCGTGATAATCAGTAAACCATCGTTGCACGATTGGCAGAACTTCATTCGATGGTTTGATGATATACGGATATAAAACCGAGATGGCATCTCCTCTTCCTTGTTGAATTAATTCATCTATAATAACGGCGACCTGCGGAGTGAGAAACAATTCATCTACTAAACCAATTTTCAATAGTTTTTCAAGGTGCGACTGATTGTCGACATCTCGATAGAGGTTTATCCAAAGACGAGTCAAGCTTTCATCTTCCCCAATCATCATTTTTGCATCATTCAAGTTTGTAAAGAGTCGAAATAGACATTCCAATTGATTGTTGGTGGAAAGATCCTTGTACTTTTGAGTACATAGAATTTTCCCGTAGAGTCCATGGACAAAGTTTCTGTGTGTTTCACTCTGAAGATTGTTAATGATCAAGTTTAACGTGTCGTGAAGATCAGTGTAGATAGACATAAGGGGTTTTAACTTGACGAGAAGTCTGATTTTATCTCTATTTTCATCCATGTGACTCAAAAATTCCAACGCGTGTGTTAAATATTTTTTGCGAAAGTCACCTGATCCGTAAAACGCTAATCGGATTGATGCGATCGTGCGATCATGAAGATGCTCGATCTGATTCCATGTGGAAACCAATTCTCGAATGATCGTTTGAGTGAATGCATTTTGATTTGTTTGTTTGACTTGTAGGACTGCATATATTTTTTCTAAAACTTGAAACCGCAAGCTTGCCTCTGCAATAATTTTGGTTTGATCGAACGCTTCACTGAGAAGTTCCAGATTTCGTTCATCATCATACTGCGCAAATTGATATAATGCTCTTGCTTTATAGTATGGATTAGACATTGATGAGATCCTTGCCATGAGGAATTCTTTTATGTTCACCTCATCTGTTACATCAACAAGTAATTTCGCATAGATGTTCGTGATATTTAAGTCTTTTGAGATAACTCCGAAGACTAGTAGGATAATCGATGGAATCAGTTCCGGGTTGCGAACGAAATATCCATCACGGATGAAAATGTCACAGATAGTTTCGAGAGCGATGGTCAGGTTCGGATGCATGTTTTCCAGACAGTTGAAGAATGCAATTGGAATATCATCTGTTTGAATCAGTCGAAAAGAAAACATATCCATTGGCCATGAGTATTCTCGAAGTGGCTTGTAAATCTGAACTGCGTCATTGATTTTTAAAAACGATTGAATAAGTACATCGCTGTTCATTGATTTCATACATGTATCTAAACATTTTCTAACATCATGCTCCATTTGACCGCGAAAACTGTCCGTCAATTTGAAAGCGAAGTATTCGGCGTATAGAGCATATTTATCATTGAGATCTTCTACGGTATCAGCTAATGCACTCGTATCTAATGGTAATCCGCCACTATTAGCAACTGAAGATAAATGGATCGTGCAATAATCAGCAAATTTCAAATCACAGCCACGAGTGTTTGTTTTTACATGATTATAAGTGTTGAGAAGATGTGGTATCATGTACGATGATGATCTGGCGATGGGATCCTTCAGGACAGAGATAGTCTGCTCCAATCTACCAACCAAATGTTTGATAAATACGTCATCTTCGTTCTTGATTGTCATTTTGACAAAATCGAAGTCTTCTAACACGATCAATACTAGAAATGCTTCGATTTTCGAACCAAGACAACACTGCTGAGTATCAATCTGTTGTCGAAATTCATTCACTAAGTCGCTCTTAGGTCGTTGTTTCGCCAGTAATTCGCAAATTTTTGTTGTATGAAACGATTCTTTATAAATATCATCTGTACTAATTGTTGGCAAATCATACCAATGATTGTCATTTTCTATCTTATCAGCATGTACAGCCATATTGTAGGCCGGATCTTCTACACCCCAAATATTTTGAAAGTAAAACAGAAACGGTGCTCTTTCACTGCCACTTAAACAAAGGAATAAACCCAATCGATTAAGCTCTGCGATTGTTGATGCAACATTGTGATTCTTGTGTCCACCGTAAAGTGCAATTATCAAACATAGCCACTCCGAATCAGCTTTGACAAAGTTTAGCAAGTCAACGTTCGTGAGAAATTTATGTTTAACTATCAATTGACTTGTCACCGCTGAATCTTTGACTTCAGTAGAATAATATCGTAAAAGTGCATCGATCGGCCAATTCCAAACATGTGAGTCGTAGTGTAGATTTTGTAGAAATGTCTCATGAAATTTCGGGCAATACCATTTCAATTGATGGATTATATTCGCACATGGTGCTAAATGTTGTTTGTCGTGAAGTTTTTCGTTGAACCATCCGATCATTGTTAGGATCGATATTTTGTTCAGTTTCGAGAAATAGAAGTGAATTAATTCTTGATGCTCTTTTAATCTTGAGAAGCCTGATAGATCTTTGTAATCCGATAATAACATATCAGCCAATACGCGAATCATTTGACGTTGACTGCATGTCGATGGAAAATAGATATCACTCAACGAATCGATTATAACAAATGGAACGATCAATGCTGAGACTGATGAGGTTTGTTCGTGTGCTAATAGTCTTGTAAGAATTCTATCGAATAATCCATTCTCCCGATGATATTTACTTAGGATTCCGAATGTCATGTGAAGAGGAACTCGCCAATTGGGAACATCGATTTTGTTTCGAATCGTCTGGAAGATGACATCTTCCGATCGCTGGATGCCATTGGAATAGACAATATTTTTCGCGGCGAGATATTCTTGAAATGTTCGATGGATGAACCGAAAACTGTTATACCCAAATTCATTCAACAAACCAACTTTATATTTGAATATGTCGACAAGTTTTGACGTGGAGTCCTCCGCATCATTGAAAACCTTTTGTTTCTGAATAATATCTCTCAAACTATTCTCCGACAAACCATCAACTCGACTGTGAAGATAGTCCGCGATATCTTGCAATATTGTCCATAGCATAGTCACAGTTAATCGAAGATCTTGATGAAGTGAAGAAGTGACCAATCGTTCGATCATTTTCTCAATTGCTTTGTCATACAAATCGATTCGCTTCTCCGGTAGTTTATCATCGTATTGATTATACACTGCAGCAATTACACTCGCTAACTGCGGATTAATTGCCAGTTGAAAAATATCTTTATTCTCTGTGATATCCGTATACAATTGACTGGCTAATGATTCATCGATGGCTTCTCCTCGGATACATTTCGTATACGAACTACAAAACATTTTCAACGCTTCATTCGACATGTCTTGAATGGTTAATCTTGGAATGTAGAAGTTAATCTCTTCGAAATAGTTCCCTTCAATTCGACTGGTAATAATCACACGATTCCCAATGGTTGGATCTTTAGTGTTGTTGATTTCCTTTTGTTCATGAAGTGAATAAATCAATTTTCCAGATTTTACGTCGTAGTCAATACTTCGTTCTAATAGCATGTTGATCTCTTTCATCAAATCGCTTCGGTCAACATGAGCCGGAACTTCATCTAGCCCTTCGAAGATAATCAGAACGTTTCCATGTAATATATATTCAGTCATCAGCAATGAAAGATCTTCTCGTTCTTCTTTGGTAAACAACAACGAGTTCATCGTGCTGTTTTCTTGTAGAAATTGAAGTAAACTTCGTTTTTGTTGTTTGGAATTGTCTTTTATCTGATCAACATATTTCCATATGGGAATTAGTATCGGTATTTTCTCCTTCATGCGATGGTCATTCTTGTTGAAAAGCTTATTTGTCTTTCCTAAACATTGTTGAGCCATGTTTATCACCAACCATTTGGATATTGTGGTTTTTCCTGAACCTGGATGACCTAAAACAATGAAATGCTTGAATTCGTTGTATGCTTGTTGAATTTGATATTGTTTTGCTTCGGTGAGATTGTTGTTTCCAAGAATTTCTCGTTTCAAACGTGAGATTTTACCCTTGATAACACTCGCTTCATCTAAAGAAAAGATTTCTCGATTGTTGAGTAGAACGTCTAGCCATTGATCGACCATGAGATCTCGATAGATGGTCTCCGGATTGAACGAATGTCGTTCAAAAATCGCTTGAATTAATTTGCTTTTTTCATTCGAGGTAAAAAATCCGTTGGATAAAACCTTTCGTTTGAATTCTTCGTTCATATCCAACGCTTTCATTGCTTTTATCGATGGATGTGTTGGATCAAATTTCAATTCAACGTACACACTTTCTAACGGAAGAGAAATATCGTTATTCGCAGAGCCAAAGATCGAGACATGTCCGTACTCTTGAATCATATAGTTCAAATATTTCTGACGAACGAGTTCTTGGCGACTAGCAAATGGCAAGTTCTCTCGTCGAAATGTCGAAAACGACGAGAGATTTTTAGTAAATAGAATCAGATCATCAAATGTATTACCGTAAGGAATTTCGATGATATTTTCTAAGACGGAATATTTAATATTCGATCGTACGAGTTTGTAGATAGTGGGACAATGTGGTGCTGTGATATCAGATATCCATTGCAGAAGTTTACAGAAACTTGGATCGAGTATACCGGTTCCATATCCAATGAATAGTAAAGTTTTACCTTGAGTAAGTGTTTTTAGTTTTACTTTGGCAAACTTATTCTCATGAAGTTTGTTATAATCATCACTGTTAAAGACCACCGTGTCTGTATGTCGAAAACTACCATGTACGTGTAGAATGAAGTCTTTTATGTCTATCGATGGATCTTCGTATTGATATCGACTCCATGTTAACGTACCTTTGTTGAGCAAATCTCCCAGAAGTGAGTCATAATTTGTTGTTAAGATCGGGCAGTTTAATTCCGCGATAGCCTTCATCATGTCAGGCTTTTGTGGGTGTAATTCTCCGAGCGTGTTTATCAACCATTCTTCATACGCATTAGGATGCTTACTAAACCAATGTTTGATTTGATCAGCAATACTTAAATAATCATTCAGTTTTGTTATGTTAGCGTCCAACTTGCTCATCATATCCTGAAAATTTGCGTCATCGATTTCATTCAAGAGGTAACATTGTCGAAGTCCTTGTTTTAATAATCCTTTCCAAAAACAAACATTTTCATCGCCATTTGCTGTGTAAACTGATACATCCGAGCCGACGAACACCAGCACATTATTTGCAGCAATATCTTTCTTCAGCTTTTGAATCTCGTCCACCATGTTACACAAATGTTCATGTAAAATTTCAACCGAACAAGTCCTTTTATTCGTGCGATGTATCTATCGCAGAAAGAAAGTAAACACATATTCACATGTTGGAAAGAATCATGCATGACACATTTCTTCCTAGGAAGAAAAAAATTGTTCTTTCTTTCTGTTTATTAACGTCATGTAATGTGGCTTTTTCCAACGACAACAAAAAAAAACTAGTTTCTTTTTCTTTTTAAATCCATATAAGAATATTACACGTGCATTTGGGATTGCGAATAACTACACATCCCGTCGGTAAATGATCTTTTAACCAAAGCGTTCGTTCATCTTCGTTCATCTCTGTATGTACGAACTGTTCATCTCGACATCGCACATTTAACACTCGAAGTTTCGACATGTTTTCGATCAACGAGATGATGCATTGACAATCTGCAACTAAAACTGATAACTTCTCACATTGTTCGCCTAAAGGCGATAGACTTAATTTCAAACAATCTTGCTTATCGAAGCAACAGCTCATATCAAGAAGATCAAGTTCACGAATTGATGCATTCGTGTATTTGAATAGCGACGTTGCTAAAATGGTTGGTTCTTGTTGGCAAATACTCAATCGATAGAGATTGGGTGTTCGCTTGAGTAATGCCTGTACTTGTGATCGAAACGTATGCGTATGTGACATGATTTTTAATGTTTGTAATTGATTTAAATTTGGAGTTGCCGTCCAAAATCTTTCATCGATTGGAAGAGATATATGAAGTTCCTTTAATTTCGTAAAATACGCATTCGAAAACATCGTCGCACTGAGCATTTCGTAGGAGGAAATTTTCATTAGTGCGTAGTTGATGTCTCGTTCATCATCGTGTGGATCAGTTGAGTTGAATGTTAGTGGAATATTCTCTTCAAATATTTTCGATATACTGTATACATAGAACCGCCGGGCTGATGTTAGGCAACGAACAAACCAACGGCGTTCATCGATCCAGAAAGCAGTTCGGTATGAGTTGAACAATGTCTGGAAACGAGCTACCGGATCTTGTTGCGGGGATAACACCATTTTCATTTTTAATCGAAGAGTTTCAAGTTTAGGTAAATGATTGGAAATGATCGTTTCCAAGTCATTACCATTAACAATTTCACATGATAAATCTATGGATAATTGTTGAAGATTGGGCAGATTTTCTAATAGACGACTCATATTCGATGCATCGCACTTCACAACTGAATGAATATTCAAATTGGTCACAGTCGGAAGCGGCGCTGGTTGGTATTGACTATCAACGAATGACAGTACAGATAATGACAGGCGTTGAAGGTTTGGTGTGAATTCGAATAATTGATTGATTTGTTTCAGTTCGATCAGAAGTTTTTCGAACGATAAAGATTTGAGTGTCGATGAAATGACTGTTGGCGTGCAAAAGACACATTGTCGTTTGACTGCAATTCCAAGTGTGCAATGAGTTAGTTTTTCTAACGACCAAATTTGATTGATGATCGATTGAAAATCGACACAATCATCTTGAAGATAACAGTTGGAGAAAGTGAGTTGAGTTAAGTTTGAAAGTTGAAAGCATCCTTGGAGAATTTGCGTTAGTATTGCATGCGAACGAAGATATGATATGGAAAGAATTTTCAATTGGCTGAGTTCCTGAAATGATGATAGAGATGAAAGAAATAGTTCGATTTGTCTGGGAGTTTCTTCACTATCGGAGAGATGAAAACTGCTGATGTATTTCGACATTGTTGGGAAGTGGGATCGGCAGAGAATGTCGAAGTAGCGTTTTGATACTAAATGCAAATCGACGGTACAAGTGGGAAATCTTTCGTGAAGAACCATATTGATTCGACAGTTGAGACCATAGAATATACGAAGAAGATCGATACCATTGAAATATTCGAAGATATCGAGTAAAATCTCGTTTGGTAACAATTCAAAACTCATGATGGTTATCGTCTTTTCGTGCACGTTGTTTTTTTTTTGTGTAATGTATTATAAATCAACACGGTGTGTTGTGCAAGATCATTTTTTTCCTTTCTTCCAACAAAGATGACGTATCCGAATGACACATACTGTTGTAAAGAGAAATCAAAATCGTTATTCATGTGAACTGTGACGTGCGTTTTGTTTTGCTTTATTATAGCGCTTGTAAAAGCTTTTTTTTCGAATTGCGGTGTGGGATTCGTGCAACATTCGTTGAAATTTTAGTACGAGATAGATCGTTTTTAAGAGTGGAACTCGGGCGGATACGATACAATCTCGCAGTTCTGGTTCACCAATAGGAAGTTGCCATGTGAGTACATTAGAAAACTTTCGCACAGTTCGTGTGTTCCTACTCTATGCTTAGATTTCCCTATATCATCGATATTTTATTTTTGGAATAGTATTATATACGTCATCGCCTGTTCGTCAGTACTGTAGATAAAGTAAACTAAGAATTTTTATTGTTCTTATGATATGAATTCAAAAGAAAAATAAATTGAAAATGACTTTATTATTGGTTAAAACTTGTTCACAATTGGATAAGTAGCCGCTGTAGCAATACCGCATTCATTGCGTTTATTACGAGTCATTCGAATATAACCTTTTTCACCCCAGCCTTCACCCACACTGAAAAAGATCCAATCGATACATTCTATCCGAAATGAAAAATTACGAACGTGATTTACCTGTTTTTAACAAGCCAGTAATCTTTGCCACTGTCGGTGCCATAGCCAACAACAAGAACGGCAAGATTTAGATGAATTTGTGAACAGAAGACTTCATGATAGACTAGGAAAAAAATCATTGGTAGTCGATGACGTTCTCAATGGAACATCAAGTACATACCACCTCCTTTGTATAGTTGAAATGAATTATGACTGGCATCAATGGCGACCGAAATAGGACCAATATTGGCAACAGCTTGTTGAAGTGCGCTTTCGTCTTTTGATGTGATGTTGTTATAACTAGTTAGAGTTGCGCCAACACCTTCTGGTTTGAATCGACATCGATTGTCATCATCTTCGTATGGATAAGCATCTTCAGTGTCGATACCATTGTTGTCTTTGATGTATTGAAAAGCTTGATCGATTTCACCGCCAACACAGCCCATGTTACCTTGTTTACCTGAGCAATCGATTAGATTTTGTTCGGAAAGCACGACAAGTTTGCCGGTAGCATTGAAATGTTGACCTTCGAGCGCACCAGTTGCNTCAAACTATGCCACTGTGAGCAATCATGCTTTGGCCCACTTCTTCATGGGTGCATATCGGTGGTGGGTGAATGTTATGGGATCGCCGTCACCATCTGAGAAGGTGCATTGGTTAGTGGAGATGATGCAGTATGTTGAAGGTATGATTCGATGGTGTGGTGCAGGGATCTGGAGTGGCTATGAAGTATATGATGGTGTGTTTCAAGTGTCATCCATTGTGATGTGAGGTTCAGTCAACATCGCGTTTGGTGAGAAGGACTAACTTGTTTTTGTTTCCTAATGATGTTTTATTGACACTGTGTAAAACTGTTTCAATTGCACTGTTTTTCAATACTATGCCTTCGCTGATAAAACCGCTTCTCCATCCTTGTCTAACTTTTTATCTTTTTAGATTGTATTCGATCGAAGATTCCAACCGAAGAAATAAATTATTTGTCGAAAACGTTGAGTAGTTTTTCAAGTGATTTTCCTAAAAGCAAGTAAAGATTGTTTAAAACGAGTAAGTGAAGAATGCATCCTATCTCGTAATGTTGAGCAGTCGAATATTACTTCCGCTCCAGTCGTTTGTGCTAGTCAATTTTTTGCTGTTCTCAATGTATTTATCAGTGTATTTTTAGATTGGTAAAATGGCGCGAAATACTGGAACATTTGCACGATCGATGGCATCGCAATTTCGTGCAATGTACATATCTACTATCGTAGTTCTCATAATCCTCCCGTTGTTCTCAGCTCTCCCATTGGCGTCTTTGGTTGTTGGAATTACGAAAATAAAGGAATGTCCGATACAACCAAAGATACCAACATATATGATTGTATTTGGGGCAGTTGGCTTTGCTCTTTGTATCGTGATCATTTCCATTGTTAGTAATTAATATCTATTTTTTCGTACGATAACAGATGTCGTATCATCACTATTGTATTTTTCGTAGATTCTGACAAGAGCAATATGTTGCTACAAATCTGGAGACGATTCTAGATGTGAAGTCACGGCTCTAATCTCTTGCGGTGCTGCTATTCCACTCTTCTTGTTCTTTTTCGCATGGTTCGTCGTAGTGAGTAGGTCGTATTTCAGCTTCTTATACGTGTACATGTTTTCATAGGGCTGTGTGTGGGTGTTCAACGTGCGTGCTCAAGTTCAGTTCGATTATGCAGACAAATCTGATTACTGTGACCGATCTCTGTACAATTTTGCATACTGCGTCCTTATAGCACAATACAATGTCATGTTTTGTATTTGCTGCATATGCTATGGTTGTGGTCAGTCTTCCAACAAGAGTTCAAGTTAATACGGTTGGGTGAGCGCAGACGCATTGTAGTTTTGTTGCAACTTATCCGATACGATGTTTACGATTTTAAATTTTCTTTAATAAATATGAATGAGTAAAAAGTCGGTCGCAATGCGTGCTACGTAGCTTAGTTTTTAGAAAGTAAATGACGGGAAAAGATTCCCTAGCCTTCAAAAATAAAAATAATACACTAGAAAAAGCAAGCAAGTCATCATGTTAGATGTCATTACTCTTTTAAATTGTGCGCGATCGTTACAGCTGCTACTTTTGGAGTTGGTATGTAAGTGAGGGTGATACGATATTCACCATTTTTAGAGTCGACTTTGATTTCTCTGACAGAAAACAAAGTGAATGGTAATAGAAGTACTTCTTCTTCATCTTGATGAACTGATAATGCTGGTAACTTTTCCGAGATCCTATTTAAATTGATCGCAGTCGGACAGGTCTCTGAGAAATCGAAGATCAGTATTACTCGATTTCGACGATCATATCTTGGTCGCTCTGACTGGGTAAACCTTCGAGCAACAGATTCGTTCAAAGACATGGATTGTATAGTGCGAGTTTCGAGAACTTGTTCTGGTCGCTGTAGTGCCCAACGATAGGCTTGAATATCATTCTCCGTCATTCGCCCACCTCGGTATGCTCGACCCTTGTAAGCACGATCTTTCAGTTCTGCCAAATGTAAATAAATCAGGGTGGCAAATGAATCAGCCTCGTTTTGTAAAGTACGATACAATGGAGTCTCGAGGGTGTACATTGTAAGAAGAGATGACATATCTGACTTCTTCCTGACTTTTTCATGTAGCCTCTTTGCATTTTCATACTGTTGATGTTCATTTGGAATCGTTCTTGACACGAGCTGTTCAAGCTGCTCCTTACTCTCTGCTTCTATTCGATTCTGAACCAGTTTCTTGAATACGCCTGACGAATCTGCTATTGCATGCATGAACTGTGATTCGTAAGCTGTGTTTGCTGTTGTGTGACCTTTGAACCAATCATCTGGTATGCCGTCTTTCATGTCAACACTGTTACCCTTGGGGTTGGCCAGTTGAAATGTTTGGGTCATGTGCTCATCGACGAATCTGCCCGATGCTGGTCGATTGAATAATGCTCGAATTTCATCAGTAGATGCTTCTTCATATGCTGTGGCTCCATGACGATTCAAAGTTGTACGTGAACATCCATTTTCGAGAAGCAGTTGAACAATATGTGGGTGATTATAGAATACGGCTGCATGAAGAGCTGTACTTCCGAGAGGCTCAAGTTGATTAACTTGTTCGTAGGTCATGTTTGGGAGCATTTGGCGAACTGCTGCTATATCACCTTCTTTGCATGCCCAATAAAACAGACTAGCTTCTCCAATTTTGAATCCGGTCTTCTTAAATGCACCATTACCCATTCCAGCAGTATTATTTTGTTGTACGTCTTAGAGAATATTTATTATCAACAATACTTCGTCCTCAGATATACGAATGTTGAATAAGAATAAAGATAAGAAACAGTAAATGTTTTGTAAGCGATGAAAATGTAATAGAAATGGCATATGTATTTAAGGTGAGTCAAGTTGGAAAGCAAATAAAAGTAAAGTCAACATCGTATTTGAGTGTTCTTCCTTTGAAATCTTGAAGATGTGAGCGTGATTCTCCTATGGAAATCCGAAATTGGTAGGAACTGAGGTTCGAAATATGTGACAACGCGGTCAAATGATTTAATTCCGTAATATACAACACTAGGACATAGAACATATTCTCCTTTTGTCATGATATTCACTAAACGTCTTTATATTTCGAAAAAAAACAGTTTGTCGTATCTTTACATTGTCCTGATCGTTTATTTATTGATTAGTTGTGATGGCATATTGTGTTTTACCCGAAAGTCCTTGTATTTTCGTCCATGTTTTATATAATTCATTCTCCAACGTTGTTGTGAATGGAATGCTTACATCTGTGTAATAATAACTGACGACTTTCTTCGATTTGAATTCTCCGATCTCGTGGGCTAAATATTGAACAATTTTCGATTTCGTATGCGCGTCAAGTTTCTCATCGAGAACGAACTGTGTGATGATTTTTAACGTTTCATAAACTTTAATTGCACTTTCATTTGTTAAAGATTTCAACAAGTCGTCAACGAATTCGTTTGAGGACAGATGTATTAACGGCATTCCAATTGTTGTATATTCTTTGACAAGATTTTCGTCGAACAGTGCGCTCAAAACATCGATAATGATCCGATGATCAGGTAAATCGATTGCGGCGAGTAAAATAAAAGCGCTTCCACGTGCGGGGAAGTACGGATGGTAATGAATCGTCTTCACTAGAAGTTTGATCATTTGGAATTTATCAAAGTTTTGATTATTCGTGATTTTTCGATAGAAGTAGTCTTCTTTTTGCACACAAGCTGCCACTAAACTTAGTAAATTATCAATAATCATTAATGAATATATTGAATCATCGGATTCGTTGAACATGAGCAGCTTTTGTATTAACCACTGGATTAAATTCTCCAGAATTGTTAGAGTAATGGGAGTGTTCTCGATTCGCTGTAGTATTTCTTTGTTCAGTTCCATGACGGAAACACGAAAATTACAAAAACTGATATCTTGCATTCGATCGTAAGTAGTTCGATGAAAATTTTCCACTTGCGTTGTACATTGATCGATTAGTTTCGATTCAAGATTCATAAAATAAAATTCATCATTCAAATCGGCTGAAACACAAACTTCCTCCAGAATAAAGTCGATTATATGCAATTCTCGCCTGGTAAGATATACTTTCTCGCTAAATCGTGTTGTGTCTACAGTGGCCAATACAACGGCGAATTGTTGCCATTGATCCTGTCGAATTTTTCCATTGATCGTTAAATTCATCACTGAATGAAGTAATTCTTCTATATAAGAAGCATCTGTTGATAGTTGAGCTGAGTTTATCAGAGCATTCCAAGTTTGTTGATTGATGAATTTTATTCGATGAAAGAACCACATTCTTCCTGACCTCACGGGTTTTTCTTCTTTCAATTTCGCTACACTTTTCTGCATATTTTCGAAGATTTCCGGATCATCCCAGAGAACATCTGAGAAAAAGCTGCGTAGATAAATTGTAACACGCGGAAGATGTTCCATGGATGCAGTTTGTAGAATTTTCAATACTGTTCGTTCTCCTAAGACAGAGATTTTTTTACTTGGTATCGTCGGATCTCGTTCGGGATGTTGGAAGACCCGTTGCGCTCGATATCTCATCTGGTCATTATCTATTTTGAACAAATCCACGATCGTATGGATCGCTAATTCGAAAATGCATTTGCTTTCTGCCAGCAACAGAGCAGCTAATTTGTTGATTTTCTTGTCGTGATAATCAGTAAACCATCGTTGCACGATTGGCAAAACTTCATTCGATGGTTTGATGATATACGGATACAAAACCGAGATGGCATCTTCTCTTCCTTGTTGAATTAATTCATCTATAATAACGGCGACCTGCGGAGTGAGAAACAATTCATCGACTAAACCAATTTTCAATAGTTTTTCAAGGTGCGACTGATTGTCGACATCTCGATAGAGGTTTATCCAAAGACGAGTCAAGCTTTGATCTTCCCCAATCATCATTTTTGCATCATTCAAATTTGTAAACAGTCGAAACAGACATTCCAATTGATTGTTGGTGGAAAGATCCTTATACTTTTGAGTACATAGAATTTTCCCGTAGAGTCCATGGACAAAGTTTCTGTATGTTTCATTCTGGAGATTGTTAATGATCAAGTTTAACGTGTCTTGAAGATCAGTGTAGACAGACATAAGGGGTTTTAATTTGACGAGAAGTCTGATTTTATCTGTATTTTCATCCATGTGACTCAAAGCTTCCAACGCATGTGTTAAATATTTTTTGCGAAAGTCACGTAATCCGTAAAACGCTAATCGGATTGATGCGATCGTGCGATCATGAAGATGCTCGATCTGATTCCATGTGGAAATCATTTCTCGAATGATCGTTTGAGTGAATGCATTTTGATTTGTTTGTTTGACTTGTAGGACTGCATATATTTTTTCTAAAACTTGAAACCGTAAGCTTGCATCTGGGATAATTTTGGCTTGATCGAACGCTTCAGTGAGAAGTTTCAGATTTCGTTCGTCATCATACTGCGCGAATTGATATAATGCTCTTGCTTTATAGTATGGATTAGACATTGATGAGATCCTTGCCATGAGGAATTCTTTTATGTTCACCTCATCTGTTACATCACCAAGTAACTTCGCATAGATGTTCGTGATATTTAAATCTTTTGAGATAACTCCGAAGACTAGTAGGATAATCGATGGAATCAGTTCCGGGTTGCGAACGAAATATCCATCACGGATGAAAATGTCACAGATAGTTTCGAGAGCGATGGTCAAGTTCGGATGAATATTTTCCAGACAGTTGAAGAATGCAATTGGAATATCATCTGTTTGAATCAGTCGAAAAGGAAACCTATCCATCGGCCATGAGTATGCTCGAAGGGGCTTGTAAATCTGAACTGCGTCATTGATTTTTAAAAACGATTGAATAAGTACATCGCTATGCATTGATTTCATACATGTATCTAAACATTCTTTAACATCATGCTCCATTTGACCGCGAAAACTGTCCGTCAATTTGAAAGCGAAGTATTCGGCGTACAGAGCATATTTATCATTGAGATCTTCTACAGCATCAGCTAATGCACTCGTATCTAATGGTAATCCGCCACTATTAGCAACTGAAGATAAATGGATCGTGCAATAATCAGCAAATTTCAAATCACAGTCACGAGTGTTTGTTTTTACATGATTATAAGTGTTGAGAAGATGTGGTATCATGTGCGATGACGATCTGGCGATGGGATCCTTCAGGGCAGAGATAGTCTGCTCCAATCTACCAACAAAATGTTTGATAAATACGTCATCTTCGTTCTTGATTGTCACTTTGACAAAATCAAAGTCTTCTAACACAATCAATACTAGAAATGCTTCGATTTTCGAACCAAGACAACACTGCTGAGTATTAATCTGTCGTCGAAATTCATTCACTAAATCGCTCTTAGATCGTTGTTTCGCCAGTAATTCGCAAATTTTTGTAGTATGAAACGATTCTTTATAAATATCATCTGTACTAATTATTGGCAAATCATTCCAATGATTACCATTTTCTATCTTATCAGCATGTACAGCCATATTGTAGGCCGGATCTTCTACACCCCAAATATTTTGAAAGTAAAACAGAAACGGTGCTCTTTCACTGTCACTTAAACAAAGGAATAAACACAATTGATTAAGCTCTGCGATTGTTGATGCAACATTGTGATTCTTGTGTCCACCATAAAGTGCAATTATCAAACATAGCCACTCCGAATCAGCTTTGACAAAGTTTAGCAAGTCAACGTTCGTGAGAAATTTATGTTTAACTTTCAATTGACTTGTCACCGCTGAATCTTTGACTTCAGTAGAATAATATCGTAAAAGTGCATCGATCGGCCAATTCCAAACTTGTGAGTCGTAGGGTAGATTTTGTAGAAATGTCTCATGAAATTTCGGACAATACCATTTCAATTGATAGATTATATTCGCACATGGTGCTAAATGTTGTTTGTCCTGAAGTTTTTCGTTGAACCATCCGATCATTGTTATGATTGATATTTTGTTCAGTTTCGAGAAATAGAAGTGAATTAATTCTTGATGCTCTTTTAATCTTGAGAAGCCTGATAGGTCTTTGTAATCCGATAATAACATATCAGCTAATATGCGAATCATTTGACGTTGACTGCATGTCGATGGAAAATAGATATCACTCAACGAATCGATTATAACAAATGGAACGATCAATGTTGAGACTGATGAGGTTTGTTCGTGTGCTAATAGTCTTGTAAGAATTCTATCGAATAATCCGTTTTCTCGATGATATTTACTTAAGATTCCGAATGTCATGTAAAGAGGAACTCGCCAATTGGGAACATCGATTTTGTTTCGAATCGTCTGGTAGATGACACCTTCCGATCGTTGGATGCCATTAGAATAGACAATATTTTTCGCGGCGAGATATTCTTGAAATGTTCGATGGATGAATCGAAAACTGTTATACCCGAATTCATTTAACAAGCCAACTTTGTATTTGAATATGTCGACAAGTTTTGACGTAGAGTCCTCCGCATCACTGAAAACCTTTTGTTTCTGAATAATATCTCTTAAATTACTCTCCGACAAACCATCGACTCGACTATGAAGGTATTCCGCGATATCTTGCAATATTGTCCATAGCATAGTCACAGTTAATCGAAGATCTTGATGAAGTGAAGAAGTGACCAATCGTTCGATCATTTTCTCAATTGCTTTGTCATACAAATCGATTCGCTTCTCCGGTAGTTTATCATCGTATTGATTATACACTGCAGCAATTACACTCGCTAACTGCGGATTAATTGCCAGTTGAAAAATATCTTTATTCTCTGTGATATCCGTATACAATTGACTGGCTAATGATTCATCGATGGCTTCTCCTCGGATACATTTCGTATACGAACTACAAAACATTTTCAACGCTTCATTCGACATGTCTTGAATGGTTAATCTTGGAATGTAGAAGTTAATCTCTTCGAAATAGTTCCCTTCAATTCGACTGGTAATAATCACACGATTCCCAATGGTTGGATCTTTAGTGTTATTGATTTCCTTTTGTTCATGAAGTGAATAAATCAATTTTCCAGATTTTACGTCGTAGTCAATACTTCGTTCTAATAGCATGTTGATCTCTTTCATCAAATCGGTTCGGTCAACATGAATCGGAACTTCATCTAGTCCTTCGAAGATAATTAGAACATTTCCATGTAATATATATTCAGTCATCAGCAATGAAAGATCTTCTCGTTCTTCTTCGGTAAACAACAACGAGTTCATCGTGCTGTTTTCTTGTAGAAATTGAAGTAAACTTCGTTTTTGTTGTTTGGAATTGTCTTTTATCTGATCAACATACTTCCATATGGGAATTAGTATCGGAATTTTCTCCTTCATGCTATGGTCATTCTTGTTGAAAAGCTTATTTGTCTTTCCTAAACATTGTTGAGCCATGTTTATCACCAACCATTTGGATATTGTGGTTTTTCCTGAACCCGGATGACCTAAAACAATAAAATGCTTGAATTCGTTGTATGCCTGTTGAATTTGATATTGTTTTGTTTCGGTGAAATTGTTGTTTCCAAGAATTTCTCGTTTCAAATGTGAGATTTTACGCATGATAGCACTCGCTTCATCTAGAGAAAAGATTTCTCGATTGCTGAGTAGAACATGTAGCCATTGATCGACCATGAGATCTCGATAGACGGCCTCCGGATTGAACGAATGTCGTTGAATAATCGCTTGAATTAATTTGCTTTTTTCGTTCGAGGTAAAAAATCCGTTGGATAAAACTTTTCGTTTGAATTCTTCGTTCATATCCAATGCTTTCATTGCTTTTATCGATGGATGTGTTGGATCAAATTTCAATTCGACGTACACACTTTCTAACGGAAGAGAAATATCGTTATTCGCAGAACCAAAGATCGAGACATGTCCGTACTCTTGAATCAGATAGTTCAAATATTTTTGACGAACGAGTTCTTGGCGAGTAGCAAATGGCAAGTTCTTCCGTTGAAATGTCGAAAACGACGAGAGACTTTTAGTAAATAGAATCAGGTCATCGAATGAGTTACCGTAAGGAATTTCTATGATATTTTCTAAGACGGAATATTTAATATTCGATCGCACGAGTTTGTAGATAGTGGGACAACGTGGTGCTGTGACATCAGATATCCATTGCAGAAGTTTGCAGAAACTTGGATCGAGTATACCGGTTCCATATCCAATGAATAGTAAAACTTTGCCTCGAGTAAGTGTTTTTAGTTTTACTTCGGCAAAATTATTCTCATGAAGTTCGTTATAGTCATCACTATTAAAGACGACTGTATCTGTATGTTGAAAATTACCGTGTACGTGTAGAATGTAGTCTTTTATGTCTATCGATGGATCTTCGTATTGATATCGACTCCATGTTAACGTACCTTTGTTGAGCAAATCCCCCAGAAGTGAATCATAGTTTGTTGTTAAGACTGGGCAGTTTAATCCTGCGATAGCTTTGATCATGTTAGGCTTTTGTGGGTGTAATTCTCCAAGCGTGCTTATCAGCCATTCTTCATACGCATTAGGATGCTTGCTAAGCCAATGCTTGATTTGATCAGCAATACTAAAATAATCATTCAGTTTTGTTATGTTAGCATCCAAGTTGCTCATTATATCCTGGAAGTTTGCATCATCGATTTCATTCAAGAGGTAACATTGTCTAAGTCCTTGTTGTAATAACCCTTTCCAGAAACAAACATTTTCATCGCCATTTGCTGTGTAAACTGATACATCCGAGCCGACGAACACCAGCACATTATTTGCAGCAATATCTTTCTTCAGCTTTTGAATCGCGTCCACCATGTTGCACAAATGTTTACTTAGAATTTCAACCGAACAAGTCCTTTTATTCGTGCGATTTGTCTATCGCAGAAAGTAAGTACATGTTCACATGTTGGAAAGAATTACGCATGACACAGTTGTTCCTAGGAAGAAAAACATTTTTCTTTCGTTCTGTTTATTAACGTCATATAATGTGGCTTTTTCCAACGACAACAAAAAAAAACTAGTTTCTTTTTCTAAATCCATACAAGAATATTACACGTGCATTTGGGATTTCGAATAACTACACATCCCATCGGCAAATGATCTTTTAACCAAAGTGTTCGTTTGTCTTCGTTCATCTCTGTATGTACGAACTGTTCATCTCGACATCGCACATTTAACATTCGAAGTTTCGACATGTTTTCGATCAATGAGATGATGCATTGACAATCTGCAACCAAAACTGATAATTTCTCACATTGTTCACCTAAAGGCGATTGACTTAATTTCAAACAATCTTGCTTGTCGAAGCAATAGCTCATATCAAGGAGATCAAGTTCACGAATTGATGCATTCGTGTATTTGAATAGCGATGTTGCTAAAATGGTTGGTTCTTGTTGGCAAACACTCAATCGATAGAGATTAGGTGTTCGCTTGAGTAATGCCTGTACTTGTGATCGAAACGTATGTGTATGTGACATGATTTTTAATGTTTGTAATCGATTTAAATTTGGAATTGCCGCCCAAAATCTTTCATCGATCGGAAGAGATATATGAAGTTCCTTTAATTTCGTAAAATATGCATTCGAAAACATCGTCGCACTGAGAATTTCTTGGGAGGGAATTTTAATTAGTGCATAATGGATGTCTCGTTCATCATCGTGTGGATCAGTTGATTTGAATGCTAGTGGAATATTCTCTTCAAATATTTTCGATATACTGTAAACATAGAACCGTCGAACTGATGTTAGGCAACGAATAAACCAACGGCGTTCATCGATCCAGAAAGGAGTTCGGTATGAGTTGAACAATGTCTGGAAACGAGCTACCAGATCTTGTTGTGGGGATAATATCATTTTCATTTTTAATTGAAGAGTTTCAAGTTTAGGTAAATGATTGGAAATGACCGTTTCCAAGTCATTACCATTAACAATTTCACATGATAAATCTATGGATAATCGTTGGAGATTGGGAAGATTTTCTAAAAAACGACTCATATTCGATGCATCGCACTTCACAACTGAATGAATATTCAAATTGGTCACAGTCGGAAGTGGCACTGGTTGGTATTGATTATCAACGAATGACAGTACAGATAGTGACAAGTGTTGAAGGTTCGGTGTGAATTCGAATAATTGATTGATTTGTTTCAGTTCGATCAGAAGTTTTTCGATTGATAAAGATTTGAGTGTCGATGAAATGATTGTTGGCGTGCAAAAGAGACATTGTCGTTTGACTGCAATTCCAAGTGTGCAATGGGTTAGTTTTTCTAACGACCAAATTTGATTGATGATCGATTGAAAATCAACACAATCATCTTGAAGGTAACAGTTGGAGAAAGTGAGTTGAGTTAAGTTTGAAAGTTGAAAGCATCCTTGGAGAATCTGTGTTAGTATTGCGTGCGAACGAAGATATGATATGGAAAGAGTTTTTAATTGGCTGAGTTCCTGAAATGATGATAGAGTTGAAAGAAATAGTTCGATTTGTCTGGGAGTTTCTTCACTATCGGAGAGATGAAAACTGCTGATGTATTTGGACATTGTTGGGAAGTAGGATCGACAGAGAATGTCGAAGTAGCGTTTTGATACTAAATGCAAATCGACGGTACAAGTGGGAAATCGTTCGTGAAGAACCATATTGATCCGAAAGTTGAGACCATAGAATATACGGAGAAGATCGATACCATTGAAATATTCGAAGATATCGAGTAAAATCTCGTTTGGTAACAATTCAAAGCTCATGATGGTTATCGTCTTTTCGTGCACGTTCTTTTTTTTGTAGTGTGTTATAAATCAACACGGTGTGTTGTGTAGAATCTTTTTTTTTCCTTTCTTCCAACAAAGATGACGTATTCGAATGACACATGCTGTTAAAAAGAGAATATAAAGTACGGCAGGGGAAGAGAAATCAAAATCGTTATTCATGGGAACTGTGACGTGCGTTCTGTTTTACTTTATTATAGTGCTTGTAAAAGCTTTTCTTTTCCAAATTGCAGTGTGGGATTCGTGCATCTTTCGTTCAAATTTTAGTACGAGATAGATCGTTTTTAAGGGTGGAACTCGGGCAAATACTATACAATCTCACAATTATGGTTCACCAGTAGAAAGTTGCTGTACGAGTACATAAGTAAACTAAGAATTTTTATTGTTCTTATTATGTGAATTTAAAAGAAAAATAAACTGAAAATGACTTTATTATTGATTAAAACTTGTTCACAATTGGATAAGTAGCCGCTGTAGCAATACCGCATTCATTGCGTTTATTACGAGTCATTCGAATATAACCTTTTTCACCCCACCCGTCACCCACACTGAAAAAGATCCAATCGATACATTCTATCCGAAATGAAAAATTACGAGCGTGATTTACCTGTTTTTAACAAGCCAGTAATCTTTGCCACTGTCGGTGCCATAGCCAACAACAAGAACGGCAAGATTTAGATGAATTTGTGAACAGAAGACTTCATGATAGACTAGGGAGAAAATCATTGGTAGTCGATGACATTCTCAATGGAACATCAAGTACATACCACCTCCTTTGTATAGTTGAAATGAGTTATGACTGGCATCAATGGCGACCGAAATAGGACCAATATTGGCAACAGCTTGTTGAAGTGCGCTTTCGTCCTTTGATGTGACGTTGTTGTAACTAGTTAGAGTTGCGCCAACACCTTCTGGTTTGAATCGACATCGATTGTCGTCATCTTCGTATGGGTAAGCATCTTCAGTGTCGATACCATTGTTGTCTTTGATGTATTGAAAAGCTTGATCGATTTCACCGCCAACACAGCCCATGTTACCTTGTTTACCTGAGCAATCGATTAGATTTTGTTCGGAAAGCACGACAAGTTTGCCGGTAGCATTGAAATGTTGACCTTCGAGCGCACCAGTTGCCGAAAATGCCCAATCACCCGTACATTGACCTTGATTTTTAATAGGAGTAACATAACCTTTATCACGCCAGTCTGAAAACGAATCAATAAAACTAGTATACGAGCACAACACTCATTTTCTACACATTACCGACAGTATCAGGTAATATCACGTTTTCATCTCGTTTATATCCTTGATGATCTTCACTTCGGATTGATTTCTTAGGACTGGTCATCAGTTTAGCGTATTCTGCACCAGTCTATAAACACTCACGTCCGTATTGTCGTAGACACGTCTAACGTAATCTTACCAAATCAGCGAATTTATTCATACCAAGCCAGAATGTGTAAACACCAAGATCAGCTTTTAGATTATGTTCTCGCACTTTTTTCAAATTGTCTTCCCATATATCACGGCTTGAAAAACGAACAAGAAGTGTTTATGTATGGTTTTCAAGAACTAAATCATCTCATACCGAACATGCTCTTCACCATGTGAATAGCGTTTGTTATGTGTTTGTTTCCATAAATTCCAATTTTGATCGAATGTCACATCGAATGCCAATGTGCCACTGACAATACACAATACAATTGCAAGAACCGATATAGTTTGCATCTATATCACAACAAACCTCGACGTGGTATAAGACTTTTATCTCTTGGATCTTTTTTACATACCTTCACTGCTTCTAACACACGAAACAAAAGAAAAAGATAGAGTGCAAGTCAACTTTTATTCCATACAAGATGTTTATACTTGAAGTTTATCTCACTTTACACGTGTTTTCTCTATCATTATCTTTGAGAATGAAAACATATTTCTTTGTCTACTGGTTAATTTCAAACAAAAGAAGATTGGTGATAACGAGCTGTTTTTTTTATTCAAAATGTAAACTACGACATTGAAAAAAAAGACGAAGTTCTATCTTTAGCAGCCAAAATCTTTTCGTTCAGACTAACCATCGACGACTAACACATGTTTGAGCAATAGGATAATAACATTGTCCGTTGCAAAGTTTCTGCCCGATCTTACACAGATGTCCGTCGATACAAGTATGCACACCGACATTGAAGTAACATTCACTGCCACATACACTTTGTCCAATCTTGCAAACATGTCCTTCAATACATTGCGAAGCCACTGGATAGTAACATCTGTTTCCGCATGGACTTTGACCGAAATTGCAGACTAAGGCAGATGTACTGTCGACGCAAATGTAAAGTAAAAGAGCGAGAATACTTAACTTGATCATGTCTGAAATGTTACAGTTATGCTTGTCTGTATATGCACAAGTATATATACATGTATTTGGGCGGATATTTGCATAAATAATTTATTCTCCAGGTAAACTTATTGGATTTATATGAATGAATAAGACATAAATGCTCTTGGTTTGAAAAGTAAATGTATGTTTGATTATACTTATTCATGTTATTTATTTCTATATAGTGTATCGTAAATGAAATATGTTATTCTTTTCGCGAATGATGATTAACTGTGGCATTTTCATAGTGTAATGTTTCTCTTGAAAAGTGCTTTGATGTAGAGTCGAAAGATTTCATCGAACAGTTTCAAAGTGATTTGAATATTCGTTTAAAGCATTCTGCGGTATAAAATACATATCCTTAAAATTTGAGAAATTTTTGAATACGTTGATTTCCTACATCGATAACGTACATAGTCAGTGAAGAATCAAACACGACTCCGTCAGGATTCACAAGTTGTGTTAAACTGTTACCACCTACGAATTCACCTGCCACCATGATACTCGTCTTATTGTTACGACAAAACATCTGTATTCGATGACTTCCATTACCAGCAACGTCTATATTTATAAAGCTATCAATTTTGATACCAATTGGATGGCATGAAAGTGTAGTATTCGATCCTTGCACACCTGGTATGCCTGCGACAAAAATTCCTTATGTGTCGTTTTCAGCCTATCTCAAAGTAGAATGACTATTTAAACTCATGGTATACATATAATTACTCACAGATGTAGCATAATGGATAGTCCATGAATAATTGGGCTGGGTAGTGGTATTACCAGCGCCATTTCCACCTACAGCAAGGGTCCCGTTAGCACCCGATGTTGAATTTGCTCTTAAACGTGTGACACGATTATTATCACATTCAGTGATATGAGCGATGAGGTATATGCCAAATAGAAGCCCATCTAAAACAGGCTTTAGGAGTGTATGGTTCAAAATCTTGACAGTTACGATTCTATCGATTTTGCAATAAAAATTAATATAGTAGAGAAGAAAATATATGTCGTCAGAGAATTCACACGGAATTTATCCAGTAACTCCTAACCATGTTACTTTAATGTCAAAGACAATGACTCTTCCATTCCTTTGTCATCTGTTTTCGGTCTCTATAATTCAATTACGCAACTAATTCAGTTTTTCTACAAACATAAAATATTGGCATGCTCTCATGACTAATCAAATATTTAATTCAGTTTGAAAAAATTATCTGTTAAGACTGTTCTGAAATCACTAAAACAGTGTTGCAAATATGATAATAAAATAAACACTCAGCAAATTCATAGAAATAATAGCAATGCTTTGCGATGCAGAATTAGTGTCCAAGATACCAAGCCAATTATCTTCAATTGCTTTTCTAACCGCTATCGCATTTTCAGGTGAATTGCATCCATCGATATCACATATGAAAAAAAGCATTTGTATTGTCTTGGTTATTGTATTCATTGATGATATTTCATTTATACGGTAAAAAATTTCAAGACGCTTTTCCTTTGGCTTACAATTGTAAATGGCAGTGTGATTCATGATGTCGTCCCATATATATTCGCACATGCCATCTTGACATCCGACTGTGCTATTCGGATCTTTATAACATTGTTGTACACTTGCCGAACTACCATTGTTATAGAGGTATGTATACAAATGAGAATACAAATTTTGTACTTGTTTAGTCGTTTCAAGATAATATGAAGCATATTTGGTAAAATAGTTGCTATTACAGTCATTATCAGTCATGCAAACATATCGCCAATTTACGTGTTTGTCACTTTGATCAGAAGTGAAACGAGCGGTTGCTTTCAGACTAGCATCAAAGACAACATCGGTGTCATTGTCACCATCAAAATTGATAATGCCCATATTTGTAACGTAATCTATACCAAAATTTATTGCACATGCTTTAGATTGAACATAAGATTCGCATTGTGATGGAATAACTAATGAACTATTCAAGGGAAATTCAAAAGAACAATCTTTGAGGCAACGTATCATTTTGCTCGAAGTTTCGGTGGCGAGTACAAGCGACTTTTGATGATGAAATGAATCAGTCTTTGGAGATATTGGTGACTTGTTCTCGACGGAAGCAAAACCAACAAGCATCCATACAAATATCGTTTTACACAGCATTTCAGTATAATAAAGTTCTTACGATGTTTGATAAACTACAAGCGCACTCCTGTACCTTATATGTGATACGTGACGCGTGTACGTGAATAATCTGTAAATATTATAGGCCTTGTACATAGATAAGAGTTTTTGTCTAACGTCGCAAGCATATCTCTGACGTATGCAAAAAGATGAAACGACGTAATCGTAATTACGTATGAAAAAAACAAACTAGTCTTTTCAGATTGCGCTTTCCTATCGGGTAGTAATCTTGAGAGTGGGTGAGGGTGTTTCATCATCGGCATATAGGATGTTCTGTGTATAGGCTGGAAGGAGAAACCGACTGATTACCCTCGATAAAACAGTTTTTCACTGTTACTCAATTTCGGAAAGTCAATAATTGATTACATTATATGTGAGGATAGCTTAGACGTTAAATAGTGAGAAACTCGAGTTCAAAATAGGTGTTCTGATTTCATCCGCATCCTCATTTTTTATTCGCTTTGTTTCTTATATTTATCACAATCAATAGAGCTGATAATCATTGAAGGCATTGAATTGGAAAAGTTATCAGTTAATATTTCTATGACAAAATTTAGTTTGTTAAAATTTGCGCGTAAGGAAGTTGTCTTCTTACACTGTGGAATGATCTGTAGCATCAAACTTTCCATTCCCAGCTGGTCTTCTGGATTTGTACCATTCCTCAGGTGATATTGGAGTTCCTATATCAGGACTAATGTACCATCCAAAATGATTATCGACCAAATAACCGACTTCCAGAAAGATATTTAATCTGTAATCCAGTTTCCGTACCTGTAACCTCGAATGCGCAATTCAGCATTTTGATTTTTCTCATCCTAGGCTTAGTTCTCGCTAGGGAGTTTGAATATAATCAAAATGAGTAGAAGTCTTATTCACAACGAAAGTTAAGCCAGTTCGATTAATTATTCTGATCATGAATCGTCGTCTCGCTTTATCAAAATCACTTGCCGTGGGGAAATTTTGCTATAAAACAATTCGAAGCGTCAAGTGCCGCTATATCAGATTCGCTTGTAGCAATATTCGTAGCCATTAATTCTAGAAAAAAGAAGTTGTTTCAGTACCAAATTTCAGTTGTATTCGCTAGAAACTGTGAAACCCAAAAGAGCGATTCTTCGAATATAAATCTAGTCGAAACGTTAACAGATATCGAAGCCAAATTTTTAACTATGTATATTTGAGAAGTCAGTTTTAGATTTTATAGTCTTTGCTATATTAAAGAAAATTTCAGTATTAAAACAATTGTTGTTAGAATATAACTATCATAGAGTTTTAATATTTACCGAAATGTTATTGCTTTATATGTGCATCTTCATTTGACTTCTCATCAGTTGTGAAATAACTGATAAACGAACGACAAGAAAATGCTGTCGTTATCCGTCGAGTATCAACTCAAAATACGACTCTGTGGTACATCATTATGAGAACTACGATACAAGACAAAAAAAAAACAATCTGAAATGTTAAATTGTTAAACGAGTTCAAGAACGAGTTGCCGACAAAAGAAACTTTGATTACAGATAACCTATTTTATAATAAAGCAGAATGTTGAGTGAGTGTGCGTGAGAGATAAACTGTACCTATTAGTATCTCTTTGAATGTATGAAAGAGTGAGTGTTGGTGTAGGCATAGAGTACGGAAATGGAGGTGAGCTTTGACAACTATGATTATGTGTCAAATCTATCTTTACCTACAACCATACCCATACCTGCACCCTCAAGATGGTTAAGATTCTTGAGTCGACACTCTTGACGTTTCAAAAGTTTTCGGATAAGATCAATCATAAACGAAAAAGATCTCTAGCGAGAAATTCTACCGAAAGGAATCCATTGATTTGTTCCAACGGAGTTTTGATTTAAAAATGTTCATTCAGAGTATATACATTTGTTTTAATCTCCAGTCGAGGGTTAAGCGAGTATGCCTCGACGAGCGTTAGTAGTTATAATAATATTTTTTCTTCTGCATCATTCTTTTTGCCTTCGATAAAAAAAAACGCACTAACATCGACTGTTTTTTTCATCAAGATTAACTTTTCTTTCTTGAGATGACCTTGTTAATATGGAATTATTTCTCCTAGCAACGAATCTAATCACTACCAATATTCAATGATTACAACATCCAATTGGTTTTCTTTTCATAATAATACATGTTGTTATTCGTGAAATTGCTTTGCATGCATCAACATATTATTATATGGTATTACTACCTTTTACGGATGTTTTTGGTTGAATCAATCGCTATGCCATTTGTATTTCGAATGAATGATGAATAACATTGGCTATTTTCACGACATTTAAAATTTCTATATGAGTTTTGGCATTCAGTGAATATTTGTATTTGTACAGGATCGATTTTTTTCTGTCTGTGCAATTGGATTAGATTGCTATATGGCAATTACAAAACTAATTGAATATGAAAATTTATTTTTATGAAGAAAAATGTTTTATGCATTATTCAATATACGAATAAGTTCGACAATCCTTGTAATTTCAGCTGTAACTTTATTTGAACCATGTCAAACGATTTCTCATATGTAAAGAAAGATATTTAAATCTAGTCAAACTAATTGTTTATTTTAACCTACGCATCTTTCATTATTGTAAGTGCAACACTGCATGAAATTTACTCAAGTGATTTCATCGACATCGAACGGTGCGAGTATCTATTTAATGATCCGATATGACGGATTATTCCAACGTTGATATTCATTCTTGTGGTACTACTTATTTCTCATTTCTTTCGACTTCACGTCAACTATCGGAGACAACGATAGCGAAAAATACTGAGCAATTCCTCAGTAGAACGTTTATTAACACACATGCCATACCAAGATCGGGGTTCTATTTTCAAGTGGACAGTATTATATCGCAATTCCCAAAACTGATCACACAACGGTTCTCTCAAACGCTCAGCTTGTTACGTGATGTTCTGAATAGCAATGTTCTCGGTTCGTCCTACTTTCTCAATTTGGATTGGCAAATTTATGTGAATAGAACGTGCATAACAATTCCGGTTCGTTTGGAAGCCGAAGTGATTTCGTTGAATCAGGAAGAATAGTTTATGATGTAACGATTATTCAGAAATTTTTGCTATCTGGATGGAATATTTTTATAGTCAAACATATATTGATCGGTTATTATTCGATGAACAACGATGACGTCAGTATATCGTAATCGAATGAATATATCAGTCTTGAATTTTTCCATAGCAAGTCGTTTTCGACGAGATACAGTTATTCAAACTTTAGTAGATGAATTATTTATTGAAATGTAGATGATTAGCCGGTAGTATTCATCATTTTATAGGAAATGTGCTCCTATCTAATATTCGCACACCATCTGTAAGGATGATTGTTATATGCAGAGTATATCGCGGGTGTTTGGTTTATATAGAGAATTGACAATATCAATGCAGTGGTTTGTTTCACTTTTGATGAAGCCAATGCTAAAAATTCGTGTTCGTTGTCGACGAAATCTTGTTGGACTGTTCAATTAAACTAACATGACAAATAAAAAGATCTTTTTGAACGTTCAGTACTACTCTTGCTTACTGCTTCAAAATAAAAGTTGAATGCTTTCTTTCTCATCATTAAAACATATAATCTCAACTATAAGTACATGCTCGCACTTTATAGTTTTGGATATTATTAGGAAAAAGCTGCGTGTTCTTTTCTTTTAATGTATCACGCGCATACACATCTTCTATTATTCTTTTCAATTCCTATTCCTCTTCTGTAAATCTGCAATTACTGTAATGAGAATATTAAATAATTCAAAGACCAATAGAATTCATACCAATGATTAATAAGTAAGAACTTTCTTAATCTATTTACACCGCCAATTATCTAATTAAAAAATAATTTTTTAACAACAGATCAATGGTATCACCACGCTGAAATTATTTAAAACATCGCCTATTATTATCCTTGAGCGAGTATCTTAGATGGTATACAGATTATCGTGTGACCTAAAACAAAGCACATACTAAGAAACATATTATTAGACTCGTTAACACATAATAAGCAAAAAAAATGGATGATATTTTCTTACAGAACATCCGGAAAACTATATATTTTACTCTTGATGTATTCTTTTGAATGAAACTATAAATTAACGATGAACTAACGGTCTCTCATTCAAAATCAAATCTTTCCTTCACCGAACAGAAATCTATTCGGCTTCCATTTATGTCGAGTAATACAACGGCCAATACCATTTCAAGTGGCCGACTCATTGTCGCTTATTATCCATTTTCATTGATTATTGTTGGTACAATTTTAAACCTGACAACGTTGTTCATTCTTTTTCGGCCTGTCTTTCGAGATACAACAAGACAACCGGTTGTTTATTACATGCGTACGATCGCTGTGTTTGATATTCTGATGCTATATGGCTGGAATCTTGATCATTATTTGGACATCGTACATGGGTTTATACTTTTAACGTATACAATACCGACGTGCAAAATTTTTGGATTTTTGAATTATTTCGCTGGACAATCATCAGCATGGCTTCGCGTATTCGTCTGTTTAGATCGATACTTAGCAGTAAGTCGCCTTCATCGCACATGGTTCAACCGCCGAAAAGGTGTTTCAATCATTATCAGTACAATCATCACGGTTATAACCTTGTTCAATCTACACTTTTTCATCTTTGCTTGTTTCCATCGATCCAATGGTACGATTAATCCCAATGCTCAACTCTACCGCATTTATCCTCTCTGGGATTATATCAATTTAGGTGTATACAATTGTGCACCATTTATATTCATGGTTACACTCAACACAAGCGTTATTTATCATTTGCTACAGCGTCGTCAAATGCAAATCATTCAAAATTCACGTATTCAACACCGAACAATATCAATTACATTGGTAATAACAACATTTCTCTTTTTAATTATGACTATTCCAGCTACGATTGTTGCTGCATTTTTCTTCACCACTCCAACGACAACACTAGCGAAAGTACTCGATTCCACACTTTATACTTACCATGCATTGTCCTTTATCATCTATTTCATAACATTTAAAGAATTTCGACAAGAATGTTTGATTTTGTTTGGTTGTTACAATTACAATGTTCGTAGAAGAATCGAACCGACAACAAAGCAGAGATATTGAATGGATCTTATACAGAACATTTATTAACCACTTGTATATATCTCGAAAGAATATCGAATAAATTACTTTTCAATAACTGCCTTCATTTTTTTCCGCATAATATCACAGCATTAAGATTGTGATGAAATGAGATTTCATCTTGACATATTCGCATCGACATCGTACGGGAAAAAATGTCCTTTGGGAATGAAAACCAGGCACTGAAGAAAGCACATATTTCAAGAACAGGAAACAAAACTCTCATATGATTCAAATCATAAACATGTAATTATTTTGATATTTCTAATATCGTATGATTATTTTACTTGAAAAGGAAGAGAAGTACTGGAGATGTTCTTTAAATAAACATCTTTTTTCTCTTTTTCAGAACCGATATTCCAGAAAAGTAGGGTTGATATGAATGTATGTTAAGGTGACATCGATAATACCATGCGAGAAAAACTAGATCTATTTCTTTGCTAGATTTTTACATTATCCCATAATTCTGTTGAGAATTTTATGAATGATCCACAAATACCAACGACGATAACGATAACGTATGTATGAGTAGATCAATATCGTCGATAACTTTGTTTTTATAATTGAAATTTTCAGTCCTGCACAGCAGAATCGTCATAATAAAACTCGAGTATATGCTCTTCGGTGTATCGTGGGTGCATGGTTAGTTGGTTTAATCATGCTAATACCTATCATTATGGTTCGCGATAAAATAACATCGTCAGATGCAAAAATAATCATAAATGGTATGTTCAGTCTATCTCTTTGAGTAAGATCAACGTGTTTGTTCATGCGATCATCCAAGGAACGACAACGGTGAATTCTTATATTTCAACAACAGGCACTCCTATCGTCAGTACGAGTAACAATTCAGTTACATCGATGACTAATAATACCAATGTAACTATCAACCCTCCAGGTAGATAAATTTGACCGAACGGGATAGATTTGTATTTTCATTTATTTAGTTCGAAAATGTCAAAACTTAACTTTTACTTCGTATATGTCATATGCAACTGGGACTAAACCGTGGTCCGTAGCTGCTGGTCACCTGAATGGTGATAATTATACAGATTTGATTGTTGCTAATCGTAATAGTTATACGGTTGGTATCTACTTTAATAATGGCGATGGAACATTTCAAAATCAAAAACTTGTAATTAACGGTTCACTACCACAATATGTTATTGCCAAAGACGTCAACGATGATCAGAATATAGATATTCTAATTGCTGAGAGCGCATCTAACGCAATAGGTGTTTCCTTGGGAAATGGTTACGGTGGCTTTACTGCTGAAGTTGACTATTCCGTGGGTATGTATCCATACTGGATCGATACTGGCGACTTGAATGGCGATCAGAACGTTGATCTTGTCATCGTTAATGACTATAATTCTAACGTCGATGTCTTGCTTGGCGATGGTCATGGACGTTTCGATACCGGATATACTTATTCTACTGCTCAATATCCGGTCGCCGTAGCTATCAGTGATTTTAATCATGATGCAAATTTAGATTTTGTAATTACTGAGTATTCTAGTAATACGATTAGTTTATTTCTTGGATATGGTAACGCAACGTTTCGAACACGGAGACGATTCTCCACGGGCAATTCACCATGGGGAATAGCCATTGCAGATTTCAATCGCGACACACATATAGATGTAGTAGTAGCGAATTATGATGATGCAACAATCAGCGTCTTAATGAGCAATGGAAATGGAACATTTCAACCTCAAGTTGTTTATGCTACTGGTGAATTACCAATNCTAGTATACGAGCACAACACTCATTTTCTACACATTACCAACAGTATCAGGTAATATCACGTTTTCATCTCGTTTATATCCTTGATGATCTTCACTTCGGATTGATTTCTTAGGACTGGTCATCAGTTTAGCGTATTCTGCACCAGTCTATAAACACTCACGTCCATATTGTCGTAGACACATCTAACGTAATCTTACCAAATCAGCGAATGTATTCATGCCAAGCCAGAATGTGTAAACACCAAGATCAGCTTTCAGATTATGTTCTCGCACTTTTTTCAAATTATCTTCCCAGATATCACGACTTGAAAAACGAACAAGAAGTGTTTATGTATCGTTTCCAAGAACTAAATCAACTCATACCGAACATGCTCTTCATCATGTGAATAGCGTTTGTTATGTGTTTGTTTCCATAAATTCCAGTTTTGATCGAGTGTCACGTCGAATGACAATGTGCCACTGACAATACACAATACAATTGCAAGAATCGATATAGTTTGCATCTATATCACAACAAACCTCGACGTAGTATGAGACTTTTATCTCTTGGATCTTTTTTACATACCTTCGTTGCTTCTAACACACGAAACAAAAGAAAAAGATAGAGTGCAAGTCAGCTTTTATTCCATACAAGATGTTTATACTTGAAGTTTATCTCACTTTACACGTGTTTTCTCTATCATTATCTTTGAGAATGAAAGCATATTTCTTTGTCAACTGGTTAATTTCAAACAAAAGAAGATTTGTGATAAAGAGCTGTTTTTTATTCAAAAATGTAAACTACGACAATGGAAAAAAAAGACGAAGTTCTATCTTTAGCAGCGAAAATCTCTTCGTTCAGACTAACCATCGACGACTAACACATGTTTGAGCAATAGGATAGTAACATTGTCCGTTGCAAAGTTTCTGCCCGATCTTACACAGATGTCCGTCGATACAAGTATGCACACCGACATTGAAGTAACATTCACTGCCACATACACTTTGTCCAATCTTGCAAACATGCCCTTCAATACATTGCGAAGCCACTGGATAGTAACATTTGTTTCCGCATGGGCTTTGACCGAAATTGCAGACTAAGGCAGATGTACTGTCGACACAAATGAGAAGTAAAAGAGCGAAAATACATAACTTCATCATGTCTTAAATGTTATACAGTTATGTTTGTCTGTATATGCACAAGTATATATACATGCATTTGGGCGGATATTTGCATAAGTAATTTATTCTCCAGGTAAATTTATTGGATTTATATGAATGAATAAGACATAAATGCTCTTGGTTTGAAAAGTAAATGTATGTTTGATTATACTTATTCATGTTATTTATTTCTATACAGTGTATCATAAATGAAATATGTTATTCTTTTTGCGAATGATGATTAATTGTGGCATTTTCATAGTATAATACTTCTCTTGCAAAGTACTTTGATGCAGAGTCTAAAAATTTCATAGAACAGCTTCAAAGTGATTAGAATATTTGTTTACAGCATTCTGCGATATAAAATACATATCCTTGAAATTTGAGAAATTTTTGATTACGTTGATTTCCTACATCTGTACCGTATATATTCATTGAAGAATCAAACACGACTCCGCCAGGATTGATAAGTTGTGTTAAACTGTTACCACCTACGAATTCACCTGCCACCATGATACTCGTCTTATTGTTACGACAAAACTTCATTATGTGTCGTTTTCAGCCTATTTCAAAGTAGAATGGCTATTTAAGTTCATGATATACATATAATTACTCATAGACGTAGCATAATGGATAGCCCATGAATAATTCGGCTGGGTAGTGGTATCACCAGCGCCATTCCCACCGACAACAAAGGTCCCGTTAGCACCCGATGTTGAATTTGTTCTTAAACGTGTGACACGATTATTATCACATTTAATGATTTGAGCAATGAGGTATATACCAAATATTAGGAGTGTATGGTTCAGAATCTTGACAGTTGCGATTCTATCGATTTTGCAATAAAAAATAGTATAGCAGAAAAGAAAATATATATCGTCGGAGAATTCATACGGAATTCACCCAGTAACTTCAAACAATGTTACTTTAATGTCAAAGACAATGATTCTTCCATTCCTGTGTCATCTATTCTCGGTCTCTATAATTCAATTACGCAACTAATTCAGTTTTTCTACAAACACAAAATATTGGCATGCTCTCATGACTAATCAAATATTTAATTCAGTTTGAAAAATTTATTTGTTAAGACTGTTCTGAAATCATAAAAACAGTGTTACAAATATGATAATAAAATAAACGCTCAGCAAATTCATAGAAATAATAGCAATGCTTTGCGATGCAGAATTAGTATCCAATATACCAAACCAATTATCTTCAATTGCTTTTCTAACCGATATCGCATTTTCAGGTGAATTGCATCCATCGAGATCACATTTAAAATCAAGCATTTGTATTGTCTTGGTTATTATATTCATTGATGATATTTCATTTATACGGTAAAAAACATCTAGAAGCTTTTCCTTGGGCTTACAATTGTAAATGGCAGTTTGATTCATGATTTCGTCCCATGTATATTCGCACATGCCATTTTGACATTCGACTGTTCTATTCGGAGCTTTGTAACATTGTTGTACACTTGCCGAACTACCATTGTTATAGAGCAATGTAGACAACTGAGAATACAAATTTTGTACTTGTTTAGTCGTTTCAAGATAAAATGAAGCATATTTGGTAAAATAGTTGCTATTACAGTCATTATCAGTCGTGCAAACATATAGCCAATTTACGTGTTTGTCACTTTGTTCAGAAGTGAAACGAGCGGTTGCTTTCAGACTAGCATCAAAGACAACATCGGTGTCATTGTCACCACTAAAATTGATAATGCCCATATTTGTAACGTAATCTATACTAAAATTTATTACGCATGTTTTAGCTTGAACATAAGATTCGCATTGTGATGGAATAACCAATGAACTATTCAAGGGAAATTCAAAAGAACGACATTTGAGGCAACGTATCATTTTGCTCGAAGTTTCGGTGGCGAGTACAAGCGACTTTTGATGATGAAATGAATCAGTCTTTGGAGATATTGGTGGTTTGTTCTCGACGAAAGTAAAACCAACAATCATCCATACAAATATCGTTTTACACAACATTTCAGTATAATAAAGCTCTTCCGATGTTTGATAAACTGCAAGCGCACTCCGGTACCTTATATGTGATACGTGACGCGTGTACGCGTGAATAATATGTAAATATTACAGGCCTTGTATATAGATAAGAGTTTTTGTCTATCGTCGCAAGCATGTCTCTGACGTATGCAAAAAGATCAAACGACGTAATCGTAATTACGTATGAAAAACACAAACTAGTCTTTTCAGATTGCGCTTTCCTATTGGGTAGTAATCTTGAGGATGGGCGAGGGTGTTTCACCATCGGCATATAGGACGTTCTATGCAGGCTGGAAGGAGAAACCATCTTGAGGATGAGAATAAGAGTATAAATAGTAGGAAAATACCCATACTCTCACATTCAAAATTGTGCAAAAAACTAATATTTTCTTGCGTTTTATTCAGTATGATAATATTTTTTTCTTGATTGATATCATTTGTAATAAATCAAACGTTTAATGAGTCGATTCTCGGTTTTCTCCTAATATCCAGGTTGTATCAACAGTCTGCGCAGCCAGCTGATCGAATCCTTGATTGAAACGATTGGTAGATGAATTTAGTAAGCATTCCTGACGGAAATAAAAATTAGTTATATTTTTCTATTCAATATACGTCAACGCGCACTTGCGGTAGAATATTCATGGTAGGTATGGACGTACGGTTTGATTCATATCTCGCGACAATGCTGTAGTTTCATGTACACTGTCTTGCAATCTGCTTATCTAAACAATTCTCTGCTGATTCCTTTCGTTTTCGGAAGAGATAAAATGAGTATTATAGTTGAAATAATTTGTAACGAAAAGAATCTTTTGATTTTTCAAGTACTTGTATCTATTTTTGTTGATAAATAACGCAAAGAATAATACTTAACGATATATGAAGAAAAGTAAGATTTTACCGCATTGCCTCGACTTTGTTTTTCTTCTTGTGTTCTTGAGTATTTATTCGATGATTCTCCCTTCACTATCTCTGATGGTACTTTCGTCAATATTAGTTGCGGATTCTAACAAAAGAATGACGCAAATAATAGTAAAATATGAACAAGAAAATTGTCTCGGTTGAAAGGAGGGTCATATGAAAAAAATAGTTTGTGTCCAGGATCAAAGGTCAAAAAACGCTTTTTCTCCGAAAAATGCTCAAAACATCATAAAACATGGTTTGGAAGAGATTTTAGGGTTAGTTAAGGGGAATTAGATCAAGAGAACACTGAACTAGTGGGGATGACAAGGACGTGCTAGAACGGTCTGTGCTGCCCCAAACGGAACACTCTGGCGCGACCTCTACACTGAACCATAGGATCAAAGGTGAAAGAAAGATTCTTTCCCTGCCTGCAGAGTAGGCGGTACGAAAAAGGATGGATTGAGTAGAGGTGGAATGCAATGGTACTACTTGAATGATTGATACTCAAGGAATTATGGTTACGATTCTTGAGTCGACATTCTTGACGTTTCAAAAGTTTTCGGATAAGATCAATCATAAACGAAAAAGATCTCTACCGAGAAATTCTACCAAAAGGAATCCATTGATTTGTTCCAACGAAGTTTTTATTCAAAAAAAGTTCATTCGGAGTGTAAAAGTTTTTCAGTTGAAACAGCTAGTATATACATTTTTTTAATCTCCATTCGCGGGTTAAACGAGTGTGACTCGACGAACGTTACTAGTTATAATAACGCGTTTTCTTCTCTGTATTATTCTTTTTGCCTTCGATCAAAAAAACGCACTAACATCGACTGTTTTTTTCATCAAAATTAACTTTTCTTTCTTCAGGTGCCCTTGTTAATATGAAATTATTTCCCCCAGCAGCGACTCTAATCACTACCAATATTCAATGATCATCAAGATCCAATTGGTTTTCTTTTCATAATAATACATGTGGTTATTCGTGGAATTGCTTTACATACGTCAACATATTAGTATATGGTATTACTAGCTTTTACGGATGTTTTCGGTTGAATCAATCGCTATGCCATCTGTATTTCGAATGAATGACATCGGCTATTCCTACGACATTTAAAATTTCTATGCGAGTTTTGGCATTCAGTGAATATTTGTACTTGTACAGCATCGATTTTTTCGTGCCTCTGCAATTGGATTAGTTCGCTATATGGCAATTACAAAACCAATTGAATATGGGAATTTATTTTTATGAAGAAAACTGTTTTATACATTATGCAATATACGAATAAGTTCGATAACCCTTGTAATCTCAGCTGTAACTTTGTTTGAAACATGTCAAACGATTTCTCGTATGTTAAGAAAGATATTTAAATCTAGTTAAACCAATTGTTTATATTAACCTACGAATCTTTCATTATTATAAGTGCAACACTGCATGAAATTTACTCAAATGATTCCATCGACATCGAATGGTGCGAGTATCTATTTAATGATCCGATGTGGGGGATTATTCCAACGTTGATATTCATAGATGTCATAATGCCGTTACGACGGGTATCGTCAGCCGAACGTCACGATACGCTCACCCTGATCAACGAAAAAACATGCGTATCGACATCACCGTATCCTATCCATGGGTAATCACTTCAATACGCCAGCAAAAACACCACAAGACGTCGGCTGGGTTCACGCATTTGGTTGTCATAATATAATGGAAAATATTGCATGATAACGTTAGTAATTATAAGTTAATAGAATAATCGGTCATAAAATATTAGTTCATATATTTTAAATATTCAAAGTATCCGAAGGAAATCATAACATTCTTTCATTATATTTCTATGTACGCAACCATTACATCCTCTCAATTCCTCAGCTTTTCAAATAGATCGAGACGTGCGTATCGTGATGGATACGATAAACCCACTCAATTCCTCAGCTTTTCAAATAGATCGAGACGTGCGTATCGTGGTGGATAAGACAAATCCACTCAATTCCTCAGCTTTTCAAATAGATCGAGATGTGCGTAGCGTGATAAATGACGGAGAGGAACGTAGTATGGTATTGGAACAAATATGATGGAATTTGATGAATACCTGTCGTATCGATATTATGACATCACTCAAAAATACAGAGCAATTCCTGAGTAGAACGTTCATTAACACAGATGCCATACCAAGATCGGAGTTCTATTTTCAAGTGGACAGTATTATATCGCAATTCCCAAAACTGATCACACAACGATTCTATCGAACGCTCAGCTTGCTACGTGATGTTCTGAATAGCAATGCTCTCGATTCGTCTTACTTTCTCAATTGGGATTGGCAGATTGATGTGAATAGAACGCGCATAACAACTCCGGTTCGTCCGGAAGCCGAAGTGATTTCGTTGAATCAGGAAGAATAGTTTATGATGTAACGATTATTCAGACATTTTTGCACTCTGGATGGAATGTTTTTATAGTCAAACATATATTGATCGGTTATTATTCCATGCGACAACGGTGACGTCAGTATATCGTAATCGAATGAATATATCAGCCTTGCATTTTTCCATAGCAAGTCGTTTTCGGCGAGATACAGTTATTCAAAGTTTAGTATATGAATTATTTATTGAAATGTGGACGATTAGCCGGTAGTATTCATCATTTTATAGGAAATGTGCTCCTATCTAATATTCACACACCATCTGTAAGAATGATTGTTATATGCACAGCATATCGCGAGTGCTTGGTTTATATAGATAATTGACAATATCAATGCAGTGGATTGTTTCACTTCCGATGAAGCTAATGCTAAAAATTCGTGTCCTCTGTCGACGGAATCGTGTTAGACCGTTCAACTGAACTTTCATGACAAATAGAAAGATGTTTCTGAACGTTCAGTATTACTTTTGCTTACTGCTTTAAAGCAAAAATCGACTGCTCCGTTTCTCATCACTAAAGCATAAACTCAACTATAAGTACATATCCGCAGTTTACAGCTTTGGATATTATTAGGAAAAGGCTGCGTGTTCTCTTCTTCTAATTTATCACACGCATATACATCTTTTATTATCTTTTTTTCAATTCCTATTCATCTTCTATAAATCCGCAATTACTATAATGAGGATATCAAATAATTCAAAGACCAGTAGAATTCATACCATATGGTTAATAAGTAAGATCTTTCTTAATATATTTACACCGTCAATTATCTAGTTATAAAATAATTTTTTCAACAATAAATCAATGCTATCGCCACACTGAAATTATTTAAAAGCATCGTCTATTATTATCCTTCAGCGAACATTTAGATGGTACGCTGGTTATCGTGTGGCATAAAACAAAGCCCATACTAAGCAACATATTATTAGACTCGTTAACATTTAATAAGCGAAAAAAACGCGTGATACTTTTTTACAGAACATCCTGAAAACTATATATTTTACTCTTCATGTGCTCCCTTGAATGAAACTATAAATTATCGATGAACTAACGGTCTCTCATTCAAAACCAAATTTTTTCTTCACTAAACAGAAACCTATTCGATTTGCATTTATGTCGAGCAATACAACGACCAATGCCATTTCAAGTGGCCGACTCATTGTTGCTTATTATCCATTTTCATTGATTATTGTTGGTACAATTTTAAATCTGGCAACGTTGTTCATTCTTTTTCGGCCTGTCTTTCGAGATACAACAAGACAACCGGTTGTTTATTATATGCGTACGATCGCTGTGTTTGATATTCTGATGCTATATGGCTGGAATCTTGATCATTATTTGGACATCGTGCATGGGTTTATACTTTTAACGTATACAATACCGACGTGCAAAATTTTTGGATTTCTGAATTATTTCGCTGGACAATCATCAGCATGGCTTCGCGTATTCGTCTGTTTAGATCGATACTTAGCAGTAAGTCGTCTTCATCGCACGTGGTTCAACCGCCGAAAAGGTGTTTCAATCATTATCAGTACAATTATCACGGTTATAACCTTGTTCAACCTACACTTTTTCATCTTTGCTTGTTTCCATCGATCCAATGGTACAATTAATCCCAATGCTCGGCTCTACCGCATTTATCCTCTCTGGGATTATATCAATTTAGGTGTATACAATTGCGCACCATTCATATTCATGGTTACACTCAACACCGGCGTTATTTATCATTTGCTACAGCGTCGTCAAATGCAAGTCATTCAAAATTCACGTATTCAACACCGGACAATATCTACTACATTGGTAATAACAACATTTCTCTTTTTAATTATGACTATTCCAGCTACGATTGTTGCTGCATTTTTCTTCACCACTCCAACGACAACGTTAGCGAAAGTACTCGATTCCGCACTTTATACTTACCATGTATTGTCCTTTATCATCTATTTCATAACATTTAAAGAATTTCGACAAGAATGTTTGATTTTATTTGGATGTTACAATCACAATATTCGTAGAAGAATCGATCCGACAACGAAACAGAGATATTGAAGGGATCTTATACAGAACATTTATTAACCACTTGTATATATATCTCGAAAGAATTTCGAATAAATTACTTCTCAATAACTGCCTTCGTTTTTTTCGCATAATATTACAGCATTAAGATTGTGATGAAATGATATTTCATCTTGACATATTCACATCGACATCGTAGGGGAAAAAAACGTTCTTGGAGAATGAAAACCAGGCACTAAAGAAAGTACAGATTTCAAGAACAGGAAATAAAATCCTCATATGATTCAAATGATAAACATGTAATTATTTTGATATTTTCAATATCCTATAATTATTTTACTTGAAAAGGAAGAGGAGTACTGGAGATGTGCTTTAAATAAATAACTTTTTTCTCTTTTTCAGGATCGATATTCCAGAAAAGTAGGGTGCATATGAATATATGTTAAGATGACATTTATATAATACCGTGCGAGAAAAACTAGACCTATTATTTCGCTAGATTTTTACATTACCCCATAATTCTGTTGCGAATTTTATGAATAATCCACAAATACCACGGACGATAGTGTATGTATAAATAGATCAATACCGTCGATAATTTTATTTCTATAATTGAAATTTTCAGTCCTGCACAGCAGAATCGTCATAATAAAACTCGATTATATGCTCTTCGGTGTATCGTGGGTACATGGCTAGTAGGTTTAATCATGTTAATACCTATCATTATGGTTCGCGATAAAATAACATCGCCAGATGCAAAAATAATCATGAATGGTATGTTCAGTCTATCTCTTTGAGTAAGATCGAAGTGTTTTTGTTCATGCGATTATCGAAGGGACGACAACGGTGAATTCTTACATTTCAACAACACGCACTCCTATCGTTAGTACGAGTAACAATTCAGTTACATCGATGACTAATAATACCAATGTAACTATCAGCCCTCCAGGTAGATAAGTTTGACCAAACAGGATAGATTTGTATTTTCATTTATTCAGTTCAAAAGTGTAGAAACTTAACTTTTACTTCGTATATGTCGTATGCAACTGGGACTAAGCCGTGGTCCATAACTGCTGGTCGCCTGAATGATGATAACTATACAGATTTGGTCGTTGCTAGTCGTGGTAGTCATACGGTTGGTATTTACTTTAATAACGGCGATGGAACATTTCAAAATCAAAAACTTATAATTAATGGTTCACTGCCACAATTTGTTATTGTCAAAGACGTCAACAATGATCAGAATATAGATATTCTAGTTGCTGAGGGTGCATCTGATGCAATAGGTGTTTCCTTGGGCAATGGCTACGGTGGTTTTGCTGCCGAAGTTGACTATTCAGTGGGTATGTATCCATATTGGATCGATTCTGGCGACTTGAATGGCGATCAGAACGTTGATCTTGTCATCGTTAATGACTATAATTCTAATGTCGATATCTTGATTGGCGATGGTCACGGACGTTTCGATACCGGATATACTTATTCTACTGCACAATATCCGGTCGCCGTAGCTATCGATGATTTTAATCATGATGCAAATTTAGATTTTGTAGTTACTGAGTATTCTAGTAATACGATTAGTTTATTTCTTGGCTATGGCAATTCAACGTTTCGAACACGGAGGCGATTCTCCACGGGCAATTCACCATGGGGAATAGCCATTGCAGATTTCAATCGCGACACACATATAGATGTAGTAGTAGCGAATTATGATGATGCAACAATCAGCGTCTTAATGAGCAATGGAAATGGAACATTTCAACCTCAAGTTGTTTATGCTACTGGTGAATTACCAATTTCGGTATCGGTTGGTGATCTTAATGAGGATACAAATATCGATATCGTTGTTGCTAATTACAACATGAACTTCGTCAGCATATTTCTCGGTTATAGTAATGGAAGTTTTGACAATGGACTACGATTGTACACTGACTGGTGGCCAACATCAGTCACGACCAGTGACTTCAATGACGATGGTCAATTGGATATCGCTACTGTGAGTGAAGGCAACCGAACGTTGAACGTTTTTTTAAATAATTGCTGAAAGTTTTATTTCGAAATAAAAAAAAGCGAAAGGTTTATTTTCAATCTCGGAACCAAATGACTTTCATGAGAATGTTAACAATCACTCGACACAAAATAACTAAACCGCCATAAACTGAAATTAGATATGTTAGTCCATCGAATACATTGATTATCCTTGTGTATGAATAGGTACATAACAAAGGCGAACATTGATGAAAGTAATTTTCGTACGATATGTTTGCTGAGTAGTCTTCGACCATCAGCTGATTGACAAACGATTCGATTGTTGTATTTATTTGAAATCTGCTCTTGTCCATCGATGAGACATTCAATGCGCGGTAATGAACCAACTTATCAATACACTCCTGATCGTAAAAACAGGATAAAGTCGATTGAAAGAGTGCTTCTAATGGATAACAACCGGCGAACATCCCATTCGATGGTTGGACGCATTTGGGTGATGACGCACAACTACATTCTTCATAGACAAGCGATTCGAGAGTAGCAGATTGTTGGGTAGTTATAAGATATGGAATGGACACTTTCCAGCTAGTGCCCAGTGCTGTCATAAGTCGATTGGCGCCTGTTGTTTCGCGAATTAATGCGAGCGTGCTGAGAAATAACTGTGGAAATGTTGTTCGAAAATCTTGGATGACAGTTTGGATGCGAAGATTGAATACATTGGATGATAAAAGTTGAGTATTGATGAATTCGGTGTTAGCTAATTGTAAGAGAGTGTCAGTGACGGTTTCTTGTGCCATTTGACAAAGCAGTGAAAGTAAACGAAATTGTAATGTCGAGGAGAACTGGAAATCGAACGGAGTCAGTTGTGGATTCTGCGATGCTTGATTATACTGATAATTAATGAAATCTTGTGAGACGAATACACTCGAGCAAATCTGGTGAAATCGAGGCTTAATAGCAACGAATGTTTCGTACTGAATAGAAATCTTCGAACAAGAACATTGAAGAGTATCTGGATAGTGGTGTATTAGATCTTGATAGACGTTTAGCGATGGTTTCTCAATCTGAACAATCTCACTTTCAGGAACGAAAGCCGCGTTGATATACAAAGCATAGAGAATAGTTGCCACCAGAACGAATTCTAATTGTTTCTTTGTTTGATTTTTGTTACGACAAGTGAGAAAATCGATTGAGACTGCGCGAGAAATACCATGGATGCAATGATTAATAAGTCTAAGAACGATTAAAAGAAGAATCTTGAATCCTAATGATAATCCACCAAAAATACTGATGATGGCTGTTATTAGAAAGATCAGATTCTCTCGACGTTCTTCTTCATATGTGCAAAGTTTTGCTGCACACTCGCCGTAATACGATGTAAAAGAGATATTCGATGACCACGAATCGACCATGAGATTTTGAATAATTGATCCGGCTGTTTCGTTCGGTAAATTCCAAGTGGAATTCAAAGGCGAGAAATTAAAGGCATCACCAAGTGGCAGGGCTAGATATTGATCTATTTGCAACATACATGATCGGTTGTAGAAGCATTCGAACGAAGATTGGAGTAACGAGTCGATTATAAAACAACCGAGGACTAAAGTTGGAACATAAAAACGTACGACGAAATTGTTATAAACAGCGAGATTCACATAACATGATGATGATAAACTACAAGAACATGATGAATACGAACGCGATTTCATGGTTGTTTGTCTGGTTGTTCGATTCGTATGAAAATCAACATTTAGAGCATCATTCATTAACTGATTTCCTTGTGTTGTTGCTCGTAATAACTGAATAGTACGTTGGAATTGATTGATAGTCTCAGATTGCCAATTTTCAATCGATGAATTCATCTGCGATTCGAATAATTCTCGAGATAGTACTTGCGAACCAACAAATTGCGTTTGAAGAAAGATTTCCAATGCATTATCAATTGTTTCTTTCGCTTGCTCGCAAAATGTTCTTAAGGACCGAAAGTATGAACTGACATGAAGTCGATAGTCCAACGAATAATACAACGTATTTTCATCGAGAACTGATATGTAACTCAGCCAGTCCGATGAGATCAAATCGCTCGAACATATCTGATGGTAATGTGGTGCTGTATAAAGAAACTTTGAGTAAGGTATTGAGATTGATGTACATGGACACGAAACACTAGCTGGATATGACTGTGCGAGTTTGAGATAATCGGATTCTGTTGGATTGTAGAAGGTTTCACGGTAAACGCTCGTTCTTAGCAATCGATAATTTATAAAAGTTAAAAGTGATAAAACTACGAGCAAAATGTAAAGTCGACTGGCATATAGTTGATAGCGTGTTTGTCGACCGTCGTTGTTAGTGTCATCATTGAAAATATTGAGTGTTATTAAAGTCGTTTTCATAAAGAGAAATAGTTCGAGCCATCGTTCCTTCACTAAAAATAGAATCAGCTGAAAAGTTTGTTATCATCTTCTGACTTACATGCTTTTTGTTGAGCTTGTAAAGATCCATCATTTTCAGGTACTTCAATATAATGAATTATTTTTGGTACTAATACTCGAAGTACAAGTATTAAGCCGCTCAGCAGACCGATTAATCTTGTTAGTATGAATCCTAATGTTGGTCGTTCTACTTTCGTATATGTACACGAAATCGGTGCACATTGTGCATAGTATTTCTCATACGATATACTCGTGATCCATTTCTCAATCATTAAACCATTGACCATCGACTGCACAGTCGCGTTTCGTCCGTAAATACTTTGATTAATATTGTTCATAGCTGTGAAGTTTTCGTTAGTTGGAAAGAATGAAATCAATCTATCCACACATGTTTGATTAAAGAAACATTCCAACGATGAAGCCAACAACGACTGAAGTGGTAAACAACCAGTCATTATTCCTGGTACGGTCATTATCGGCACTTGATAATCAATAATAGCATATATAAATGATAATGATGTACATGTCATTGTTTCGTAACAGTTGCAAACAGGTCCACTGATAGGTTTATACCTCTGAGAACTGAATAGTAGAGGTTCAGTTTGGTCAGCATCATATGTCATAACAAAATTTGTTGCCAATCCAGAATCCAATTGATTGTTAAATGTCATATCGAGTAAAAGTTGCAATTGGGTTTGAAATTGATTGGGTAATGTCGATTGAAATTGAGCGATAACGGCTTGAACGTTCGATCGAAAGATATTTTCTGATAGGACGTAGGGACTGATCAATGTATTCCGAGCGAATGTGTCGAGATTCTGTTGAACATTGGCCTGTGCGAGTCGACAGAGAGCTGCAAGACCATCGAACTGAGCGTTTCCTATACCTCGAAAATCATTTGGATAAACTGACGAAACACGAAGACCATAATCAAGTGCTTTGATCCATCGATCAGAAACGAAATCACTCGAACATACTTGATGAAAAGTAGCTTGAAGTGATGAGTATTCGCCGTACGTCAGAGAGATACGAGAATAGGGGCACTGTGTATCGATAGGAAGTATTTCGAATTCTTCTTTTGTTGGTTGTTTCAATGTCACGACGTTCGTTTGAACACTAGTCCATGTATACAGACCGACGTTGATCAGAATCAACGCCAAAGTTAACCAATAGACATGAGTCGCAATAACGTTCGCACGACGTTGATGTTCATTATCAATGCCCGATGATTTAAAAAGATTGAAAGTCAGCAGATGAGCCTTGAAAGAAGACATGATCAATGATATTTGAAAGCGTATTGTAATAATTTTCTTTGGAGAGATCGAGGAAAATAAAAGAATTTTGAAAAGACACTCTACGTTTTGCTGCATGAAATGAATTTTTGTAATTAATTTTGAAGATGAAAAGAGAGAGAGAGAGAGAGACAGAAGAGAAATAGCGGAAGTTATTAAATAGATTCGACATTTAGAAAAAAAAACAGGACAAATATGCAAGTGCATACGAATCTTATTTCTTCGCGAAATTCTGGTCAAATAGTTCCAATCGATGATAATATGAATTGTTCATCATCGATTCCGTCGAACGGGCTGCTCAGGTATGAATTCAACTGTCTGAGACTTTTATTATACATTTTCTGTTTCATATCGAAGAATAAAATCAAATCGACTTCAACTAATTGTGCTACGATGCATATTCTTCGCTGCTTTAATCTCAATCATCCTGGTAACATACTTCATTTTCAGCCGTGATCATTCATCATCATCCTCCTCCTCCGATAATCAAGCATCTACTATTAGTATACACATTCTCTCAATGTTTGATGTAATCATCTGAACAAATTTTCTAGAAGTCAGTTCTACCATCACACAGTTTCCTACATATGTAACAACACCAATGAGTACAAAAAGTTCGTTAACTTTATCGGGTGTGTATCAATAAAATTCAGTTAGTGAAATATAAAAGCACATGTCTGAATCTAGGACAAAAGTGTCAGTCGTTTTCATTCGATCCTTACGTTTCGTACAGTTCAAATAACAAACCATGGAGCATCGCCTTCGGCGATTTCAATCGCGATAACCATCTGGACATCGTTATTAGCAAGACTGAAAACTACGAACTTGGCCTCTATTTCGGGTTTGGCAACGGAACATTTGCAGCACAAACGACTATCTCTGCTGGCAGCACCCTTTTTTACGTTACCACTGCAGATCTCAATAACGACAACTACACGGATATCATTACAGTCGAAGCTAGTGATAACAGGGTTGGCGTGTTTTTTGGGCATGGTGATGGAACGTTCGATCGACGAAAGACATTTCCTACTGGTTATTACCCGTATTGGGTTGATACCGGGGATTTTAATGGTGATGGAAATACGGATATGATCACTGCTAATTCTTATGATAATACTGTTACCTTATTGTTAGGCGATGGACGTGGAAATTTTGCAACACAGCGGAATATAACTGCAGGTGATATTGTTACAGGAGTCGTTGTTGCTGATTTTAATCTCGATAATCATCTGGATTTTGCTGTTACGGAATTCCGAGATTATACGATGAGTGTCTTTCTTGGCACAGGCAGCGGACTATTTCAAGCGAGGCAATCTTTCTCAACTGAAAAAAATCCATGGGGCTTAGCAAGTGGCGATTTCAACGGCGACAAGTACATGGATATCGTGGTTGTTAATCAACGAGCTGATTCCATTAGTGTGTTTATTAACAATCGCAACGGCACGTTTCAGTCTCAAATGGTTTATTCCACAGATGCTCCAGCCATATCGGTAGCTGTTGGTGACATGAATAATGATACATATATCGACATTATTGTTGCAAATGACTATAAAAATTACGTGGGCATTTATCGCGGATTCGGGAACGGAAGTTTCGATTTCCCGATGAAATTCTACACTGACTGGTGGATACTATTTGTTGCCACTGGCGATTTTAATGGCGATCATCGACCGGATATTGCTGTACTAAGCGAATACACGGAAGCTATGAACATTCTTTTGAACTCTTGCTAATATGATTGATCAGTTTGAAAGAATTTTTTAAGTATGCTTTAGATGTCGCAGGGTGTCGAATAAATACAAAGAGAAAAGAAAAGAAAAAAAATATTCGAATTGACCTTTCATACGATTCTTTTTTCCATTAGATAAGAACAGCGTCATTCGTAGTCGAGAATGTCGTTCCATGCAACATCTCGACAGAATCAGATCCCAATCATTGACTTAACCGAATCATTCACGGATGCGACAGTTCGTCATGAAACAGCAAAACAGATCGATGAAATATGTCAAACAATTGGCTTTTTCATTATTACAGGACATTCGATCGATAGAAACATTCAAGATGATATGATACAAGTGTCGAGAGAATTTTTTCATTTGCCTTTACCGGTCAAACAAGAGATAATTGGCTCGAAAGATTATCCTTATGGTTACAATGGTTTAAATGATGAAAACTTATCACTCGGTTATGAAAAATCCTCATCAGCAGCACTTTTGAATGATGTTAAAGAGAGTTTCTCGATTGGTCCTGAGCACGAACAACCAATTCGATGGCCAACCAAACCTGCCACGATGACTTCAGTTTGGTTAAAGTATTATGCTGAATGTCATCGTTTATCCCAACATCTTTATCATTTATTTGCTTTGGCATTACACCTAGACGAACACTGGTTTGACGATAAAATCACCTCGCATCGTTCCGCATTACGCTCCTTGTATTATCCATCGTTTTCTTCCCCGTTACCTCCGAATCAATATCGTTCAAGTGCACACACTGACTATGGCGCATTTACTATCCTGAAACAAGATTCCATCGGGGGTTTACAAGTACAGAATCGTCTCGATCAACAGTGGATCGACGTTCCATACATTGAGAATAGTTTTGTTATTAATCTAGGTGATCTAATGTCGCGATGGACTAATGATCATTGGGTGTCCACTCCACATCGTGTGATTGGCCCGCAGAAGCAAATTGATGCTAATTTGTACCCATCACGACAAAGTATTGCTTTCTTTTGTCAAATTAATCCGGATGAAATCGTCACTTGTATACCAACATGTACAACAGCAGAGAGACCATCGAAATACCCACCGATTCGATCATGGGATCTAATACTAGAAAAATATTTAGCTTCGACGCAAAAGAAAGAGTCAACCAGTGTCTAGTATTTTTTTCTCTTGTTAATTTGAAATAAATTCTCTGGAAAAACGATCATATATGTTTGAATAAGGCGAAATGATTCACTAGAACCAAAGTAGAGCACGAAAATTATTTCTTCAGATCAGCAGGAAAGAAACTAATTCGGTTTTCTTTTCGTTTTCTGTTTGGATATCGTACCTAAGAGATTTTTTTCGTGACCAAATACATAAATGATTATTTACTTCAATGGAATATTGTTCTGTAATGCAAAGAAGCACTTCGTCTTTATTATTTATAAAATATTCGCTCGCTTGTGCTCGGGTAATTATTTGCATTCAGACTCAATTCGAATATTATCCAGTTTATGTCGAATACAATTAAACATCTATCCATTGAATTACCAACCGAACATAATGTGACCCAAACTCCAAAACAACGTTCGAGATGGCTTTCCATCATCTACAATTTCAGCTCCGAAACAACAGCACATGGATTACCGCGAATTGTTCAAAGTGAAAATCGTCTTAATCGTATATATTGGTCCATTGCAACATTGACTTGTGCTGCACTGATGATCTATTTTATTATTCGAGCAATTTTAGAGTATTTTACGTATCCAACACAAATTGATATCAGTATTGAATCAGAATGGCCACAACACTTCCCAGCATTTTCATTTTGCAACGTTGGTGGATTTCGTTTGGACGCCTTTGCTGTTCCATTTGCGAATTATACGAATTCACACAATCTGACAAACACTAATAATGCATCCACAGTATATTTAGAACAAATTCCTTATGTGATTTCTTTTATGCGTGATCTACTCAGCCGAAATTCAACCTTGGAACCGTTTGCTTTTCCGCTTTCGGCAATGCTAGTCTCATGTTCATATAATTCTCATCAATGTACAACAGCAGATTTCGTTCCATTTATACATACAACTTATGGATACTGTTATACATTCAATGGGAAATTGAAAAATGAAAGTGAAGGTAGCGTACGAGATGGAACGGAATACAATGGTCTCGGCATATTGAACCTGGGTCTTTATGTACACAGTAATCAATATATTCCTTATATGACCGACAGTAAAGTTCGTTTTTGTGAGATTTTCTTCGAAGCGTAATTTTCTCTTGTAGGCGTTGGTATAGTAGCTGTTATTCATGATAATACTCAAGTACCGTTGATGGACACAGCCGGTTATAATTTAAATCCAGGACAAAAACATAAGCTCAGTTATCGAAAGAAAAACTACGAATTTTTACCTGCGCCATATACGTTGTGTAACTCGGAAACTGCTCCTTGGATGCAAACTATGTTTGAAAGTTATGAAAAATTTGATTACAAGTACTCAAAGCCGCTCTGTATCAAACTCGATGCACAGATATTTACGTAAGTTCACCTATAGTAATATACTGAACATCTATCGTACATTTGAGTTCTACAGGTATGAGAAATGTGGTTGTGTTAATCCTTATTATTGGGATATTCGATCAGTTCTTTCACCGAAAACCAATACTGTTATTTCTGCTTCTCTTTGCAATGTGACTGACAACTGTTATACAGAAGCTGCGAGTGCATATGTTAACAGGACGAAAAGTATAAATGAAAATGATGGAGCGTCATGTCCACAAGAATGCGAAATGAATGATTTCATTATTAAGAAATCATCACTAGCAACACCCACTCTATGGCAACTGTACGGTATTAAGTCGTTTGTTGAAAATTCGTCAATACCTCAACCTTCAGATTGGTCAACATCATGGCCTGACTATATTTCTGAAAATTATCTCGCTGTAAGTGTTGTGCGCGAGACAGATGTCGTCGAAAAGAATATTCAATCAGCGTCGCTTAGCATTGGAGATGTTATTTCGAACATTGGAGGGCAAACAGGACTATGGATTGGAATTAGTATTCTTTCGGTTATGGAGTTATTTGAAATGATCTATCGATTGCTACGATTAATCAAACGAAGAAATAAATGAGTATTTGACATGCATTTTNTCAATCGCGACACACATATAGATGTAGTAGTAGCGAATTATGATGATGCAACAATCAGCGTCTTAATGAGCAATGGAAATGGAACATTTCAACCTCAAGTTGTTTATGCTACTGGTGAATTGCCAATCTCGGTTTCGGTTGGAGATCTTAATGAGGATACAAACATCGATATCGTTGTTACTAATTATAACATGAACTTCGTCAGCATATTTCTCGGTTATAGTAATGGAAGTTTTGACGATGGACTACGATTGTACACTGATTGGTGGCCAACGTCAGCCACGATCAGTGACTTCAATAACGATGGTCAATTGGATATCGCTGTTGTGAATGAAGGTAACCGAACATTGAACGTTTTTTTAAATAATTGCTGAAAGTTTTATTTCGAAATAAAAAAAAAAGTGAAAGGTTTATTTTCAAGCTCGGAACCAAATGACTTTCATGAGAATGTTAACAATCATTCGACACAAAATAACTAAACCGCCATAAACTGAAATTAGATATGTTAGTCCATCGAATACGTTGATTATCCTTGTGTATGAATAAGTACATAACAACGGCGAACATTGATGAAAGTAATTTTCATACGATATGTTTGCTGAGTAGTCTTCGACCATCAGCTGATTGACAAACGATTCGATTGTGGTATTTATTTGAAATCTGCTCTTGTCCATCGATGACACATTCAATGCGCGGTAATGAACCAACTTATCAATACACTCCTGATCGTAAAAACAGGCTAAAGTTGATTGAAAGAGTGCTTCTAATGGATAACAACCGGCGAACATTCCGTTCGATGGTTGGATGCATTTGGGTGATGACGCACAACTACATTCTTCATAGACAAGTGATTCGAGAGTAGCAGATCGTTGGGTAGTTATAAGATATGGAATGGACACTTTCCAGCTAGTGCCCAGCGCTGTCATAAGTCGATTGGCGCCTGTTGTTTCGCGAATTAATGCGAGCGTGCTGAGAAATAACTGTGGAAATGTTGTTCGAAAATCTTGGATGACAGTTTGGATACGAAGATTGAATACATTGGATGATAAAAGTTGAGTATTGATGAATTCAGTGTTAGCTAATTGTAAGAGAGTGTCAGTGACTGTTTCTTGTGCCATTTGACAAAGTAATGAAAGTAAACGAAATTGTAATGTTGAGGAGAACTGAAAATCGAACGGAGTCAGTTGTGGATTCTGCGATGCTTGATCATACTGATAATTAATGAAATTTTGTGAGACGAATACACTCGAGCAAATCTGATGAAATCGAGGTTTAATAGTAAGGAATGTTTCGTATTGAATAGAAATCTTCGAACAAGAGCATTGAAGAGTATCTGGATAGTGATGCATCAGATCTTGATAGACGTTCAGCGATGGTTTCTCAATCTGAACAATTTCACTTTCAGGAACGAAAGCCGCGTTGATATACAAAGCATAGAGAATAGTTGCCACCAGAACGAATTCTAATTGTTTCGTTGCTTGTTTTTTGTTACGACAAGTGAGAAAATCGATTGAGGCTGCGCGAGAAATACCATGGATGCAATGATTAATAAGTCTAAGAACGACTAAAAGAAGAATCTTAAATCCTAACGATAATCCACCAAAAATACTGATGATGACAGTTATTAGTAAGATCAGATTCTCCCGACGTTCTTCTTCATAGGTGCAAAGTTTTGCTGCACACTCGCCATAATACGATGTAAAAGAGATATTTGATGACCATGAATCGACCATGAGATTTTGAATAATTGATCCGGCTGTTTCGTTCGGTGAATTCCAAGTGGAATTCAAAGGGGAGAAATGAAAGGCATCACCAAGTGGCAGGGCTAGATATTGATCTATTTGCAACATACATGATCGATTGTAGAAGCATTCGAACGAAGATTGGAATAACGAGTCGATTATAAAACAACCGAGGACTAAAGTTGGAACATAAAAACGTACGACTAAATTGTTATAAACAGCGAGATTCACAGAACATGATGATGATAAACTACAAGAGCATGATGAATACGAACGAGATTTCATGGTTGTTTGTCTGGTTGTTCGATTTGTATGAAAATCAACATTTAGAGCATGGTTCATTAACTGATTTCCTTGTGTTGTTGCTCGTAATAACTGAATGGTACGTTGGAATTGATTGATAGTCTCAGATTGCCAATTTTCAATCGATGAATTCATCTGCGATTCGAATAATTCTCGAGATAGTACTTGCGAACCGACAAATTGTGTTTGAAGAAAGATTTCCAATGCATTATCAATTGTTTCTTTCGCTTGCTCACAAAATGTTTTTAAGGACCGAAAGTATGAATTGACATGAAGTCGATAGTCCAAAGAATAATACAACGTATTTTCATCAAGGATTGATACATAACCCAGCCAGTCCGATGAGATCAAATCGCTCGAACATATCTGATGATAATGTGGTGCTGTATAAAGAAATTTTGAGTAAGGTATTGAGATTGATGTACATGGACACGAAAGACTAGTTGGATAGGACTGTGCAAGTTTGAGATAATCGAATTCTGTTGGATTGTAGAAGGTTTCACGGTAAACGCTCTTTCTTAGCAATCGATAATTTATAAAGGTTAAAAGTGACAGAACTACGAGCAAAATGTAAAGTCGACTGGCATATAGTTTATAGCGTGTTTGTCGATCATCGTTGTCAGTGGCATCATTGAAAATATTGATTGTTATTAAAGTCGTTTTCATAAAAAGAATTAGTTCGAACCATCGTTCCTTCACTAAAAATAGAATCAGCTGAAAAGTTTGTTATCATCTTCTGACTTACATCCTTTTTGTTGAGTTTGTAAAGATCCACCATTTTCAGGTACTTCAATATAATGAATTACTTTTGGTACTAACACTCGAAGTACAAGTATTAAGCCGCTCAGCAGACCGATTAATCTTGTTAGTATAAATCCTAATGTTGGTCGTTCTATTTTCGTATATGTACACGAAATCGGTGCACATTGTGCATAGTATTTCTCATACGATATACTCGTGATCCATTTCTCAATCATTAAACCATTAACCATCGATTGAACAGTCGCGTTTCGTTCATAAATAGTTTGATTAATGATGCTCATAGCTGTGAAGTTTTCATTAGTTGGAAAGAATGAAATCAATCTATCCACACATGTTTGATTAAAGAAACATTCCAACGATGAAGCCAACAATGACTGAAGTGGTAAACAGCCAGTCATTATTCCTGGTACGGTCATTATTGGCATTTGATAATCAATAATAGCATATATGAATGCTAATGATGTACATGTCATTGTTTCGTAACAGTTGCAAACAGGTCCACTGATAGGTTTATACCTTTGAGAACTGAATAGTAGAGGTTCAGTCTGGTCAGCATCATATGTCATAACAAAATTTGTTGCCAGTCCAGAATCCATTTGATTGTTAAATGTCATATCGAGTAAAAGTTGCAATTGCGTTTTAAATCGATTGGGTAATGTCGATTGAAATTGAGCGATGACAGCTTGAATGTTCGATTGAAAGATATTTTCTGATAGGACGTAGGGACTGATCAATGTATTCCGAGCGAATGTATCGAGATTCTGTTGAACATTGGCCCGGGCGAGTCGACAGAGAGCTGCAAGACCATCGAACTGAGCGTTTCCCACACCTCGAAAATCATATGGATAGACGGACGAAACACGAAGACCATAATCAAGTGCTTTGATCCATCGATCAGAAACGAAATCACTCGAACATACTTGATTGAAAGTTGCTTGAAGTGATGAGTATTCACCGTACGACAGAGAGATACGAGAACAGGGACACTGTGCATCGATAGGAAGTATTTCGAATTCTTTTTTTGTTGGTTGTTTCAATGTCACGACGTTCGTTTGAATACTAGTCCATGTATATAGACCGACGTTGATCAGAATCAACACCAAAGTTAACCAATAGACATGAGTCGCAATAACGTTCGCACGACGTTGATGTTCATTATCGATGTCCGATGATTTAAAAAGATTGAAAGTCAGCAGATGAGTCTTGAAAGAAGACATGATCGGTGATATTTGAAAGCGTATTGTAATAATTTTCTTTGGAGAGATCCAGGAAAATAAAACAATTTTGAAAAGAGCCTCTAAGTTTTGTTGCATGAAATGAATTTTTTGTAATTAATTTTGAAGATGAAAAGAGAGAGAGAGAGAGAGAGAGAGAGAGACAAGAGAAATAGCGGAAGTTATTAAATAGATTCGACATTCAGAAGAAGAAAAAAACAGGGCAAATATGCAAGTGCGTACGAATCTTATTTCTTCGCGAAATTCTGATCAAATAGTTCCAATCGACGATGATACGAATTGTTCATCATCGGTTCCATCGAACGGGTTGATCAGGTATGAATTCAACTGTCTGAGACTTTTATTCTAAATTTTCCGCTTCATATTGAAGAATAAAATCAAATCGACTTCAACTAATCGTACTACGATGCATCTTCTTCGCAGCTTTAATCTCAATCATCCTGGTAACATACTTCATTTTCAGTCGTGATTATTCATCATCATCGTCCTCCAATAATCAAGCAACTACTATTGGTATACACACTCTCTTAATGTTTTGATGTAATCGCCTGAACAAATTTTCTAGAAGTCAGTTCTACCATCACACAATTTCCTACATATGTAACAACAGCAATGAGTACAAAAAGTTTGTCAACTTTATCGGGTGTGTATCAATTTACTTCAGTTAGTGAAATATAAAAGTACATGTTTGAATCTAGGACAAAAGTGCCAGTCGTTTTCATTCGATCCTTACGTTTCGTACAGTTCAAATAACAAACCATGGAGCATCGCCCTCGGCGATTTCAATCGTGATAATCATCTCGACATCGTTATTAGCAAAACTGAAAACTACGAACTTGGCCTCTATTTCGGTTTTGGCAACGGAACATTTGCAGCACAAATGACTATCTCTGCTGGCAGCACCCTTTTTTACGTTACCACTGCAGATCTCAATAACGACAACTACACGGATATCATTACAGTCGAAGGTAGTGATAACAGGATTGGCGTGTTTATTGGGCATGGTGACGGAACGTTCGGTCGACGAAAGACATTTCCTACTGGTTATTACCCGTATTGGGTTGATACCGGGGATTTTAATGGTGATGGATACATAGATCTGATCACTGCTAATTCTTATGATAAAACTGTTACTTTATTGTTAGGCGATGGACGTGGAAATTTTGCAACACAGCGTAATATAACTGCAGGTGATATTGTTACCGGAGTTGTTGTTGCCGATTTTAATCTCGATAATCATCTGGATTTTGCGGTTACAGAATTCCGAGATTATACGATGAGTGTCTTTCTTGGTACAGGCAGCGGTCTATTTCAAGCAAGACAATCTTTCTCAACTGAAAATAATCCATGGGGTTTAGCAAGTGGCGATTTCAACGGCGACAAGTACATGGATATCGTGGTTGTTAATGAACGAGCTAATTCCATTAGTGTGTTTATTAACAATCGCAACGGCACGTTTCAATCTCAAATGGTTTATTCCACAGATGCTTCAGCCATATCGGTAACTGTTGGTGACATGAATAATGATACATATATCGATATTATTGTTGGAATTAACTATAAAAATTATGTGAACATTTATCGCGGGTTCGGGAACGGAAGCTTCGATTTCCCGATGAAATTCTACACTGACTGGTGGATACTATTTGTTGCAACTGGCGATTTTAATGGCGATCATCGACCGGATATTGCTGTGCTAAGCGAATACACGGAAGCTTTGAATATTCTTTTGAACTCTTGCTAATAAGATTGATCAGTTTGAAAGAATTTTTTAAGTGCGCTTTAGATGTCGCACGGTGTCGAATAAATAGAAAGAGAAAAGAAAAGAAAAGAAAAAAAAATATTCGAATTGACCTTTCATACGATTCATTTTTCCATTAGATAAGAATAACGTCATTCGTAGTCGAAAATGTCGTTCCATGCAATATCTCGACAGAATCAGATCCCAATTATTGACTTAACCGAATCATTCACGGATGCGACAGTTCGTCATGAAACAGCAAAACAGATCGATGAAATATGTCAAACAATTGGCTTTTTCATTATTACAGGACATTCGATCGACAGAAACATTCAAAATGATATGATACAAGTGTCCAGAGAATTTTTTCATTTGCCCCTAGCGATTAAACAAGAGATAATTGGCTCGAAAGATTATCCCTATGGTTACAATGGTTTAAATGATGAAAACTTATCACTCGGCTATGAAAAATCCTCATCAGCAGCACTTTTGAATGACTTTAAAGAAAGTTTCTCGATTGGTCCTGAGCACGAACAACCCATTCGATGGCCGACGAAACCTGTCACAATGCCTTCAATTTGGTTAAAGTATTATGCCGAATGTCATCGTTTATCCCAACATCTTTATCATCTATTTGCCTTGGCATTACGCCTAGACGAACACTGGTTTGACGATAAAATCACCTCGCATCGTTCCGCATTACGCTCCTTGTATTATCCTTCGTTTTCTTCCCCGTTGCCTTCGAATCAATACCGTTCAAGTGCACACACTGACTATGGAGCATTTACTATCCTGAAACAAGATTCCATCGGGGGTTTACAAGTACAGAATCGTTTCGATCAACAGTGGATCGACGTTCCATGCATTGAGAATAGTTTTGTTATCAATCTAGGTGATCTAATGTCGCGGTGGACTAATGATCATTGGGTATCCACTCCACATCGTGTGATTGGCCCGCAGAAGCAAATTGATGCTAATTTGTACCCATCACGACAAAGTATTGCTTTCTTTTGTCAAATTAATCCGGATGAAATCGTCACTTGTATACCAACATGTACAACAGCAGATAAACCATCGAAATACCCACCGATTCGATCATGGGATCTAATACTAGAAAAATATTTAGCTTCGACGCAGAAGAAAGAGTCAACTAGTTCTTAGCATTTTTTTTCTCTTGTTTATTTGCAATAAATTATGTGGAAAAACGATCATATGTGTTTGAATAGGGCGAAATGATTCACTAAAACCAAAGTAGAACATGAAAACTATTTCTTTAGATCAACAGGAAGAAACTAACAAGGTTTTCTTTTCGTTTTCTGTTTGGATATCGTACCTAAGAGATTTTTTTCGTGATCAATCACATAAGTGTTTATTTACTTCAATGGAATATTGCTCTGTAATGCAAAGAAGCACTTCGTCTTTATTATTTGTAAATATTCGCTCGCTTGTGCTCGGGGTAATCATTTGCATTCAGACTCAATTCGAATATTATCCATTTTATGTCGAATACAATCAAACATCTATCCATTGAATTACCAACCGAACATAATGTGACCCAAATTCCGAAACAACGTTCGAAATGGCTTTCCATCATTTACAATTTTAGCTCAGAAACAACAGCACATGGATTACCACGAATTGTTCACAGTGAAAATCGTTTTAATCGTCTATATTGGTCCATTGCAACATTGGCTTGTGCTGCACTGATGATCTATTTTATTATTCGAGCAATTTTAGAGTATTTTACGTATCCAACACAAATTGATATCAGTATTGAATCAGAATGGCCACAACACTTTCCAGCATTTTCATTTTGCAATGTTGGTGGATTTCGTTTGGACGCTTTTGCTGTTCCATTTGCGAATTATACGAATTCGCACAATCTAACAAACACAAATGATTCATCCACAGTATATTTAGAACAAATTCCTTATCTGATTTCTTTTATGCGTGATCTATTCAGCCAAAATTTAACCTTGGAACCGTTTGCTTTTCCACTTTCGGCAACACTAGTTTCATGTTCATATAATTCTCATCAATGTACCACAGCAGACTTCGTTCCATTTATACATACAACTTACGGATACTGTTATACATTCAATGGAAAATTGAAAAATGAAAGTGAAGGTAGCGTACGAGATGGAACGGAATACAATGGTCTCGGCATACTGAATCTGGGTCTTTATGTACACAGTAATCAATACATTCCATATATGACCGACAGTACAGTTCATTTTTATGAGACTTTCTTCGAAGTGTAATTTTCTCTTGTAGGCGTTGGCATAGTCGCTGTTATTCATGATAATACTCAAGTACCATTGATGGACACAGCCGGTTATAATTTAAATCCAGGACAAAAACATAAGCTCAGTTATCGAAAGAAAAACTATGACTTTTTACCTGCGCCATATACCTTGTGTGAGTCGAAAACTGCTCCTTGGATGCAAACTATGTTTGAAAGTTATGAAAAATTTGATTACAAGTACTCAAAGCCGCTCTGTATCAAACTCGATGCACAGATATTTACGTAAGTTCACCTATAGCAGTATACTGAACATCTATCGTACATTTGAGTTCTACAGGTATGAAAAATGTGGTTGTGTTAATCCTTACTATTGGGATATTCGATCAGTTCTTTCACCGAAAACCAATACTGTTATTTCTGCTCCTCTTTGCAATGTGACTAATAACTGTTATACAGAAGCTGCGAGTGCATATATTAACAGCACGAAGAGTATAAATAAAAATGATGAAGCGTCATGTCTACAAGAATGTGAAATGAATGATTTCATTATTAAGAAATCATCACTAGCAACACCCACTCTATGGCAACTGAACGATATTAAGTCGTTTGTTGAAAATTCGTCAATACCTCAACCTTCAGATTGGTCAACATCATGGCCTGACTATATTTTACAAAATTATCTCGCTGTAAGTGTTGTGCGCGAGACAGATGTCGTCGAAAAGAATATTCAATCAGCGTCGCTTAGCATTGGAGATGTTATTTCGAACATTGGAGGGCAAACAGGACTATGGATTGGAATTAGTATTCTTTCGGTTATGGAGTTATTTGAAATGATCTATCGATTGCTACGATTAATCAAACGAAGAAATAAATGAGTATTTGACATGCATTTTNAAAATTATCTCGCTGTAAGTGTTGTGCGCGAGACAGATGTCGTCGAAAAGAATATTCAATCAGCGTCGCTTAGCATTGGAGATGTTATTTCGAACATTGGAGGGCAAACAGGACTATGGATTGGAATTAGTATTCTTTCGGTTATGGAGTTATTTGAAATGATCTATCGATTGCTACGATTAATCAAACGAAGAAATAAATGAGTATTTGACATGCATTTTATGAATATTGTCGCATAAAACTTTTTCTACCTTTCCTTTTTTTTTATAAGCACCACGTGCACGCTCTTCACTGATGTTTTTCTCTTACTGATTTTTCGAACTTGTTGTTCTAGATGGCTGAGAGTCCTTGTAAAACTGTTTCGAATGAAGATTGCTTGATAAATAAGGAAGTGATCGATTTATTAGCATCATTAATTGAAACTATCGACAAAAAAGAACAATCTGAAGAAGTAAATTTGGAAAATTTTACTCTATTATGGTGTGATAGTCAAGTAAATTCTTCTGCTGACAATCGTCAAACACAATTAGACTTACGTCAATCGATCAATTTTCTAAAAACTTTCGAATCAGCAGATTCATGTCAATTATATATCGAAAGCCAATCGAACGAATATATCGTTTTAATTGTATCTGGTAGCATCGGACGCGAATTGATCCCGAATATACATTCTTTACCACAAGTCATTGCTATTTATGTCTTCTGTTTGGACATACGAGAGCACGAAACATGGTCTGCAAAGTACGAAAAAGTAGGCTGGAATACAATAAATTTAACATATACGCAACTCTTGTTTAGGTCAAGAAAGTCACATCGGGCAAAGTTCAATTATTAGATGCGATTATAAATGATCAAGCGCAAAGAAATAATCTTGCGCGACAACAAAACATTGACATTACTGTTTTTAGTGTTGCAAATATGAGAAGTAGACCGACCGAGACAGTTGCTTCTTCCAGAGAATATTCCCATCAAAATCTTGATAGCGACTTTATGTGGTCGCAGCTAATTGTCGAAGTTCTATTGAAAATGAACGAAACACTTCGCGAACACTATTTTAACATATTTATTGCCAATTGTAAAAAACAATATCATGGTAATTTGAATGATTTGAAAATTGTCGATGAATTAGAAGAATATTATTATGCACCTGCTGCCCTTTTCTGGTATACTCGAGATTCGTTCTTGTATCGTGTTCTAAATAGAGCATTACGATGCCGTGATGATCATGTATTAGTTACTATGGCGTTTTTCATTCACGATATCTATATTGGACTGCAAGAAAAGCAAAAGGAATTGGCAAAAGAATCATCGACCATACGTGTTTATCGAGGACAGTTAATGTCAATTGTCGAGCTCGAAAAGATGAAGACAAGTGTTGGTAAATATATTTCAATCAATAGTTTCTTTTCGACGACAAAACAACGACAATTAGCATGGGAAATTTATGCGGGTGCAAAAAATAATCGAAGCAATCAATCTGAAGAGGCGATACTTTTTGAAATCGATGCTGATGCGAATCTAATGGATGCCAAACCGTTTGCTGACATTACAAATCACAGTGCATTTGATAAAACGGAGCAAGAAGTTTTATTTATGCTCGGAAGTATATTTAAAATTGTTGCTATTTCTCAAACTGAAGAAGAAAACCTGTGGATAATTAAATTAGAATTAAGTACCGAAAAAGAGAATGAATTAAAATCGGTTGCTGATTATATGAAAAAAGAAATACCAGAGGAGACGGATATGATGTCTCTTGGTATAATTTATTACAATATGGGAAAGTACTTCGAAGCAGAACAATACTTTGAGAAAACGGCTAATATATTATCTGAAGCAGATGCCAATCTTGCAGGATGTTACAGTAATCTAGGAATGATTGCTTACTGTGGATATGGCGATTATCAGAAAGCTTTCGTTAATTATTCCAAAGCGCTCGAGCTTGAACTAAGAAAACCATTGCAGCATAAGCATACCCTTGGCAATATATTCAATAATTTGGGTAATGTTTTAAGACAACAAGGTCGATATACTGAGGCGCTTGAGCAGTACTCAAATGTGTTCAAAATAGATTTAGACAACAAGGGACTTCAAGGTGTTCTCTTAGCTGCAGTCTATCTAAATATAGGAATTGTTTACAAAGAATTAGGGAAACATGTCTTAGCTTTGGAAAGTATGAATGAATCCTTAACAATCACATCGCGAGAACTACCTGAAAATCATCCGACTCTCGCCAGTATATACAATTATATTGCACTCGTACAACAAAGTACTAGAGACTTTGAATCATCTATGAGGAATTTTCAAAGAGCTTTGTCGATTCAGTTGGCTGCATCGCCAGATCATCCTGAAACCGCTATTACGTATAATAACATCGGAATGACATATGTGCTTGGATCCAAAAATTATACCGAAGCTCTCATAAATTATGAAAAGTCGTTAAAAATCTTTGAAAACGCCTCTTTAACATCAAATCGTCCGGCGATGGTATCTCTGCTTACGAATATTGGCTTCTTATATCGGCGGAGAGAAAGCTATGATTTGGCTTTGAAATACTACGAGAGAGCTCTACAGGTGCAATTAGAATGGGCACCGNTCGGAATGACATATGTGCTTGGATCCAAAAATTATACCGAAGCTCTCATAAATTATGAAAAGTCGTTAAAAATCTTTGAAAACGCCTCTTTAACATCAAATCGTCCGGCGATGGTATCTCTGCTTACGAATATTGGCTTCTTATATCGGCGGAGAGAAAGCTATGATTTGGCTTTGAAATACTACGAGAGAGCTCTACAGGTGCAATTAGAATGGGCACCGAGCCATTCAACTACTGCTGTTATTTACGATAATTTAGGTTTGATTTATCAAGATGGCTTTCAAAATTATAGCGAAGCATTGTCTAATCACAAAAAGGCCATTGAAATAATTAAAACTACATTACCAGCAGACCACCCGGATCTAAGAAAAGCATTATCTCACATAGCTGATGTTTATAATGAAACAGACGAATACGAACTAGCTTTAGCGACTTATCAAGAAGCATTGAAGATTATGCCATCATCTATACTGTATCAAACTGGTATTGCAGCACTTTATGCTAAGTTAGCCCTCGTTTACACAAATGGCTTCCACAATTATATCGACGCATTGAGCAATCTAGAAAAAGCACTGTACATTTACACAAATCTTTCTTTATCCGATCAGATAAGTGTAGTTCTTCATTGTATTCAAGAGGTGAAGGAACGACAGGAAAATGAGTAAGCACTACAATACTCTATTGCCTGTCTATGTATTTCTTTTTAGCAATCCGTTGGAGTACAATTTAACTCCCAAACATCGGTACTCTATGAAACAAATATTAGGCGACGGTGAAGTTCTTACAAATATGTATGATAGTAGAATATGTGTCCCTATGTCTGAGTTTATACGAAGCAACACAACTGTTGCCTTATATTTCGCAAATCATGCTTCGTCGTTCAGTTGTTGGGTTACTTCTGAGTTAGCCGAGATATACAAACAAATGTTATCGAGCGAAACTGATCCGTCATTATCATTTGATATTATATATGTATGGCTGTGTGATTCGGATGAAGAATCCTTCATAAAAAGTTATAGAGAAATGCCCTGGAAAACGTTACCTTATCGTAGAAAAGATACCATGATTTTATTACAAAGAATGTTGACATATTTCAATCTAGAACGGATGCCAAGATTAATTGTCTTCAAGGCAACAACTGGTGAGATTTTATCAGAAGATGGGCATCGCGCATTGATTCAAATGAAACTGAACGCAATCAAGCAGTGGTGCTGTGGAGAAAAAGCAATTCGTTCACGATCACCATGTGAAGAATTTATTTGGTATAGTGTACAATGTGATGGTGACTGTGGTATGTTGGCTTTGAAAGGATTAAGATATCACTGCAAAACGTGCGAAAATTATGATTTATGTGCAAGGTGTAAAGAAGCGAAAGGACATGAACATGCGTTGGAGCTAATGGAACCATCGTACGAAAGTGATGAGGAACAACAATGAGTGAATATATATCATACAAGTTGAAAAAGATAATATAATAAAAATCTAGGAGTTAAATTTGTGTCAGTAGTTGTTGATTCAGAATATTACCAGTTGTTTCAGACGAAGATGAAAGTGGTTGATTCTTTCGATGCCATGGACAAAGAGTTAACACTTCGATCGTCTGCTTACGAAACCGTTTCGATGCTACGTAATAACAATAGAATGAACTCTAAAATCAAATCGAAAATGACCTCCTCGATTATGTACGACAGAATTGCTTACAGCAAATGTACTATAATTACAAGTGACAACAACCATTTGAATTAATTGTTCTTCAGCTTGTTGCAATGCACTTTTAGACATATGCTTTGTTGCACATGTGTAAATTTGTACAACAGCAAACGGAGTTTCACAGCAGAGTACAATCATAATTTGAACTAAAATCATATTCGTTATTTGTTTTGTTAGATGTGATAATCGCGCAGATCGACGATGTACTACAACTACGGTATGTTGATCACTGTCTATTGCATGAAGCTGTCGGTAAGTAAGAAATCCGAAGATACCAATAATAATCAAAGGAATAATTGTACTGAAAGCAATGACAACGAAATAATTCCGATATTGTGAATAGTGTTTACTAGTTGTTCGACATGCCGGTTTACCTTTAATACTGATAAGATCTTGAAAAATAACAGATGGAATTTGATGACAAAACCAAAAGCATGCAAAAGCAAAGATAATATACCGAGCAGTTTGAATTTGACTTTTCCGTCGGAGAGTAACTGATGGCGAAGAAGAGAAATATGCGTCTATCGACTGAAGACAAAGACATGTCAATGAATTGAATACACCAAATTCTAATAAAGCAAGACGAATTCGACACCAGAAGCGACTTTTCACGGACAAATCTACTTGAAAACTATGATCAAGTACCCGAAGACCCAGCCCAAGAACTAACACCAGTAGGTCATAAAAAGTCTTGCACAAGATATAGAATGACGATGCATTGTGTTTGTAATTGTTCAGTTTGACGAACACGATGACATTCAGTAGATTACCCAGTATACCAATGATACATAGAGGCAAGGCAAAAGTATGGCTGAGATATCTGGAAGCGAGTTGAAATTGAGATATGGATGATGTATTTACAGTGATGTTCATCGACAAGAACTTCTCTCAGTTACGATTCTGCGTAGAAGGAATATTCTGATTTGATCACATCTACTCAAGCACTATGTTTTCTTTTCATATCAACACAATTAGACTGCACGTACATAGATAGACTATCATATTACACTATCACGTTTTCACAGAGATAGGAAATAGGAAGACGAAGTAATGAGACTAAATATTGAATTTTCAATATAAATTAATAACAAGTCAACTCTCTCTTTATGTATATGGTCGGATATGTCTTTGCGATGTAATTTTACACTGTAATTTTTCATTATCTAAGGCCGAAATGAATTTCATGCAATCATTTTAAAAATGATAGTAAAAATCAAATAAAAAGTTTCGAAATACTATTATTTATAATAGAATCCGTATATTTTTAAAACTGTATAGTTTCTTTGCGCGCTGAGTTTCGCTTTTAGCATTGTGGCTCAGTTTTGTCTATGCGGACCATGTGGGTTAAAGCTATATAGTTTTCTTTTCTTACATTGCTACCAGTTTGATTTTCTCCGGAAACAATAGAATGTCTATGACAATAGCTGATATTTACATTGTTCGTCGCGCATTACGTTACCAATACACATTTTCTTACCTTCACGACTGACATAATGAAACGGTAGTTCTCTGGCAAAATGCCAGAAAAGCAACTGGACGTGATTAAAAAAATCTTGACGCACGCTGTCACCAATATTTACCACTATTTTTCGTTAAATTATTCACTGTTGGCTCAAGAATATGCTCTACTTGGAAAAAACCCAGTAAAAGACAACATTTAAATGTATATAAAGCGAAATAAAGAGGTTTGAGTATTTTCAAACAATTTTTTGTGATTCTCGTCGCATGATAACACATTACGCATAAAATAAATAGCGAACGTCATGGGGTGAAGTACGAAGAAATAATTCCCAAGTTTCATTTGAGTCAATTCTTTTGCACAATTTTATTCGTTTTATGACACAGAAAGTAATGGCTACGGCAATTAATATTCTTCCTCAACCAAACATGGATGACTGTGTAAACGATTTGTTGATAGTGCGTCTTGTAGATGCGTCATCAGGTAGCGATGTTCATCAAATTAAAATGAAAAGCGGGCTGCTCAAAATCCACAATGTAAGATATTTCAACCAAAGCGTTCAAAGATTGAAAAGCGATTTAAAACCATGGATACCACTACCTTCTGAGGCAAGACAATCATGGTCTGAAATGCTGGGACAACCAGAAAGTAAGTCAGTCGAATTCAATGATATAGATGAATGTATCCGCTACATACAATTATTTCGCAAGAAAAGAATTATTCTTCTGATATTCAATGAACAGGCAAATGTTAACTATATTAAGTCAGCTATTGGAGATTTAGCAAACGTTATTGGAATCTACCGTTGTATCTCTCAAAGACAATATAAAAACAGAAGAAGTCGTTTATTTTCCAAGAACAAACACTCTGTACTGAGAAGGTTTGCGGAAATCGATGTTACCTCTCCTACTGAAACTCTTGATAAATCTCAGCAAGCAGTTCTGATGACAATTATCTTTCTCGACCTGATACAATATATTCCACAACGAAATAATGCAATGGATGATTTTATAAAATATTGTGAAGAGAAGTATCGAGGTGATAAAAAATATCCACAGTACATAGTAGAGATGGACGAGTTCAAAAGATCCTACCAGCGGAACGCAATACACTGGTTTTCAAGAAATAAGACTTTTCTTAACCGTATGGTTAGTAACACTTGTGCTGCTCTGGACTTTGATGCACTACCAAAAGTAAGCTTCTTTTTGCGCGATTTATATCAAGAATTGGAAAAGCAGCATACTGAACAAATACAATCTGGACGATTGCGATCAGGTTTGACAGTGTATCGTGGTGCCAAAATGATGGAAGAGGAATTGAACCAATTTCAACAAGGTGCTTTATTTGTAAATAGATGCTTCGTTTCTACTACTACAGAAAAAAATGTTATAGCTGGATTTGCAGGTGAAGGTAGCGGTTTGACTAATGGTCATTCAGTTTTTCTCACAATGAACATTGATTATATTGACATTCGAGACAAGCCAGTTGCACATATTGATCATATCAGTCAAATGTCGGACGAGAAAGAAGTGCTTTTGTGTATGGGAATTATTTTTCGCGTCAAATCATGCATACAAACTGGAAGCGGTCTGAACTCAAGATGGGAAATTGAAATGGTTCGCGGAGAAGAAGAAGTGAAACTTGAGAGACATGCAAGTCAATACCTCAACTCGATAGCAGATAGTGGTTTAAGCGTGTTTACCGCCATGCAATTTACAACAGATATCAAAGATCATCTCAAGTCAACTTCTCGAACATACCATGCACCACACACATCAACCGGAGAACATCAGTCGATCGCAGTTAATAACCATAACACGTCTGCGCAGGTGAGTTCATCACCCCTTGTTATATAAAAGAAACGATTTAGCTTTCATTGAAAGTGGTAAAAGAACATGTTAGTTTCATTTGAACCGGCTCTTTCCGTTTGCGTTTATGAATAGTAGTACACATACTGACTTTATACATTGAATCTATTATTTAGCAACTTGACAATGCACCAACGTCACGCGAGCTCACTGTGATGGAACATCTTCCTGATAATCCACACATCGCGATAGAAATTCCTGAACAACCACCTAGTTCACAGGTATGAATTTGATTATGAAATCTATTGTTTAAAAGTATTCAATTGTAGATAGTTTCCAGTGCTACCACGGGTATGACTTTCATTCAACAAGCCATAAACGTTTTTGCGATTTTAAATGTATTGGGAGCTGTTCCATTTTTCGTTCACGCTGTGAATGATCTCAGTAAGCTTCTTTTGATATGTAATTAAGAAATCTAAGCTTAGTGGATTTCTATCGTTTAAAACCATAGTCGGATAGAAAATTCTGACTACTTGACGTCAAAATCATTTTTATTCCAGCACGACATCAATTGCTTTATTGTCAAATTTAGAATCATCTGATGGACCACCGATATGTAAAGCAGTACCATCTGTCCAAAATCCATCGCCGAACTATCAAGTAGAACATCTTTACTTTTTCTGTTCTGAAACGCTGTCCAATATGACTATCATCCAAAAAGTTCAACGCACGTTTAATGAAACTCATGCTCAGCAATATCAAACATTTTGGAATCATTCAACAAATATGACGTATGTGGAAAATCCAACAGAGATTATTTACACTTGGTTTTCGCTACCTGGCATGTACATCGTCAAAGAAAGTTTTCCTCACTTCATCGAAGCGCAATTCTATTACACAGCTAATGCATCACGTATCCTAGGAAACGACACTTGGGAAATATGGGTTCAATTTATCAACGGACGACATTTTCATTTATCGGGCACTTTCTAAAAAGGATGACTTTTATGTATTGTTTCGTAAATAAAAGGGTTTCGTACATGTCGGATTATAGAAAAATAGTTACGATAGTTAAAAATTAGAATGTTAGATTATAATAGTTTTTGTATACCGTTCGTGTGGCAGATGAGTTTCTATCTAATTAATTGGTGAAGCTTTTCTTGCAATAATACAAGTAGTATATGTAATACATTTAATACATCTCTAAATTTCTAGATGAGAACAAAAAGAAATATTCTAACGAAGAAGAATACTTGATAAATATCGGTGGGAAGCTAGCACGACCAAACGATATGTTAGCTAAAAACTTCTTTACTAAATATATCCCGTACGTGAAAACTACACCATTCGACCCAGAATTAAATTCCGCATTAAATGGTGTAGTTTTCATGGACGGAGCATACTTAGTAAACAAGTTTTTAGCTAACATATTGTTTGTTCGTGCTAGCTTCACACTGATTTCTTTGCAAGGTTATTTTAGGATGCCAATAATTTTGTATACATTTCGCTGATAGACGCGGTTTTTTCTTAAAGACTGCAGTATCTAAAATAAACCGCGGCTAATCGCGGTACGGTACACTGCAGTATGGACTTACCAGGGTGGTCTCAAAAGGAAGCGCAACATGGTGCATTACCAAAAAGTGTGATGAGGTGTATATTAGTTGTGGTTTTCGAGAAGCGCCGTCTTTCATGATTTATATTTTGTAAATTTCTTATTATAAACTATGCTTTTCAGATTTTTAGAAAGATTCTTTTATTCTGAAATATTAGTCTTATAATCTCTCTCGATTTTTATTCTATTTTTATGATGATGATCTATGGCTTAAATTTCGATACATAAAACCATGATGTCGTACAAAAAAGATTGATTCGAATTAAATTTAGTGCTTTTTTTCTTAAGAATCGAAGAAAATTTTAACATGGTCATTTCAAAAGCGAAAAAGTAATATTTCTATATCACAGCCGACAGAACACTGTTAATTTATGAGAAGCTGAAACATTTTGAGAATGATGGCCAGAGAACGACGCAAAGATAGTGGTTAACTGTTCGAATTCGTAAACTTCTGCTAGAAATCTTTGTACAGTATTGTAAATTCTGTGTTTCTTCATTTCTCGATAAACAGAACTTTTACAAGTGGACTGCTAAACTATATAATTGAAGTGATTGTCACCTCTTGGTGATCTTTCTATGAGAAAGTTAACAAACAGACACTTTTAACTATTTAATCCACTGAGTTTGCACTTTGTAGAAAGCATGAACCCCAAATAAGACCCAGGTTATTATGGCACGGTCGGTTCCAGCCGGAAGTTCAAACGTAGGTTCCAGACATTGCCTGACCGTTTCCTGCAAACTTCGAGCTGGAAACGGTCAGGAACTGATCCGATATTTCTTGTGCAATTCCGGCGGCAAGGAACCTGCTGGAATCGGCGAAAACTGTGCCGGAATTGACTCAGATTTTAACAGCTCCAGTCGCCGGAATGATCGACCTGGGAATATGAAAACGACGAAAATGTTAAATCCATTTAGGCAAGAGAAGAAAATCGGATCCTAGATCCTCGAATTCTTATGTAGGACGTTTATAGCACGGACTCAACTCTTTCCTACTCGGATTTGCTAACATACCTTGAGGATGAGCGTGTGAGGAGAGTTTGGGGAACAGTTTTTTATGATTCTAATCAATAGAGTTCATCGGGTTCTACTCGGAAACAGTGACGCTAGAGTTCAAACACATATGTGAGCCAATCCGGAGTTTGGACAGAAAAAGGTTAAGTCCTTGTCCTTGACATTCAACATAGGTTCTTTTGAAATTTATTAGATTCTATAATCTGAATGAATTCACTTTTTCTTTTGATACAATGTTCAGCAAAAAATTATGAATCAGAAACTTTGAAGACGGTTTTTTGTGTTACGGCGTATTATGACCTTACAGGACTTTCTCATATATATATATATATATATAACGCTTTATTATATGCTATACGGGAACATCACTTCTGTAGCAGGAAAAAAAACCAAGCTTAACTATCTGTTCGATATTTGACACATGGAAGAGAGAGAAAAAAACAGACGTTACTGAGAGAAAATCAATTCAGATATATTTTTTCCAGAAAGTGATGTTTTGTTCGATTTAGTTTAAACATAGAACATGATCGAAGAGTGGCAATTTATGTTTTGTTATTCGATTTCGTATGTTCTTTGGAATTCTGCCTCTTTTGAATACCTGCTTTCGTTGCTTTGTTAACGTTGGATTCGTAAGTTATTCATTCAAGTAGATGTTTGACATCTTGTGCTGTAAGAAATCTTCGATCACACTGGCATTTGTTTCGAGAATCGTAAGCGTTAGTTTATCCTAATGTGTTCTTACTGATTCTTCGATTCTATAGTACTTTGGCAGGTTTTCAATTTGGTCAGTTCTTGCATCGTACCCTTGATGAATTATCCTAAATATTTTTCTGTTGAGTGCTTCCATTTGATTCTTTTTATCTTTCGAGAGTATTGGATAGATGTTTAAGATCGATTGGAAGTACGGCCTAATGAAGGCATTGTATAGACGATAGTTTACTTCTTCACACATCATACGACTAGATGCTAATCTTTTGAAAACGTTGATGCTTGTGCGTATTTTTGATCTGATGGAGTCCAGATATGGTGAGAAGGATAGATTTGCGTCTATTATTGTGCCTAAGTATTTGATTTGTTTCACACGTTCGATTATATGACCTCTACATCTAATAACAGGTATCTCACGAGCACCCTTACGATTGTAAAGTGTCCAGAACGTTTTTTCATAGTTGATAGGTGGTTTCCATTTCTTAGAATATTTAATTAGACAAACTAGCACTTGTTTTAATTGTTCAATCATCGATTCAATCATGTTTATCGATGATAATGCAGATGACGGAGCAATTAGTATGGCCAGATCATCGGCGTACAGATGTTTCCAATGAATTGTTGATAGTGCTTCCAGTATATCATAATGATAGACAATGGACAACACCGGCGCCACACAACTTCCTTGAGGAACTCCCTTTGATAAGTTGAAAGTGATGGACGATGTTTCTTCAATACCAATGTAAGCTTTCCTTTCTTTGAGATAATGTCGCAGCCATTGCATTAGGTAGAGTGGACAATTTAGTTTCGTTAGTTTCAACCAGAGACCATTGAACCACAGTTGGTTGAAAGCGGAACTAAAATCCACAAAAAGTGCAGCAGCTGCTGTATTCATTGATAAACTTTGTCTGATTTGATCGATCATTGATACAAGACGAGCTGCCACGTTATGCTTTGGCCTAAAACCAGTTCGTTCTTGAGGTAGAATGCCTGCATCTTTAATCCAAATTTGGAAATGAGAGAGAAAGTATTTTTCGAACAGTTTAGAAAAAGATCGAAGTAATGAGATTGGTCTCGTTTTATCGACCGATATAGTTTTTGATTGACTTTCTCATATAAAAGCAATAATAAATAAAAAAAACACTTAATCAGAGGATTAACTGCGATTATGAATTCTGTAGGCGAAATTACATGAGGAAAAACTCAAGAGTTTTCATTCTCAATTATTACAATGAGTCCTTCCTTGGAAAAAAATTGTTCTCAACTAAATCATTGACCCTAACCAAAATTAAGAAAAATTCCGAAAATCTTTCCATAGTTGATCAGATAAAAAGAAGTGGACTATGCAATTTTAAACTCTTAACACTAAAAACATGACAAAGTGGAATTTAAATTACAACAGTAATTAATACTTTAAATAAAAGTATTCGAATAAATCGATAATCTTTTGAACGCATTCTTTTACTTCTTATGTTGTGATCGTGCGGAGCAACATTATTAGTCTTTCTAAGGGAGTGGCTCCCTTCATATCGCTTGTAACTGCACACATCTTTTGGATAATTAAGAAGTCTTTCTGTTCATTTTTTGTTAGTAATACAAGTATAATTTTTTCAATTTTACTGTACATACTATTGGTTAGCTGTACTTTTCATATACATACTCGCTTATATTCAATATTCACTTCTTTTAGTGTTAGGTATAGCTACAGAACATATTTTTTTCTGTCGTGTAGTTGTTGATTATATCATCATTGTGTCTTTATATGTAGTATTGAAAAACAAATAAATGCACTTCGTATCAGAAAACATTTTCTCTTAAATAAAATTAAGAAAAACTTAACAGCAATTTGACTATATATTAATCTTTCAGTCGAGGATAAAGCGAGTTAGCTTCGACGAGCGTTATTTTTTTTAATAGTTAGTTTTGTCTATTTAATAAAACCTTTATTAATAAAATAATACAAAAAATAGTAGAATTTAATGTTGACAACAGAAATTACAAGAAATCAAACTATACTTTGTATTATTTTAAAAATCTAAATGAACTTTTTTCAGATTTTCTTGTATAATACTGTAATTGAACTCATTGTATTAACAGTCCAATCTGTACTATATTTCTCAATGAATGCTCCATTCAATCCTGACACCTTATAAAACTGTGAGCTACCTATAATATCTAAATTAAATTCAGCTGTCCATTGACCACTTGTCGTACCACCAAATTGTTGTGTACAGTCAGTTGCTGAAAAGCAAAATTGTAATGCGTCAATCCAAGCACCAGATTGTACTCTTAAAACTCTTAGTTCCTTATTGACCAGACTGAATGAACCTTTGTTTCCAATTTTAAATCCAAAAAAGCGAACAGTATTGTCTGTGTAGGTAAATTCCAAACCATGAACGTAATTGTCATGATAAACACCTATTGCTAGAAGTCTAACGTTATTATTTACGGTGAAATCAACATTAAACTCAATTTGATTCCCATAGACTGGACCGAATCGTTTTGATTTAAATACATTAGCTGTAATAAGTCCATTACTGACTTCACTAAATATGTTCCCCAAATCTACCATTCTACCATTTTTGAGAATCACCAGCAAATTTATTACCTTGTTATTGATCTTGTAGTTCATTAACTCTGTGCTTGTACTCATGTCAACATCAACCTTTTTCAATGCTGGTTCATACGTCAAATAATATGGATATTTTGCGTCATCGTTGCTATAAAATGCAAGCATCCTAATACCTACGTTTGCATAAAGAAGAAAACTATTTGAAGATGTTGTAAATAGTTGTACATTTTTATCCACCATATCAATGATTGGATCATTTTTTAATCGAAATAAATGATGTGGTAACATTATTTCTGCATCTACTTTACTCCAACTTGCATATTGATCATTAACATTTGTTATAAGCGAGGTCCATACATTATCTAAAATAATAGTAAATCGATTAATCGAGAAAACTATTTAAGAAAAATGATTATTTTACTTGTCGATAGTTCAACTGAATAAAAGGCACGATTGAAATCGTCAAATCCTCTGAGCATAACACCATAATTGTGATCTAACAAAGATTATGTTAATCTTATGTAATAAATCAAAGTAAACTTATTCTGCTTACGTAAACCAAACGAATGACCAAGTTCGTGTAAAAATGCTCCAATTCCTACATTGCATACTCTTGCTCTATAATCGCCTCCGTCGTTTGAAGTATATTTTTTATTGACTGGACGTATATCATTGAATTTACTCTTCATTTCTTTTAAACTTTGTGGATGAGAATACAGCAAGTGTGATCCAAATATACCATAATTATAATCCATATTCCAACCCGAGCCTAAAGCAGCGTGACCAGCAGCTCTGTCTTCATTTGCTATATAATGTGAATCAAGAAACAAACATGTAAACTGTAATGGCAAATTTTGTGGCCTAATGAATTTTGTTGGATTGTTTATAACAACATTTCTACACATGCCAAACAAATCTGATTCCTTGGCTTGAATTTGTGCTGTAGTCATATCAGATTGTAATACATGGATTTTTGGATCTAAAAGAAAATAAATCTATATCCTACAATCACTTCTAAATAGAAACTATTCGATTGCTTACAATATTCTTCATTTATAAGTTCACTTTCGTCCAATCTAAAGCAACGATGACCAGAAATATTATTTCGCTTATAAATTTGATCATCTGTAAACGCTTGCCAGAGCCATGCCATTGTTCGATACTTCCATTTAGCTGATTCTAAATTATTTACTTCACCTGGTTCCGTATCATAAACTAATTTACTGTCCTTCGCAACAACCATAACCAAGTGTACAGGTTCAACTGTCAAGTCCTCTTCGTAGACTAAATTTATCGTCAAACTACATTTCGCTCCTTGGTTTGAAGTTTCCTTTAAAAAAATTTAATAATGGATATACTAAAAGAAAAAAAATATCAAAATGTATAGTACATCGTAAGTCATGGTGATTTTGTTAGTTCCCTTCTCAAGCTTTATTAAGCCTTTGAATTGATTAAAGATGTTGACAGGCCATTGGGTATCGATTTTATTTGCATAGTTGATTGAGTTTGCATTATTCACATGAATGTTACGTATTGTGTTCTGCCCATCATTAGTAATGATCTCGCCATTAAATATTACAGTTTTATGATTGAATACTTCATTGTCTTTCATATTTGTCAACGAAATTGTGCAATGTTTTTGCGTTGAATCGATCAATTGATACGACACACTTAATATATTTAAAGTATTAACGGTCCAATATGCACTATATTTCTCAATATATGCTCCACTTAATGCAACAATTTTATAATTTTGATTTGTTAAATTATTTAAATTGAATTCAACGATTTCACCACCTGCAGTACCACCAAAATGTTGTGTACAATCAGTTGCTGAAAAACAAAATTGTATCGAATCGATCCAAGCGCCAAATTTTACTCTCAGAATTCTTATCTCTTTGTTTATCAAGCTAACTGTGCTTTTAGTGCCTAATTTGTATCCAACAGAATTTACAGTATTATCTGTATATGTGAATTCCAAACCATGAACATATATATCATGATAAATACTGATTGATTTGAGTTTTTCATTTTGAGTGTTTGTGAAATCGATAGTAAAAGGAACTTGATCCGCTTGAACTGAACCAAAGTTTTGTGATTTCAATATTTGTGTTGCTGATACACTATTTACTATTGCTATGAAGCTGCACAGATAAAGAACATATGAACAGCGCATCGTTGTTTTTATCTAAAATATATAATGTGTTTATTATGGATAACTGTGCAACAAATATATACTATTGATCGATAAGTTATATAATTACATTTTGTTTTTATGTTCTGCACAGAGCTCCGCGTGGGATGGAATGGGACGAAAAAAACCGTCCCGTGGGATAATTTTTTCTTCGTGCATCCCATGGGATGGGATGAGTAGCTGTCTAATTCGACTTATAATATAAGTGGCCTATTCCTAGCACACTACAATCCCTGTCTATATAGGAACAGCAATAGATTTTGTTTGACTTATACCTATATACACCTATACACTCACCCTCACACCCATTGTGGCACCCTCAATCGAGACATACGGGTGTGTATAGGTATAAGTGAAACTAAATCTATTTATATTCCTATCTAGTCACTTGTTATAAGCCTAATATACTCTGTAAAAAAAATCGAGTCATGGTGAACCTTTTTTCGGTACCATTTTCAGAACCTTTTTGGTTTTAGACGCTAGCTAAAACCTTTTATGGTTCAGTATCGCCCGGGTTATTTTAGACAGCATTTAAATAAAAAATTTAATCAAAAAAATTTAAATACTTGAGACTTACCGTTTCTAATTACGTTATAAATGTAACAAAGTCAGAAGCGTGTTTTGTATTGCATTGTAAAACTTAGTTTTTTTTTGTTAGAGTGATCGAAAACAAAAAAATACTTTCCTTTATACAGGCACACTTTATCCAAGATTTGTTTTTTTGCATGGTATTCTAGAAAGAAAGTGAATGTATTAATATTTAATACGTCATGTTTATCCCTCTGCGATATATTGATGAAGGCTTAACTCATCAGTCGGATGCTTTTTTTCTTTTCACAACTGATATTCGATACGCCACATTTATCACATCTGTAATATATTGATCAAACGTTATACTCTAAAAAAGAGATATTCTACGAAAGTAAAATAGTTTTTCCCCCCGATACAGAAGAAGAACCTGTTTTGGTTCTGTAGAAATGCATTTTTTCCACCGAACTTTTCCGAAATAATTGAAATGAGGATTTCGCACAAAGTACTTTGCGTTACGCTTTTTACCTGTTGAATAAAATGGTTTTGCGCATAATCAACACTCCATTCCATTTAAGGGTCAATTTAATGATGATTTTCGCGTCAAAAGGAGATCATAAATGGAAGTAAATAAATGAATTTAACTTTATACAATACGAAACGTACCTTCAACAATAATTTGCAAATTAATCCATAACGTTAAAATAAAAATAATAGTTTTCTCTTATAATATTAAACTTAATTAATAATTTTGATACCTGAAGAATTCTGTAACAGAAAGTTAAATAAATTTTTTTATAATTCGAAGATCATACTCACATCTAAATAACATTTCTGGAATAGTCTGCAATAAGAAGAGAAACGTATCGATTTTCATTGTCTAAAATCATATTCAATTTACATTTCATACTTAAGATGATCTTTGTCAAAAAACGCTTGATGGATGTTAAAATTACTCTAGATATTTTCATGAAAATTTATCTATAATAAAAAAGTAAAGAAGTTTATTTTTCATAGAATTCAACTCACTTTTTTCTGATTAGAACTTTGAAGCGATCCAAAAACATACATGTAATACTCAAAAGCTGAGCTTAGTTATTCAGATAATCATCCGTAAAAAGGAGATGTGTGCCTTATTACAAGATTGAGGGTGCCACGAAGGGTGTTGTCTCGGAAGGTAGCGATGAGGAAATAACGTGTGTTGGCGTGATTTTAGAACTCCATAACTGAAAATTCAGGCATTTAAATATACTGAGTGAATAACTGAATTCAACTTTCGAGTTTGACACTACTGCACATTGTAAGATTTGTAGATCGTGTCGCGGAAAATATTTCTCAAAAATATAATCGGTGTGAAGCTAGCACCATCGAGCTAGCACCATTAAACTAAGGATTTTCTGAAAACGAATTCCGGTCGATAAAACCGAGTGTATTCGATGTAGAATTTAATTCTGAGTCCAATGGTGACATTTTCATTCACCGGAAAACGTTCGGAGAAAAATTTTCTTTGATCTTTCTTTATCCTCGATACATGCATATGCATCATTTTTTGGTCGTCGGCACGCAATATGTCTGTCCAAAACGAATTCCGGTTCATGGAAAAGAGTCTATTCGACGCAGAATTGGATGCTGCATCGACTGGTACCACTTTTATTCACCGGAAAACGTTTGGAAAAAAGTTTTTCGAATTAAAAAGAATATTTGTATATATATAGGCGAAAAAATAAGGATCAAGGTAAGCTCCATACCGAACGTTTTCCGGTGAATGAAAGTGGCACCAGTCGATGTAGAATCAAATTCTGCGTCGAATAGACTCTTTTCCATGAACCGGAGTTCGTTTTGGACAGACATATTGCGTGCCGACGACCAAAAAATGATGCATATGCATGTATCGAGGATAAAGAAAGATCAAAGAAAATTTTTCTCCGAACGTTTTCCGGTGAATGAAAATGTCACCATTGGANAACTGAACGCAATCAAGCAGTGGTGCTGTGGAGAAAAAGCAATTCGTTCACGATCACCATGTGAAGAATTTATTTGGTATAGCGTACAATGTGATGGTGACTGTGGTATGTTGGTTTTGAAAGGATTAAGATATCACTGCAAAACGTGCGAAAATTATGATTTATGTGCAAGGTGCAAAGAAGCGAAAGGACATGAACATGCGTTGGAGCTAATGGAACCATCGTACGAAAGTGATGAGGAACAACAATGAGTGAATATATATCATACAAGTTGAAAAAGATAATATAATAAAAATTTAGGAGTTAAATTTGTGTCAGTAGTTGTTGATTCAGAATATTACCAGTTGTTTCAGACGAAGATGAAATTGGTTGATTCTTTCGATGCCATGGACAAAGAGTTAACACTTCGATCGTCTGCTTACGAAACCGTTTCGATGCTACGTAATAACAATAGAATGAACTCTAAAATCAAATCGAAAAAGATCTCCTCGATTATGTACGACAGAATTGCTTACAGCAAATGTACTATAATTACAAGTGACAACAACCATTTGAATTAATTGCTCTTCTGCTTGTTGCAATGCGCTTTTAGAAATATGCTTTGTTGCACATGTGTAAATTTGTACAACAGCAAACGGAGTTTCACAGCAGAGTACAATCATAATTTGAACTAAAATCATATTCGTTATTTGTTTTGTTAGATGCGATAATCGTGCAGATCGACGATGTACTACAACTACAGTATGCTGATCACTGTCTGCTGCATGAAGTTGTCGGTAAGTAAGAAATCCGAAGATACCAATAATAATCAAAGGAATAATTGTACTGAAAGCAATGACAACGAAATAATTCCGATATTGTGAATAGTGTTTACTAGTTGTTCGACATGCCGGTTTACCTTTAATACTGATAAGATCTTGAAAAATAACAGATGGAATTTGATGACAAAACCAAAAGCATGCAAAAGCAAAGATAATATACCGAGCAGTTTGAATTTGACTTTTCCGTCGGAGAGTAACTGATGGCGAAGAAGAGAAATATGCGTCTATCGATTGAAGACAAAGACATGTCAATGAATTGAATACACCAAATTCTAATAAAGCAAGACGAATTCGACACCAGAAGCGACTTTTCACAGACAAATCTATTTGAAAACTATGATCCAGTACCCGAAGACCCAGCCCAAGAACTAACGCCAGTAGGTCATAAAAAGTCTTGCACAAGATATAGAATGACGATGCATTGTGTTTGTAATTTTTCAGTTTGATGAAAACGATGATGTTCAGCAGATTACCCAGTATACCAACGATGCATAGAGGCAAGGCAAAAGTATGACTGAGATATCTGGAAGCGAGTTGGAATTGAGATATGGATGACGTATTCACAGTGATATTCATCGACAAGAACTTCTCTCAGTTACGATTCTGCGTAGAAGGAATATTCTGGTTTGATCACATCTACTCAAGCACTATGTTTTCTCTTCATATCAACACAATTAGACTGCACGTACATAGATAGACTATCATATTACACTGTCACGTTTTTATAGAGATAGGAAATAAGAAGACGAAGTAATGAGACTAAATATTGAATTTCCAATATAAATTAATAACAAGTCAACTCTCTCTTTATGTATATATGATCGGATATGTCTTTTCGATGTAATTTTACAATGTACTTTTTCATTATCTAAGGCCGAAATGAATTTCATGCAATCATTTTAAAAATGATAGTTAAAATCAAATAAAAAGTTTCGAAATACTATTATTTAGAATAGAATCCGTATATTTTTAAAACTGTACAGTTTCTTTGCGCGTTGAGTTTCGCTTTTAGCACTGTGACTCGGATTTGCCGATGCGGATCATGTGGGTTAAAGCCATATAAAGTTTTCTTTTCTTTCATTGCTACCAGTTTGATTTTTTCCAGAAACAATAGAATGTCTATGACAATAGCTAATATTTACATTTTTCGTCGCGCACTACGTTACCAATACACATTTTCTTACCTTCACGACTGACATAATGGAACGGTAGTTCTCTGTCAAAAAGCCAGAAAAGCGACTGGACGTGATTAAAAAAATATTGAAGCACGCTGTCACCAATATTTACCACTATTATGCGTTACATTATTCACTGTTGACTCAAGAACATGCGTCTATACGAAAAAAAACCAGTAAAAGACAACATTTAAATGTATATAAAGCGAAATAAAGAGGTTTGAATGCTCTAAAACAATTTTTATGGTTCCTGTCGCATAATAACACACTACGCATAAAATAAATAGCGAACGTCATGGAGTGAAACAGGAAGAAATAATTTCCAAGTTTAATTTGAGCCAGTTCTTTTGCACAATTTTATTCGTTTTATTACACAGAAAGTAATGGCTGCGGCAATTAATATTCTTCCTCAATCAAACATGGATGAATGTGTAAACGATTTGTTGATAGTGCGTCTTGTAGATGCGTCATCAGGTAGAGACGTTAATCAAATTAAAATGAAAAGTGGGCTGCTCCAAATCCACAATGTAAGATATTTCAACCAAAGCGTTCAAAGATTGAAAAACGATTTAAAACCATGGATACCACTACCTTCTGAGGCAAGACAATCATGGTCTGAAATGCTGGGACAACCAGAAACTAAGTCAGTCGAATTCAATGATATAAATGAATGTATCCGCCACATACAATCATTTCGCAAGAAAAGAATTATTCTTCTGATATTCAATGAACAGGCAGATGATAACTATATTAAGTCGGCTATTGGAGATTTAGCAAACGTTATTGGAATCTACCGTTGTATCTCTCAAGAACAATATAAAAGCAGAAGAAGTCGTTTATTTTCCAAGAACAAGTACTCTGTATTGAGAAGTTTTGCGGAAATCGATGTTACCTCTCCTGTTGAAACTCTTGATAAACCTCAGCAAGCAGTGCTAATGACAATTATCTTTCTTGACCTGATACAATATATTCCACAACGAAATAATGCAATGGATATTTTTATCGAATATTGTAAAGTGAAGTATCAAGGTGATAAAATATATCCAAAGTATATAGAAGAGATGGACGAGTTCAAAAGATCCTACCAGCGGAACGCAATATACTGGTTTTCAGGAAGCAAGAACTTTCTTAACCGTATGATTGCTAACACTTGTGCTGCTCTAGACTTTGATGCACTACCAAATGTAAGCTTTTTTTTGCACGATTTATATCAAGGATTGAAAGAACAGCATACTGAACAAATACAATCTGGACTATTGCGATCAGGTTTGACAGTGTATCGTGGTGCCAAAATGATGGAAGAGGAATTGAACCAATTTCAACAAGGTGCTTTATTTGTAAACAGATGCTTCGTGTCTACTACTACAGAAAAAAATGTTATAGCTGCATTTGCAGGTAAAGGTAGCGGTTTGACTAATGGTCATTCAGTTTTTCTCACAATGAACATTGATTATATTGACATACGAGACAAGCCAATTGCACATATTGATCATATCAGTCAAATGCCGCACGAGAAAGAAGTGCTTTTGTGTATGGGAATTATTTTTCGCGTCAAATCATGCATACAAACTGGAAGCGGTCTGAACTCAAGGTGGGAAATTGAAATGGTTCGCGGAGAAGAAGAAGTGAAACTTGAGAGACATGCAAGTCGATACCTCAACTTGATAGGAAATGGTGGTTTAAGCGCGTTTACCGCCATGCACATTTTTCAAGTTACAACAGATATAAATCACCATCTAAAGTCAACTTCTCGAGCATACCATGCACCACACACTTCAGCCGGAGAACATCAGTCGATCGCAGTTAATAATCATAACACATCTGCGCAGGTGAGTTCATCACCCTTTGTTATATAAAAGAAACGATTTAGCTTTCATTGAAAGTGGTAAAAGAACATGTTAGTTTCATTTGAACCGGCTCTTTTCGTTTTCGTTTATGGAAAGTAGTACACATTCTGACTTTATACATTGAATCTATTATTTAGCAACTTGACAATGCATCAACGTCGCACGAGCTCACTGTGATGGAACATCTTCCTGATAATCCACACATCGCGATAGAAATTCCTGAACAACCACCTAGTTCACAGGTATGAATTTGATTATGAAATCTATTGTTTAAAGTATTCAATTGTAGATAGTTTCCAGTGCTACCACGGGTATGACTTTCATTCAACAAGCCATAAACGTTTTTCTGATTTTAAATGTATTGGGAGCTGTTCCATTTCTCTTTCGCGCTGTGAATGATCTCAGTAAGTCTCTTTTGATATTTAATTGAGAAACATAAGCTTAGTGGATTTCTATCGTTTAAAACCATAGTCGGATAGAAAATTCTGACTACTTGACGTCAAAATCATTTTTATTTCAACACGACATCAATTTCTTTAATGTCAAATTTAGAATTATCTGATCGACCACTGATATGTATAGCAGTACCGTCTGTCCAAAATCCATCGCCGAACTATCAAGTAGAACATCTTTACTTTTTCTGTTCTGAAACGCTGTCGAATATGACTATCATCCAAAAAAGTTCAACGCAGGTTTAATGAAACTCATGCTCAGCAATATCAAACATTTTGGAATCAGTCAACAAATATGACGTATGTGGAAAATCCAACGGAGATTATTTACACTTGGTTTTCGCTACCTGGCATGTACATCGTCAAAGAAAGTTTTCCTCACTTCGTCGAAGCGCAATTCTATTACACAGCTAATGCATCACGTATCCTAGGAAACGACACTTGGGAAATATGGGTTCAATTTATCAATGGACAACCTTTTCATTTATCGGGCACTTTCTAAAAAGGATGACTTTTATGTATTGTTTCGTAAATAAAAGGGTTTCGTACATGTCGGATTATAGAAAATAGTTACGGTAGTTAAAAATTAGAATGTGAGATTATAATAGTTTTTGTATACCGTTCGTGCGGCAGATGAGTTTCTATCTAATTAATTGATGAAGCTTTTCTTGAGGGTGAGGAGAGTTTGGGGAATAGTTTTTTATGATTCTAATCGATAGAGTTCATCGGGTTCTACTCGAAAACAGTGACGCTAGAGTTGAAACACATATGTGAGCCTATCCGGAGTTCGGACAGAAAAAGGTCATGTCCTTGTCCTTGACATTCAACATGGGTTCTTTGGAAATTTATTAGATTCTATAATCTAAATGAATTCGCTTTTTCTCTTGATACAATGTTCAGCAAAAAATTATGAATTAGAAACTTTGAAGACAGTTTTTTATCTTATTGCGTATTATGACCCTACAGGACTTTCTCGTATACATATATAACGCTTTATTATATGCTATAAGCGAACATCGCTTCTGTAGCAGGAAAAAAACAGACGTTACTGACGTGAGAGAAAATCAATTCAGAGATACTTTTTCCAGAAACTGATGTTTTGTTCGATTTAGTTGAAACAGAACATGATTGAAGAGTGACAATTTTTGTTTTGTTACTCGATTTCGTATGCTCTTTGGAATTCTGCCCCTTTTGAATACCTGCTTTCGTTGCTTTGCTAACGTTGGGTTCGTGAGGTATTCATTCAAATAGATGTTTGACATTTTGTGCTGTAAGAAATCTTCGATCACACTGGCATTTGTTTTCGAGAATCGTAGGCGTTAGTTTATCCCAATGTGCTCTTACTAATTCTTCGATTCTATAGTACTTTGGCAGGTTTTCAATTTGGACAGTTCTTGCATCGTACCATTGATGAGTTATCCTAAATATTTTTCTGTTGAGTGCTTCCATTTGATTCTTTTTATCTCTCGAGAGCATTGAATAGATGTTTAAGATTGGTTGGACGTACGACCTAATGAAGGCATTGCATAGACGATAGTTTACTTCTTCACACATCATACGACTAGATGCTAATCTTTTGAAAACGTTGATGTTTGTGTATATTTTCGATCTGATGTAGTCCAGATGTGGTGAGAAGAATAGATTTGCGTCTATTATTGTGCCTAAGTATTTGATTTGTTTCACATGGTTGATTATATGACCTCTACATCTAATAACAGGTATCTCACGAGCACCCTTACGATTGTAAAGTGTCCAGAACTTTTTTCGATAGTTGATAGATGGTTTCCATTTCTTAGAATATTTAATTAGACGAACTAGCACTTGTTTTAACTGTTTAATCATCGATTCAATCATGTTTATCGATGATAATGCAGATGACGGAGCAATTAGTATGGCCAGATCATCGGCGTACAGATGTTTCCAATGAATTGTTGATAGTGCTTCCAGTATGTCATAATGATAGACAATGGACAACACCGGCCCCACACAACTTCATTGAGGAACTCCCTTTGATAAGTTGAAAGTGACGGACGATATTTCTTCAATAAAAATGTAAGCTTTCCTTTCTTCGAGATAATGTCGCAGCCATTGCATTAGGTAGAGTGGACAATTTAGTTTCGTTAGTTTCAACCAGAGACCATTGAACCACAGTTGGTTGAAAGCGGAACTAAAATCCACAAAAAGTGCAGCAGTTGCTGTATTCATTGATAAACTTTGTCTGATTTGATCGATCATTGATACAAGACGAACTGCCATGTTATGCTTTGGCCTAAAACCAGTTTGTTCTTGAGGTAGAATGCCTGCATCTTTAGCCCAAATTTGGAAATGAGAGAGAAAGCATTTTTCGAACAGTTTAGAAAAACATCGAAGTAATGAGATTGGTCTCGTTTTATCGACCGATATAGTTTTTGATTGACTTTCTCATATAAAAGCAATACTAAATAAAAAAAAACCTAATCAGAGGATTAACTGCGATTATGAATTCTGTAGGCGAAATTACATGAGGAAAAAACTCGAGAGTTTTCATTCCCAATTATTACAATGAGTCCTTCCTCGGAAAAAAATTGTTCCCAACTAAATTATTCGCCCTAACCAAAATTAAGAAAAATTCCGAAAATCTTCCCATAGTGGATCAGATAAAAAGAAGTAGACTATGCAATTTTAGCCTCGTAACACCAAAAACATGACAAAGTGGAACTGAAATTACAACAGCAAACAATACTTTAAATAAAAGTATTCGAATAAATCGATAATCTTTTGAACGCATTGTTTTACTTCTTATGTTGTTATCGTGCGGAGCAAAATTATTAGTCTTTCTGAGGGAGTGGTCCCCTTCATATCTCTTGTAACTGCACACATCGTTTGGATAATTAAGAAGTCTTTTTGTTCGTTTGTTGTTAGTAATACAATTATAGTTTTTTTCAATTTTACTGTACATACTATTGTTTAGCTGTACTTTTCATATACATACTCGCTTATACTCAATATTCACTTCTTTTAGTGTTAGGTATAGCTACAGAACATTTTTTTTCTGTCGTGTAGTTGTTGATTATATCATCATTGTGTCTTTATATGTAGTATTGAAAAACAAATAAATGCACTTCGTATCAGTAAACATTTTCTCTTAAATAAAATAAACAAAAACTTAACAGCAATTTGACTATATATTTATCTTTCAGTTGAGGATAAAGCGAGTTAGCTTCGGCGAGCGTTATTTTTTTTAATAGTTAGTTTTATCTATTTAATAAAACCTTTATTAATAAAATAATACAAGAAATAGCAGAATTTACTGTTGACAGTAGAAATTACAAGAAATCAAACTATACTTTATATTATTTTAAAAATCTTATTGAACTTTTTTCAGATTTTCTTGTATAATACTGTAATTGAACTCATTGTATTAACAGTCCAATCTGTATTATATTTCTCAATGAATGCTCCATTCAATCCTGACACCTTATAAAACTGTGAGCCGCCTATAATATCTAAATTAAATTCAGCTGACCATTGACCACTTGTCGTACCACCAAATTGTTGTGTACAGTCAGTTGCTGAAAAGCAAAATTGTAATGCGTCAATCCAAGCACCAGATTGTACTCTTAAAACTCTTAGTTCCTTATTGACTAAACTGAATTGACCTTTGTTTCCAATTTTAAATCCAAAAAAGCGAACAGTATTGTCTGTGTAGGTAAATTCCAAACCATGAACGTAATTGTCATGATAAACNAAACAAACATGTAAACTGTAATGGCAAATTCTGTGGCCTAATGAACTTTGTTGGATTGTTTATAACAACTTCTCTACACATGCCAAATAAATCTGATTCCTTGGCTTGAATTTGTGCTGTAGTCATATCAGTTTGTAATACATGGATTTTTGGATCTAAAAGAAAATAAATCTATATCCTACAATCACTTCTAAATAGAAACTATTCGATTGCTTACAATATTCTTCATTTATAAGTTCACTTTCATCCAATCTAAAGCAACGATGACCAGAAATATTATTTCGCTTATAAATTTGATCATCTGTAAACGCTTGCCAAAGCCATGCCATTGTTCGATACTTCCATTTAGCTGATTCTAAATTATTTACTTCACCTGGTTCCGTATCATAAACTAATTTGCTGTCCTTCGCAACAACCATAACCAAGTGTACGGGTTCAACTGTCGAGTCCTCTTCGTAGACTAAATTTATCGTCAAACTACATTTCGCTCCTTGGTTTGAAGTTTCCTTAAAAAAAAATTAATAATGAATATACTAACAAGAAAAAAATATTAAAATGTAGTACATCGTAAGTGATGGTGATTTTGTTAGTTCCCTTCTCAAGCTTTATTAAGCCTTTGAATTGATTAAAGATGTTGACAGGCCATTGAGTATCGATTTTATCTGCATAGTTGATTGAGTTTGCATTATTCACATGAATGTTACGTATTGTGTTCTGCCCATCATTAGTAATGATCTCGCCATTAAATATTACAGTTTTATGATTGAATATTTCATTGTCTTTCATATTTGTCAACGAAATTGTGCAATGTTTTTGCGTTGAATCGATCAATTGGTACGACACACTTAATATATTTAAAGTATTAACGGTCCAATATGCAGTATATTTCTCAATATATGCTCCACTTAATGCAACAATTTTATAATTTTGATTTGTTAAATTATTTAAATTGAATTCAACGATTTCACCACCTCCAGTACCACCAAAATGTTGTGTACAATCAGTTGCTGAGAAACAAAATTGTATCGAATCGACCCAAGCGCCAGATTTTACTCTCAAAATTCTTATCTCTTTCTTTATTAAGCTAACTGTGCTTTTAGTTCCTAATTTGTATCCAACAGAATTTACAGTATTATCTGTAAATGTGAATTCCAAACCATGAATATATATATCATGATAAACACTGATTGATTTGAGTTTTGCATTTTGAGTGTTTGTGAAATCGATAGTAAAAGGAACTTGATCCGCTTGAACTGAACCAAAGTTTTGTGATTTCAATATTTGCGTTGCTGATGCACTATTTACTATTGCTATGAAGCTGCACAGATAAAGAACATATGAACAGCGCATAGTTGTTTTTATCTAAAATATATAATGTGTTTATTATGTATAACTATGCAACAAATATGTACTATTTATCGATCAGTTATACAATTACGTTTTGTTTTTATATTCCGCACAGGGCTCTGCGTGGGATGGGATGGGACGGGACGAAAAAAACCGTCCCGTGGGATAATTTTTTCTTCGTGCATCCCATGGGATGGGATAGGACAGAAATTTTTTGTCTTTTTTAAAAAATACATATCGTCATTTATTTAAATACAAAAAAAATAATTGAGTATCTTAGAGTCATAAATGAAGACCCCCTCATCTCCCTCAGGAACAAGATGCCCGGCCTTAAATTATGTCGCGACACACTCGGATCAAAACTTAGCCAAATTTTCGCCAAAACACACATTTTCCCCAAAAATTTTATTCAAGTGGCTTTCTGTTATGTCAGTAGAGACATCTCCTGACATAACACTTTCTAAGCATGAGTGAATTTTTTACTTCGAACTTGCAACATCTTTATTTTGATCGAGATTATCGTCTAGTTGTTATGCGTCGTAACCCCCCAAAGAGTCTTTTGAAAACATACTTTGATGTTACTTTTGTTGAAGAATTTAAAACAGTATCTATATGATTTTTTTCGATAAACTGGAAAATTTTACATAAACGTTTATCCCATTGGATGGGATGGGATTATCCCATCCCACGCGGAGTCCTGGTTCTCAATACAGAGTATCGCGTTCTAGTAAAAGCGCATTATAATTTTACTATATACTTTTGCCTAGTGAATGCAAACGGAGTAAAAAAAAGCGCTTTTATCCTAAATAAAAAGTCTTGAGTAGGTCTTTATAAATATTTACTTTCAATTATGATCAATTACATTTCTTATTTTTAGCTAACAAAAAATGAACCTTCAAAAGCAAAATTTATATTCTCTATAAATAATAAACTACGTGGATTTTTAATTATAATTTGCATCCAGTTCTGCACAGAAATGTGGGCCATAAGATTAGATAACATTAATTATATTTCGGTAAAGCTGATATCTAGTAAATGATATATTCCCTCGATTCAAGGGAGAGTCAGACGAAGGAATGCATTTGTTTGTTTGCCTGTCGTCGAGTCAAAGATCAAAGATAAAAAAGAACACTCACGGGAAACTCATGATAAAAGAAAAGCACATTCATCCTCAAGTTTGATCAAAGGTAGTCGAGGTCGAGGAATAGATTGACACTAGTTAGTTTTAAATTAATGTATATAATTCACCCCTAGTGACAAAAAAATTATTAGATCAAATTCAGTTGAGAGTTAAGCGAGTTCTAACGAGGAGCATCTTGAGGGTGATAATCAATAGAATGATCTATGAATGAAAACAAAAAAAAGTAAACTATGAAATCATTAACCATAGTGCAAATCATCGATAAGTGAGAAAAGAAGAAAAATACGAGTGATCGACTCTACTGTATAGAATCATTCACAACGATACGTCTATTTCTGTTTTAAAATATGAGAATATTGTATGCGTATAGAGAAAAATTGCTCTTAATTTATTCTGAATCTCTGGAACTTTTAAAAACTCCCGTGCAAACCATAGAAGTAGAAACCTTTTTGTCCTAGTTCTAAGCTTTTCGTAGCAATAATCGTCGGGTATTTAAATAAAAATTTAATTAAAAAAATTAAAATACTTGAAACTTACCGTTTCTAATTACGTTATAAATGTAACAAAGTCAGAAGCGTGTTTTGTATTGTATTGTAAAACTTAGTTTTTTTTTGTTAGAATGATCGAAAACAATAAAAATACTTTCTTTTATACAGGCACACTTTATCCAAGATTTGTTTTTTGCATGGTATTCTAGAAAGAAAGTGAATGTATTAATATTTAATACGTCATGTTTATCCCTCTTTGATATATTGATGAAGGCTTAACTCATCAGTCGGATGCTTTTTTCTTTTCACAACTGATATTCGATATGCCACGTTTATCACATCTGTAATATACTGGTCAAACATTATACTCTAAAAAAGAGATATTCTACAAAAGTAAAATAGTTTTTCCCCCCGATACAGGGGAAGAACCTGTTTTGGTTCTGTAGAAATGCATTTTTTTCCACCGAACTTTTGCGAAATAATTGAAATGAGGATTTCGTACAAAGTACTTTGCATTACGCTTTTTAACTTGTTGAATAAAATGGTTTTGCGCATAATCAACACTCCATTCCATTTAAGATTCAATTTAATGATGATTTTCGTGTCAAAAGGAAATCATAAATGGAAGTAAATAAATGAATTTAACTTTATACAATACGAAACGTACCTTCAACAAAAATTTGCAATTTAATCCATAACGTTAAAATAAAAAATAACAGTTTTCTCTTATAATATTAAACTTAATTAATAATTTTGATACCTGAAGAGTTCTGTAACAGAAAGTTAAATATATTTTTGTAGAACTCGAAGATCATACTCACATCTAAATAACATTTCTGGAATAATCTGCAATAAGAAGAGGAATGTATCGATTTTCATTGTCGAAAATCATATTCAATTTACATTTCATACTTAAGATGATCTTTATCAAAAAAGAGCTTGATAGATATTAAAATTACTCTAGATATTTTCATGAAAGTTTATCTATAATAAAAAAGTAAAAAGGTTTATTTTTCATAGAATTCAACTCACTTTTTTTCTGATTAGAACTTTGAAGCAATCCAAAATCATACATGTAATACTCAAAAGCTGAGCTTAGCTATTCAGATAATCATCCGCAAAAATATCAAGTGACGGTAAAAAGGAGACGTGTGCCTTATTACAAGATCGAGGGTGCCACGAAGGGTGTTGTCTCGGAAGGCAGCGATGAGAAAATCACGTGTGTTGGCGTGATTTTGGAACTCCATAACTGAAAATTTACATATTCAAATATAATAGTTGAATAAATGAATTCAACTTTCGAGTTTGACACTACTGAAATTATCTATATTTTGTGTTCAAATTTTCGGTGCTTAACTTCTTGGTACTCATCATTCCTTGTGCTCACCGTTCTGGCTCCCCTTTTATATACTCTTTAGTGAATATATCATTCTCATACGTATTAACAGACTCATACGATACGATGATACCTACAATATATTTATATATTAAGAAATGAAGTATAGATAATTATTTTTTTGTTTCTTATAATAAAATAAATTGTTAAAATAGAATAATCTTCTATAATACTTCTATAGTTTTTTACATAATAATTTATGTTCATATGTTTTCCAGTCCATTACTTGACATTCTTGTGAACAGTAACGCGCTTGTTTACATCTACCACACACATGTGGTGCATTCGGTTCATTGCAACATCGACACATATTCATTACTCGCTCAGATTCATTGTGCATCACAATTGATAAGGGATCATCGATTCGGATCAATGGCTTTAGATCGTATGCCCCCAACCGCAAATACGGATTTACAATACTCATTTTGGTTCCAATCGTGTATGTTGTACTAGTTAGATAGCGTCCTTGGTTGTTGGGAAAATTGTATATACACATCTGTTCACAATCATGGCGTTCATCTTCGACCACGAGATGGATTGATGGAGACCAAGACATAGCTTCTTCAATAATAGTTACAGACAGAACGTATCCTTCATAAACACGATCCTTTGTTGGATCCATTTCTCTTAAAGAAATTTGTTTCAAACCAACCAATGAGTTGGCTGTTCGTTGTTTAACAGGAGGTGTTTCAGATCTGAATACCGCAGTGGATTTCGAATCATTTTGCATTTGAAAGGTTCTCACTTGCCATTGACGATGCCGTGTAATGATTTCAATACGATGCGGATTCGTCAGTCTTTTTTTCAGATCAACACAAGGTGGTGACGCGTTTAGCAANCGAGGATAAAGAAAGATCAAAGAAAATTTTTCTCCGAACGTTTTCCGGTGAATGAAAATGTCACCATTGGACTCAGAATTAAATTCTACATCGAATACACTCGGTTTTATCGACCGGAATTCGTTTTCAGAAAATCCTTAGTTTAATGGTGCTAGCTCGATGGTGCTAGCTTCAGACCGATAAAAAAAAATATACATGCAGATTCTGCACATCTGTTTAAAAGTTTGTAGATCTAAAAATTTATGTTAATATCTTCATATTCGAGAAAAAGATTTTGAAAGGGTTTCATTTAGCACTTATTTTTAAAGTGTAAAATGATCTATATTTTGTGTTCAAATTTTCGGTGCTTAACTTCTTGGTACTCATCATTCCTTGTGCTCATCGTTCTGGCTCCCCTTTTATATACTCTTTAGTGAATATATCATTCTCATACGTATTAACAGACTCAGACGATACGATGATACCTACAATATATTTATATATTTAGAAATGGAGTATAGTTAATTATATTTTTGTTTCTTATAATAAAATAAATTGTTAAAATAGAATAATCTTCTATAATATTTCTATTGTTTTTTACATAATAATTTATGTTCATATGTTTTCCAGTCCATTACTTGACATTCTTGTGAACAGTAACGCGCTTGTTTACATCGACCACACACATGTGGTGCATTCGGTTGATTACAACATCGACACATATTCAGTACTCGCTCAGATTCATTGTGCATCACAATTGATAAGGGATCATCGATTCGGATCAACGGCTTTAGATCGTATGCGCCCAACCGCAAATACGGATTTACAATACTCATTTTGGTTCCAATCGTGTATGTTGTACTCGTTAGATAGCGTCCTTGGTTATTGGGAAAATTGTAAATACACATCTGTTCACAATCGTGGCGTTCATCTTCGACCACGAGATGGATTGATGGAGACCAAGACATAGCTTCTTCAATAATAGTTACAGACAGAACATATCCTTCATAAACACGATCCTTTGTTGGATCCATTTCTCTCAAAGAAATCTGTTTCAAGCCAACCAATGAGTTGGCTGTTTTTTGTTTAACAGGAGGTGTTTCAGATCTGAATACCGCAGTGGATTTCGAATCATTTTGCATTTGAAAGGTTCTCACTTGCCATTGACGATGCCGTGTAATGATTTCAATACGATGCGGATTCGTCAGTCTTTTTTTCAGATCAACACAAGGTGGTGACGCGTTTAGCAAAGTTTCCATGTTAAGCATGTTTTTAATGAGTAATTTACTATTGGACTTGTAAGGTAAGAAACACGGTAATTGTAATTTTTCTGCTTCTTCACCTTGTCCATATAACTTCTTGATGATATCTATTCTATCATTCTGCGCACTCGGATCTAAATGACAGCTAGCCATAGCATAATAAGATTCAGGCACTTTGCGATGATCGTTGGGCGCTGCCAGTAAAAATGCTTGATAAGCCTGAATTGCTTCCTTCATATCCTTCCCGAGCAGACGTAATGCGACAGCTTTATGATACAATATTTCACAATTACTTGGATCTAGTTCTAAGCCCGTGTTACTATCGTAAAGAGACGCATCGTATTGTTTCAGCCAACCGTATATTGCGGAACTTAATTCGAAAATAAAAGTCGATTTGGGATATTTTTGTTTACACCGGACGAGAAATTGATCAATTGATTCAAGCGAATCCATATTTAATACAACATAACATATTCGAGCATTTTCGTCGAGTAACGAATCATCAGCTTTCGATGTATTGCAACGCCGGAGCACGCCGTCGACAGTATCACAAGCTTTCTGACGCATTTCAACTGTGAAATATTGGGCAACAATATGTTCAAGGCGATAACATTGCGAAAGTTCTTGTATAAATAGATTTTCTTCTTGCTCGGACAGTGTTTCGGATTTCGTAAGAACGGATAATGCTCGGCAAAAATGTTCTATAGCATTGTACATCTTCTTGGCTGTTAATGAACCACGATTGGCATATTCAATGAATACTTTATAATTAGCGATGTAGGATTGATTAGACGTATTACTGACAGATCCTTTGGATTTAAACGAATCCAACATATTTTGAATAACATCCATAATGCGTAACTTCTCTGGAGGATATTCGTCAAGTAGTTTCTGCTTTCCTTGAAAACGCTTTTCAAATTCATTGCGATTTGTTTTAGCTATAACGTTACCGGATTCGCATGCACGATCAAACCAAACTTTGGCCATTTTTAGATCATTTTTATCAAACAAGATTGTCGCTAAGGTTTGCATGGCATTTGGGTCGCCTCCTCTTGCTGCCATTTCTATCAGTTGCTCGGCTTTGTCGAGATTCTTCTCAACGCCAGCACCCTCTAAATACATTACACCTAGATTATTCGCTGAGTTTGCACAGCCATGTTTAGCACCACGTTCATACCAGTATGCGGCTGTCGCTAAGTTTTTATGAACACCGACGCCATCCGCATATCGCAATCCGAGAGAATGCTCAGCTTCTGCAACACCAACATTTGGTAGGTGTGACAGCACTGGATGTTGAGGCGACTGGGCAGCTGCTTGCTCCAATAACTTATAAGACAATTGAATGTCTTTTTTAACGCCTAAACCAAGACCAGTTAATCGAGCTAAATTATATAAACCTTCAGCATTGCCTTGACTTGCCGCTTTAGCGAAGTACTTGGCAGCTTGCTCATAATCTTGTTTACAATCTATATCTCCATGTTCATATTTATGTCCTTGTAATACATCGCCTGCGGTAGGATTTATTTTTCCAATCATGCTATCTGCCAGCCGCGAGCGTTCTAAACTTACGCCCATGTTTTCTTTCATTTCGTTTAATACTTCGGCTCTTGTCTTTGGTTGTAGTCTTGGATCGAGATGTTCCTGACGAACTTGACGTCCATATATCTGTCGACTGTCAGTTAACGCAGTTTGTACTTCAACATTAGATGGATCAAGAGCTAATGCTCGTTCAAAGGATTTAATTGCCTTTTCGTGTTCATTTGAGCTGGCATAAGCTTTGCCAACACGATAATGTGCTTTCCACCATGTTTGCCAAAGATTTCGAGCCTGTTTTGCGTCCTGTAATACACGGTAACGTAGATCAGCAGGATCCTCGATCTCTGATGCACTCGAAGCGCCAAATTTTAATTCGTACAATGCAAGACGACTAGAAGACATGTTTGAATAGAAAATAGCTCGATCATGATCGCTAACACCTGCTAATGTGATTGCTTTGGTAAAGAATGCGATTGCATCAGAATATTTCCGATCTTTATGAGCTTGAGTGCCAAGCGAATTCAAGCGTGCAGCTTCCTGAACATTCGCTTCGCTTATTGGTTGATCGCTCCTATTAAACGAGCTATCATCTTTAAGCTTATCCAATTCAGTATCATCTTCTCCAAATGCAACTAAAATTGTTGATATTCGATTCCAAAGTTGATTAAATTCAACATCAGAAACGGTTTTAGTGGGGTGATGAGCTAATTCATTCCGAATAGTTCGTAATTGCACTAAATGACTATCTTCCACTTGGAGCTGTTGAATTTGTGCATTCGATAATGTTTTTGGTCGGCCAATATTCGATAAAAGAGCGGTTAACGTTGTTAGATCCCATTCACTTGAGTTACCACTTTGAACCGAAATCTTTTGAACTGAAGTCAAATGAAATCCTTTATTTTTCGCAATGACATTCGTATAATAATTTCCTCCACATGTTGGTGAATCGTCCCATACTTGACCATTGTTGAACAATGAATAGCGCGTTTTAAATAATTGTCGAAGTGTGCCATATGAATGACCTATCAAACGGTCTAATTTTATATAATTACGAACGTCGTTTGGTATAGTAGACATAGTGAGAGATGATTTATTAATATTTGGTGTATGCGCAGTTCGTGTTTTGATTCTATAATGTCACCAATAATCTATAAAAAAGTATATTTTATTTTTGACGCATATGCCTTAGGTTCGATGTTATGCTTAAATCTGACCGAAGTCTATAGTTTCGGAGCGTTTAAACTTCTTTTGCAAACTCACTGCTCAAATTAATGCATCAGCTACAATTTCGCGTGATATTGTCGAATGAATAACATAATGTTAAAAATGATTTTGTTGTCGCGTAGAATATGATAAGACACGTGAATACGAAAAAAACCCCACTTTCTATACCCAGAAAAATGTATACATATCTCCTATCAAATATTTCAATCAATAATAATATATTTTCGTCTCTCTTCATTGCTACGTTACCAGTCATATTGTATCCTCGTTTTTTATTTTCACTGTGTCTGATTTCTGCAATCGTTTTTGGAATAACACTAACAGTGAATGGGGGTATCGAAAGAAACATTTGACATAAACTCGTCATTTTCGTTCAAATTAGTACCGAGAAAAAAGGCGATGGTTATAGGTGGAAAAGAAAAGAAAAATGCTTGAAACATCAGCGAGTGTTCCATCGCTGTCTTGTTAAACAAAGAAAATGCAGTGCGAAACCGACGCATTTTAATGTTGCGATCTTGTTCCATTTGTGAATAATTTCATCGCGAATTATGATGACTTACCACTTGTACACAACTTAGGATAATAATATTTTTCTATGGTTCATTTTTTCTCAACTAGAATGGTGTGTATCGTAGAAAAATAAGAAAATGGCGTTTTTATTATTATGGAAGTGCAACTATTTTCTCTCTCTTTCTTTTACTAGCAAAGCCGTTCTTTTCTACTATACTGTAGCAATCTAAACAGAGTAATCGTGTTTTGTGTTAAAGAACGAGACGCATAATCTTAAGAAGAAAACGATTTTGGCACAAGGATTTGTCTAGACTACGAAGAAGTACGACCAATATGAAGAGAGTAATCTTATTGGAGAGGAACGAACTTTTTTTTTCTTTAGTTCTGTTTCCTGGAACTATTGAGAGAGCTGCATAAAATGGAAAATAATCACGTGTGGAGTTTTCTCTGATTGAGTATGATTAGTACCATTTGAACGACACATCAATATATTAGATAATGAATGAATGCATCACAATAGAACTGGGTCAAGCATCGGACCATATTTTCATATCCGTAATAGTTCAAACTTTAGGAGAGAAATGCAATGGATTTAGGAAAAAAGAGCATGAATTCAATACAGATTCGAAGATATTTTCACAATGCACGTTGGCATTGTAAAACACTATAGAACTCATTCATATATATATATTGATCAAAGAGTTGTCCTCACTGCATTAAAGTGCAATATTTTTGTACAACCAGGTCATCGCGTATCTTAGGAAACGACACTTGGCAAATATAAGACATATCCGGTCGTAGTCAATTTTCATGTTTGGAAGCTGACTGGTAATAAGAGAAGCAAAAACTGCGAATATTAATAGAACAAATATAAGAACTACCTTCCAGTTATATAACTTCTATTGTCTATTTGTTTGGTATTAACTATATCTGTGAAAAACATATCCTTTGTATGCATATTGATCAAACTCGCAAATCTATCCGTAGTCAAATATTATAGCAGCGTCTGATATTCTCACAAAATAATGACTGAAGAAAACGTCGCACATCGGGTCATCGTTCGACTGATCGGATGTGCAACGAACAGCGGCAATGTCAAGAGCGGTCTTGTTCGAATTTCCAATGCTGAACGACTACAACGTGAAAATAAGACTCTACGAAAAGAACTTAAATTCTGGATACCTTTACATTCTCAAAACAATGAAATCTGCATCGAAATGTTGGAACGTACTCGTATCGAATCCAAAGAATTTGATGATCTGACTTCATGTGTCCAATACATTCGTTCATCTATTCAAAAACGCGTGGTTCTCATCCTCTACAACCATTATGCAAGTAATAGAAAAATTGCCAACGAATTTACCAAATTCTCTCAAATCATCGCAATCTATCGTTGTATCTCTGAAGACTGTTTCAGCAAATGGTATACATGTCGAATCTTTGAAAATCAACCATTGATCGGGCAGTTTTTATCTCGACGATTGCTTCATACGCCAATCAAACAACTCGATGACGCTAGCCAGCTTCTACTCATGCAGATTTGTCTAACAGAACTGATTATTAATTTACCTCGAACAAACGAAGCTAAGCAAGATTTCTTGAAGTTTTGTCGAGAGACATACAGAACGAATTCGACCTATATGTCCAAAATCGAAGAATTCGAACGAACTTACGATGAACCGCATGCTATTCAATGGTATTCAGCAGCGAGTAGTTTCGTTTGCCAAATCGTTAGCAAAACATGTGCACTGATGGATTTCGCTGCATTTTTTCGAATTCGTTTTATTCTCCGCGATTTATACACTCAATTGCAGCAACTTCATGAACAACAGTTAGCGAATCTTCTTCGTCGAGACTTAATCGTCTATCGAGGCAAGAAGTTGTCAAAAGAAGAAGTGAACCGCCTGAAAATCAAAGGAGAATTGTTCGTCACGAGAAATTTTCTCTCAACATCAATACAAGAAGATGTCGCCGGTATGTTTTCCGGAGAAGGTACTCGAAATGAAGATGAAATATCTGTTCTAATCTGCATGCACATCGAACAGACTGAAGTTCAAGAGAAGCCAATTGCTTTTATCGGTGAAATGAGTTTCATGCAGTTCGAAGATGAAGTCATGCTACCTATGGGTCTAGTGTTCCGCACGGAATCGTACGAAGAAATCAACGACGACGAAGCTTATGCAATAAAAATCAATATGGTGCGTGGAAATGGTGAACGACAAATCGAAAAAGAGCAAGGTCGATATCGACTTTTAACTGAAACGGGTCAAACTGGTATGATCAATGGTATGGCTGCTCTGTTGAAATCGATGAAGAATAATGAATATGTAGAAGAATTTAATCAACTGATATCTAACAGTGAACTTGCTGAACAACTTCGGCTGGACTCTTCAGAAGTAAGAAATGTTGATGAAACAGATAAAACCGATGTGTTTAACGATTGTTTATGTTGTAGAAAAGTTCTCTGAGTTCATTGAACAATGTGTTTCTCGCAATGAAGCAACATCCTATTTATCTAACTCTCACGTTTATTGGTATTATTATTGTAATTGCTGCCATTGTCACGCCACTGGTGATTCTTCTTCCTTCGAATTCAATTACACCTATTGCAGAAATCAACGTAACTGAACCATGCATCATCAATACTTTTAAAGACACCCATGTGCTTGAAAAATACCAAGCGTCACGTATTAATATAAATTGCTCTCTTATTCCCACTAATATGGTTCTTATATTAAATGTGGATCGTACACACAATGAAAAGAATCTATCAAATACTCACTTTCCTCCAAATCAATTAGTTCACATAAAATGGGACTACTTAGAGAATCCGCCAACGCTTACCTATACTTGGACTTTCGAGCGACAAGAAGATGTCGTTGACACCATGTTCTATGGTTCTGTCTTGGTGCGGTTTTTATACGAACAGAACGGCACCCGTCTTTCAAATAATGATAGTTGGGAATTCTGGTTTCAAATCACGGATGGGGCAAATCGTACGATGTCTGGTTCTTTCGACTAGTCCAAGAGCAAGGCAAAACTATATATACTATCTTTACGGATAAAATTTGATGAATAAAAAACTGAACATCACTTGACTTTTTCTCTCTCTCTTATGAGAAAAGGAATTCTATGGCAATTTATTTCAAAATCTAATAAAAGGATCGCAGTGTTCACAAAGAAAAGTCTTTTTTGCATTACTTTTTGCTCGAGCCTTGTGAACGTTTTACTAACTCATCACGTTTCTTTTCTAACGTCTTGATTTGTTCCTCAATACGTTTCTGTTCTTGTTCGATGCTATCCGATTGCTTTTCCAAGTCAGTATGTCGATCACGTAATTGTGCCAAAAGTTCGTCATTTAATTTACGAAAATAGGCGTTTTCAAACGCTTGTTCACGTTCGGAAAACTTATCATGAGCAGCATTGATTGAGCCAGGTGCTGGATCAGTACTTGTTAATCTTGTCGTGAGGAAAAATTGAGATGTTGGTCGTCGTAACAACTGCGCACATGTACGAAGCATTTTTATTTGTACCGAAATGAAAATTTTCTTATAACGTAAAATAGAGAGAGAGGGAGGGAGAGAGTATGTTTTTTGCGCAGAAGAAAAATCCGTTTATCTGACGAAGAACACGAAAAAAAAACGCACATACTTCTTTCTTTCGTTTTTTTTCTTTCACTTCGAATCGACATTGCAAGAATAAGACGCAGATGTGCGATTGACTGCAATGCACTTACTGTAGAACGAAAGAAATTTTATCTGGGACGTTTCGTTCGGTGATAAAAACGTCTTAGAGATTCGCCGATGCACAGAGAAATATATAGACCAACTTACTGTTCTGCTGAAACGACATGCGAACAGCATTGCAATATTGTAGTGGTAGTACCCACCCTTTCCTTGGTACCAGGTACAGATAACAGAAGCATTAGACGAGAAAAACGCGTGATTGATAATTATATTGCTTTGTTAAGCCGTATGATATGAAAAAATTGATTGCTGCCTTTGACGTCATCACAATGATCGAGAGGATTAAACTCACTAATCATACTGAATGCCTTTAAAAGACTGAGTATTTTTGTGCATTTCAATTCCAAAATCATTTGTAAGAAAACAGAGCGAGATAAAATAATGCAACGGGGTATCATTACTCTCTTTGTTCTCATCACTGTTCCTTTGGTTACTGCAAAGTCGCCACGTACAGATGTAACTGTGTCTGGGCTTTCATCGGGTGCTGCAATGGCTACTCAACTCCATTTCGCATTCTCTAAAGACATCAGCGGTGCCGGTGTCTTAGCTGGTCCTCCCTATTATTGTGGTGGCAACGGAATGACAGTTGCCCTCTGCATGAGTGGACCTGCATTATACGTGTCGGTTTCTGTTCTTCAATCGAAAATTAATTCATATAAATCAGCTGGTAGCATCGATGATCCTGCCAACATTGCCAACGATCCTGTGTACGTTTTTTCGGGTAAATATGATACCGTTGCATATCCTGGTGTCGTCAAACTCAACAAGGATCTCTATGCACGATTCAATGCCAATGTGAAAACAAATTTCGACATGGCAGCTCACCATGGTTTTNCCGTCGACAGTATCACAAGCTTTCTGACGCATTTCAACTGTGAAATATTGGGCAACAATATGTTCAAGGCGATAACATTGCGAAAGTTCTTGTATAAATAGATTTTCTTCTTGCTCGGACAATGTTTCGGATTTCATAAGAACGGATAATGCTCGGCAAAAATGTTCTATAGCATTGTACATCTTCTTGGCTGTTAATGAGCCACGATTGGCATATTCAATGAATACTTTATAATTAGCGATGTAGGATTGATTAGACGTATTACTGACAGATCCTTTGGATTTAAACGAATCCAATATATTCTGAATAACATCCATAATGCGTAACTTCTCTGGAGGATATTCGTCAAGTAGTTTCTGCTTTCCTTGAAGACGCTTTTCAAATTCATTGCGATTTGTTTGAGCTAAAACATTACCGGATTCGCATGCACGATCAAACCAAATTTTTGCCATTTTTAGATCATTTTTATCAAACAAGATTGTCGCTAAGGTTTGCATGGCATTTGGGTCACCTCCTCTTGCTGCCATTTCTATCAGTTGCTCGGCTTTGTCGAGATTCTTCTCAACGCCAGCACCCTCTAAATACATTACACCCAGATTATTCGCTGAGTTTGCACAGCCATGTTTAGCACCACGTTCATACCAGTATGCGGCTGTCGCTAAGTTTTTATGAACACCTACGCCATCCGCATATCGCAATCCGAGAGAATGCTCAGCTTCTGCAACACCAACATTTGGAAGGTGTGGCAGTACTGGATGTTGAGGCGACTGGGCAGCTGCTTGCTCCAATAACTTATAAGATAATTGAATGTCTTTTTTAACGCCTAAACCAAGACCAGTTAATCGAGCTAAATTATATAAACCTTCAGCATTGCCTTGACTTGCCGCTTTAGCGAAGTACTTGGCAGCTTGCTCATAATCTTGTTTACAATCTATATCTCCATGTTCATATTTATGTCCTTGCAATACATCGCCTGCGGTAGGATTTATTTTTCCAATCCTGCTATCTGCCAGCCGCGAACGTTCTAAACTTACGCCCATGTTTTCTTTCATTTCGTTTAATACTTCGGCTCTTGTCTTTGGCTGTAGTCTTGGATCGAGATGTTCATGACGAACTTGACGCGCATGTATCTGTCGACTGTCAGTTAACGCAGTTTGTACTTCAACATTGGATGGATCAAGAGCTGATGCTCGTTCAAAGGATTTAATTGCCTTTTCGTGTTCGTTTGAGCTGGCATAAGCTTTGCCAACACGATAATGCGCTTTCCACCATGTTTGCCATAGATTTCGAGCCTGTTTCGCGTCCTGTAATACACGGTAACGTAGATCAGCAGGATTCTCGATCTCTGATATACTCGAAGCGCCAGATTTTAATTCGTACAATGCGAGACGACTAGAAGACATGTTCGAATAGAAAATAGCTCGATCATGATCGCTAACACCTGCTAATATAATTGCTTTGGTAAAGAATGCGATTGCATCGGAATATTTCCGATCTTTATGAGCTCGGGTGCCAAGCGAATTCAGCCGTGAAGCTTCCTGAACATTCGCTTCATTTATTGGTTGATCGCTTCTATCATACGAGCTATCGTCTTTAAGCTTATCCAATTCAGTATCATCTTCTCCGAATGCAACTAAAATTGTTGATATTCGATTCCAAAGTTGATTAAATTCAACATCAGAAACGGTTTTAGTGGCGTGATGAGCTAATTCATTCCGAATAGTTCGTAATTGTGCTAAATGATTATCTTCCATCTGGAGCTGTTGAATTTGTGCATTCGATAATGTTTTTGGTCGGTTAATATTCGATAAAAGAGCGATTAACGTTGTTAGATCCCATTCACTTGAGTTACTACTTTGAACCGAAATCTTTTGAACTGAAGTCAAATGAAATCCTTTATTTTTCGCAATGACATTCGCATAATAATTCCCTCCACATGTTGGTGAATCATCCCATACTTGACCATTGTTGAACAATGAATAGCGCGTTTTAAACAGTTGTCGAAGTGTGCCATATGAATGACCTATCAAACGGTCTAATTTTATATAATTACGAACGTCGTTTGGTATGGTAGGCATAGTGAGAAATAACCTATTAATATTTGGTATATAATCAGTTCGTGTTTTGATTCTATAATGTCGCCAATAACCTATAAAAAGTATATTTTTTTAACGCATATGCCTTAGTTTCGATGTTATGCTCAAGTCTCACTGAAGTCTTTTCGGAGCGTGTAAACTTCTTTTGCAAACTCACTGCTCAAATCAATGTATTAGCTTCAAACATCAACTCCTCAGATATAGTTCGCGTGATACTATCGAATGAATAACATAGTGCTAAAAATGAGAGAATTTTGTTATCGCGTAGAATATGATAAAACACGTGAATACGAAAAAAACCCTACTTTATATACCCACAAAAATGCATACATATCTCCTATTAAATATTTCAATCAATAATGATATATTTTCGTCTCTTTTCATTGCTACGTTATCAGTCATATATTGTATCCTCGTTTTTTTGTCACGGTGGCTGATTTCTGCAATCGTTTTTTGAATAACACTAGTAGTGTATGGAAGAATCGAAAGAAACATTTGACATAAACTCGTCATTTTCCTTCAAACTAGTACCGAGAAAAAGGCGACGGCTATAGATGGAAAAGAAAAGAAAAATGCTCAAAACATCAGCTAGTGTTCTATCGCTGTCTTGTTAAACGAAGAAACTGTAGTGCGAAACCGACGCATTTTAATGTAAGCATAAATTATTCATATACGCTTGCGATTTTGTCCCGTTTGTGAATAATTTCATCGCGAATTATGATGACTTGCCACTTGTACACAACTTAGGACAATAATATTTTCCTACGTTTTTTTTGTCAACTAGAATGGTGTGTATCGTAGAAAAATAAGAAAATGGCGTTTCTATTATTATGAAAGTGCAACTATCTTTTTTCTCTTTCTTTTACTAGCAAAACTGTTATTTTCTATTTCGTGTTTTGTGTTAAAGAACGAGACGCATAATCTGAAGAAAAGAACGATTTTGAGACAAGGATTTGTCTAGACTACGAAGAAGTACGACCAATATGTGGCGAGTAATCTTATTGAAGAGGAACAAACTTTTTTTTCTTTAGTTCTGTTTCCTGAAACTATCGAGAGAGCTGCATAAAACGATAAATAACCACGTGTGGAGTTTTCTCTGATTGAATATGATTAGTAACATTTGAACGACACATCAATATATTAGATAATGAAGGAATACATCACAATAGAAAATGGGTCAAGCATCGGACCATGTTTTCATATCCGTAATGGTTCAAACTTTAGGAGAGAAATGCAATGAATTTAGGAAAAAAGAACATGAATTCAATACAGATTTGAAGAGATATTTTCACAATGCACGCTGGCATTGTAAAATACTATAGAACTCATTTATATTTATTGATCAAAGAGTTGTCCTCATTTCATTAAAGTGCAATATTTTTGTACAACCAAGTCATCGCGTATCTTAAGGAAACGGCACTTGGCAAATATAAGCCCAATCTATTCATAGACAATCTGTTCATGTATTCTCGAATAAAACTCTTCTGTAATGATAACAACACATATCCGATCGTAGTCAATTTTCATTTTTGGTAAGCTGACTGGTTATAAGAGAAGCAAACACTGCGAATATTAATAAAACAAATATAAGGACTACCTTCCAGTCGTATAACTTCTATTGTCTATTTGCTTGGTATTAACTTCAGCTGTGAAAAACATATCCTTTGTATGCATATTAATCAAACTCGCAAATCTATTCGTAGTCAAATATTATAGCAGCGTCTAGTATTCTCACAAAATAATGACTGAAGAAAACGTCGCACATCGGGTCATCGTTCGACTGATCGGACGTGCAACGAACAGCAGCAATGTCAAGAGCGGTCTTGTTCGAATTTCAAATGCAGAACGACTACAACGTGAAAATAAAACTCTACGAAAAGAGCTTAAATTCTGGATACCTTTACATTCTCAAAACAATGAAATCTGCATCGAAATGTTGGAACGTACTCGTATCGAATCCAAAGAATTTGATGATCTGACTTCATGTGTCCAATACATTCGTTCATCTATTCGAAAACGTGTGGTTCTCATCCTCTACCACCATTATGCAAGTAATAAAAAAATTGCCAACGAATTTACCAAATTCTCTCAGATCATCGCAATCTATCGTTGTATTTCTGAAGACTGTTTCAACAAATGGTATACATGTCGAATCTTTGAAAATCAACCATTGATCGGGCAGTTTTTATCTCGACGATTGCTTCATACGCCAATCAAACAACTCGATGATGCTAGCCAGCTTCTACTCATGCAGATTTGTCTAACAGAATTGATTCTTAATTTACCTCGAACAAACGAAGCTAAACAAGATTTCTTGAAGTTTTGTCGAGAGACATACAGAACGAATTCTACTTATATGTCCAAAATCGAAGAATTCGAACGAACTTACGATGAACCGCATGCTATTCAATGGTATTCAGCAGCGAGTAGTTTTGTTTGCCAAATCGTCAGTAAAACATGTGCACTGATGGATTTCACTGCATTTTTTCGGATTCGTTTTATTCTCCGCGATTTATACACTCAATTGCAGCAACTTCATGAACAACAGTTAGCGAATCTTCTTCGTCGAGACTTAATCGTCTATCGAGGGAAGAAGTTGTCCAAAGAAGAAGTGAACCGTCTGAAAATCAAAGGAGAATTGTTCGTCACGAGAAATTTTCTCTCAACATCAACACAAGAAGACGTCGCTGGCATGTTTTCCGGAGAAGGTACTCGAAATGAAGATGAAATATCTGTTCTAATCTGCATGTACATCGAACAGACTGAAGTTCAAGAGAAGCCAATTGCTTTCATCAGTGAAATGAGTTTCATGCAATTCGAAGATGAAGTCATGCTACCTATGGGTCTAGTGTTCCGCACGGAATCGTACGAAGAAATCAACGACAACGAAGCTTATGCAATAAAAATCAACATGGTGCGTGGAAATGGTGAACGACACATCGAAAAAGAGCAAGGTCGATATCGACTTTTAACTGAAACAGGTCAAACTGGTATGATCAATGGAATGGCTGCTTTATTGAAATCGATGAAAAATAATGAATATGTAGAAGAATTCAATCAACTGATATCTAACAGTGAACTTGCTGAACAACTTCGGGTGGACTCTTCAGAAGTAAGAAATATTGATGAAACAGATAAAAACGATGTGTTTAACGATTGTTTATGTTGTAGAAAAGTTCTCTGAGTTCATTGAACAATATATTTCTCGCAATGAAGCAACATCCTATTTATATAACTCTCACGTTTATTGGTATTATTATTGTAATTGCTGCCATTGTCACGCCACTGGTAATTCTTCTTCCTTCGAATTCAAGTACACCTATTGCAGAAATCAACGTAACTGAACCATGTATCATCACTACTTTTAAAGCTACCTATGCGCGTGAAAAATACCAAGTGTCACGTATTAATATCAATTGTTCTCTTATTCCCACTAATATGGTTCTTATGTTAAATGTGGATCGTACACACAATGAAAAGAATCTATCAAATAGTCATTTCCCTCCGAATCAATTAGTTCACATAAAATGCGACTACTTGGAGAAGCCGCCAACTCTTACCTATATTTGGACCTTCGAGCGACAAGAAGATGTCGTTGACACTATGTACTATGGTTCCGTCTTGGTGCAGTTTTCATACGAACAGAACGGCACCCGTCTTTCAAATAATGATAGTTGGAAATTCTGGTTTCAAATCACGGGTGGGGCAAATCGTACGATATCTGGCTCTTTCGACTAGTTCAAGAGCAAGGCAAAACTATAGTATCTATACGGATAAAATTTGATGAATAAAAAACTGAACATCACTTGACTTTTTCTCTCTTATGAGAAAAGGAATTCTATGGTAATTTATTTCAAAATCTAATAAAAGGATCGTAGTGTTCACAAAGAAAAGTCTTTTCTGTATTATTTTTTGCTCGAGCCTTGTGAACGTTTTACCAACTCATCACGTTTCTTTTCTAACTTCTTGATTTGTTCCTCAACACGTTTCTGTTCTTGTTCGATGTTATCCGATTGTTTTTCCAAGTCAGTGTGTCGATCACGTAATTGTGCCAAAAGTTCGTCATTCAATTTACGAAAATAAGCGTTTTCAAACGCTTGTTCACGTTCGGAAAACTTATCATGAGCAGCATTGATTGAACCAGGTGTTGGATCAGTGCTTGTTAATCTTGTCGTGAGGAAAAATTGAGACGTTGGTCGTCGTAACAACTGCGCACATGTACGAAGCATTTTTATTTGTACCGAAATGAAAATTTTCTTATAACGTAAAAGAGAGAGAGGGAGAGTATGTTTTTTGCGCAGAAGAAAAATCCGTTTATCTGACGAAGAACACGAAAAAACAAATGCACATACTTCTTTCTTTCGTTTTTTTTCTTTCACTTCGAATCGACATTGCAAGAATAAGACACAGATGTGCGATTGACTGCAATGCACTTACTGTAGAACGAAAGAAGTTTTATCTGGGACGTTTCGTTCGATGATAAAAACGTCTTAGAGGTTTGCCGATGCACAGAGAAATATATAGACCAACTTACTGTTCTGCTGAAACAACATGCGAACAGTACTGCAATATTTTAGTGGTAGTACCCACCCCTTCCTTGGTACCGGGTACAGATAACAGAAGCATTAGACGAGAAAACGCGTGATTGAGAATTATATTGCTTTGTTAAGCCGTATGATATGAAAAATTGATTGCTGCCTTTGACGTCATCACAATGATCGAGAGGATTAAACTCACTAATCATAGTGGATGCCTTTAAAAGATTCAGTATTTTTGTGCATTTCAATTCCAAAATCATTTGTAAGAAAACAGAGCGAGATAGAATAATGCAACGGGGTATCATTACTCTCTTTGTTCTCATCACTGTTCCTTTGGTTGCTGCAAAGTCGCCACGTACAGATGTAACTGTGTCTGGGCTTTCATCAGGTGCTGCAATGGCTACTCAACTCCATTTCGCATTCTCTAAAGACATCAGCGGTGCCGGTGTTTTAGCTGGTCCTCCCTATTATTGTGGTGGTAATGGAATGACAGTTGCCCTCTGCATGAGTGGACCTGCACTATACGTGTCGGTTTCTGTTCTTCAATCGAAAATTAATTCATATAAATCAGCTGGTAGCATCGATGATCCTGCCAACATTGCCAACGATCCTGTGTACGTTTTTTCGGGTAAATATGATACTGTTGCCTATCCCGGTGTCGTCAAACTCAACAAGGATCTCTATGCGCGATTCAATGCCAATGTGAAAACAAATTTCGATATGGCAGCTCACCATGGTTTTCCAACAGATAACTATGGTACAAAATGCAGTGCACTCAACAAAGAAAGTTTCATCAATGATTGGTAAGTAGGAAAATGACACAAGGTGAGACAATATACTGCTTTGTGTTTAGCCAATTCAACATGGCCTACGATGTATTGAATCATCTTTTCGGTGGAGATCTAATTAAACCTGAATTTGGTTTGAAATCTTCTATGGCTGGTCAAATGCTTGTCTTTAGTCAAGATGCATTCATCAATCCTCCATCGTTTTTATCAACAGGAGAAAACGCTAGTTCAGCGATAACACAATGGCTTGGCAAAAGCATGGCTATCCACTATCCAACTAGTTGGGAGCGATCGGTCAAAGGTTTCTTCAATCAAGCCATGCCGGATGTAACCATTCCATTGAAAGAGAAAACGCAAGCACGGAGCTTATCCGCTAGTCTCGACGAACAAGGTTTCGTTTATTTTCCATCTGCTTGTACTAATGGTGAAAAATGTCCAATTCATGTTGCTTTACACGGATGTCAACAAGGTTTCTATTTTTCGAACTTCCAGTGAATCCGTTCATTGTCTTTTTTCTTTTTTTCATATAGGAAAATACTACGTCGATGATGTCTTTGCTGTCAAAGCAGGTTATCTCGAAGTAGCTGAACTCAACAACATCATTGTTATTTTCCCGCAAGTTGCCCGCTCACTTGCTCTTCCCACAAATCCAATGGGTTGTTGGGATTGGTGGGGATATAGTTCCCTCTATTATGCTACTCAAGGTGCCCCGCAAATGGCTGCTGTCAAGCAAATGATCGACACTGTTCGCATGATTAACAACGCTTTTGTTGCTGCTAAATAATATAGCTCGATGTTTTATTTCTGAGAATAACTCATTCAATAAACACTTGCAGTAACCTTTCATACGCGACCTAAACTAGTCATCTCAATTTCATTTAGTCATGTAAAACAAAACTGATAAAAGATTTTATAATGTTATTTATCTTAAGCAAACACGTGTAAAAGATAGATCTTAGTGAGAAGAGAAAATATGATCTTGCCATGCGCTGGATATTCAGACACTTCGAGAATCATTACAAAGAATGATTAAACTGCATCGGACATATCCTGTATGGCTTCATTTACTTCATCTAACCTACCATACAGGTTTGTTTCTATACCAGGCAGTTGGTTTTACTACTTCATTTCAATCATCGACGAACTCGATCAGTACAGATGAAGTCAACGGACCCGGATGGCGTTTTCGTTATGTGACAACATGGATCCTATCTGTACTATCCATATACATCATTGCAGCTCTCCTCTATGATATACTTCTTATTCTGCGCGGCCTGAACGATACAATAATCAAACAATTTCGAATTCATCTCGATCGATTTTATTGTTTAATGTTTTCAACTAGTGTAGGCATGGGATTTTTCTTTCATTTATTCTTCTTCTTTAACTGCATCAATAATCATCACTGTCCGAAGTATACAGATTCACTATTATTTATTCATTTGATGCCGTTCTGGTATGGCCTAGCTGAATTTTTATTTGTCCCCCATGATACAAAACGTGACATAAAGACCACACCGATTCTTGTTTTCATCTTCTGCTTCATTTACTTCATTAACTATTGGTTGTTCGTAGCGCAAACGCACGGACATCATCCATACGGCGATCCATGGCCAATCTGGCAGTGGTTTGTGTACTTTTGTTTTCCATTAGGAATGTTAGCATTACGACTAATGGCAATCATACGTCGGCGATTGTTTTACAAGAGAGGATTACGTTCACCATGCATTTATCCACAAAATGAACTCTATGCGAATCCTTGGATAGGATGGCATTTCGATTATTCTCGCTTGGATCAATCCGAAATGCAACCAATCGACTGGAAAGCAATTGGCGCGATGAATGGAATATTGTTGACTCTGATATCTATTTGGAATCTTGTTTATCTAGTTTCATCTGGATCAAAGTGAAAGCATCACAATAAAAAATAACACAGGTTGCATAACATATTTTTGCTTCATTCCTAATGAAAGTGCGCCATCTATTATCTACATCTTACAGTGATGTAAATACCGAACCAATAGAATATTTTTTAGTTGAGACATCAGAAATTTTCCTTTTCAATTTTAATTACAAGATTGTATGCATTTCTGTCTTTCGTGAAGCATCTTTATTCGTAGTCTTTGTTTACATACAAATGGCAACGGCTGTCCTAGATTTTCCCTTGAATCATGATGATGAAGAACCCAATCACATTATATTTTGGCTGGACCAAGGTATTGGCCTTCCCACAGAATATATACATTTGAAAAAGGCGTTCGGTAGTAACACTGATCCGCGTCATGAAACTTTCACTATGCTCAACGATAAAGATTACGACGATTTACTTGATTCTAAAGAACCTGTTACCGTGCTATTCGGAGGTGTACAATTCCTTTTACAAGCATTTGTCGACGAAAATGCTTGCTTGGAAGCCTTTGAAGTAAATCAAAACAAACGAATCTTCTTTATCACATCTGGTTCGCTCGGTGAGAAGGCCGTTCCGAGAATTATTGAAAGCTACCGCAATGTCTTTACCGATCCTATTACTAGTAAACCATACCATTCGGTCTATATTTTTTGTGGCATTATTGATAATCATGTGGATTGGGCAATGGAATATTATGAATACATTCAAATGTTTGACTTCGACAGAGATTTACTACAACGAATGACACATGATATTGCTGATTACTTTTTTGAACGAGGTCGACGGATACTCGAAGACACTGAACCAAAAGATCCTCTTAAATACTTATATTGGGCAAAGCGACTCTATCATCGATTCGACAAGTTAGAAGCAGATATTGATACAGATAATCCTCGACCAGTGAGACCGAGCAAAGACACACGAAAAATTATAGATTTCATCGAAAAAGTTGAATCAGAGAAGTGTGCAAACAATGTTGAAGAAAACGCTCCAACCAATGATGGTGGCGACGATTCTGATACGCCATACGGTGAATCATCTGATTACTGATTCTTTCTTGTCTTAGATTGGATTGTTTTGCCAAGTGTTACAATAAGATTTTTCATAGCTTTCACGTTTCTATGTTGGAACGAGTTCTTTTATCACATCAACATTGAGATTCCATGGAGTACAAGAGAGATATGAGACAACTTAAAAAATTCACATACGCTAGAAATACATGTCAGTAATCATTAATTGAATGGATATTTATGCGTACCTTTGGCATAGATTTTCTATAGATAATCGGATCAACTACGATTATTTACTTGACAGAGAAAAAGTAAGGTAAATTAATCAAAATTGTTGTATTACTATGTCGCATCATACTTTAACAGAAAATTATACTACTGTTGAGAAGACAAAATGCCATGAATTCAGGGTCTATACAACAACTCATGGATTACTACGTGTCGTTCGTAATGACAGCTTGCTTAATCGCATCTACTAGTCAATTGGTTCGATAGCTTTTGCATCGCTCATGACTTATTTCACAATTGAAAAGCACATATCGATGCTGAGTGGCCACAACGTTTTCCTGCCTTCGCTCTATGCAATACTGGCACTTTGCATTTGAATAAATTCATTAGATCATTCACAAATTTTGCCAAGCCATCAAATATTACTAACATAATCAATTCGACGGTCATATCTCCTGAACAAATACACTAGGTCGGACCTTTTGTCTTTGAACAATTCTTCTACTTGCTTTCATCGATGTTCCATATACAGTCGCAGATTTCCTTCCAGTCATCACAAAAAAATAGGGTCACTATTACATACTCAATGGTAAAATAAAGAGTGTAAGTGCTGATAGTATTCGTTATAAAGGCAGTGCAAGTATTCCGATTCTAGTACATGATAACGCTCAAGTTCCATTGGTAGGCACGTGTGGTTTTGATTATATCCCTGGGCAAAAACGTATATTCATTCCATCTCCCTATACAATATGCAGTGAAAATGTTGAAGTTTGGATGTAACTCATGTTCGATACTATTCGAATTTTGATTATCAATACTTGTAAAGTCTTTGTCTGAAATTCGAATTGTTGTAAAACAAACCGCATTTAAAATTTATATTTGGTGTACTTCAGTAGTGTCCACCGTGGATACGTAAATTCGGCTTATTGGGACTCTCGCAAGATTATTTTACCAAACAGAACAGATGCTTTTGTTGCTCCAGTATACAATCGATCTAACCTTTGTCCACGTAACGCAATAACAACGTTCACCTCAACGCTGGTGGATTCGAAGGACAATCTTCGTATCAAACGTAAAATTTATTGTTAAAAAATCTTCACTAATAACACTGATGGAATGGTAATGTCTCGGTGTAAAAAAAACTAGTCGAACAATTAACGATTCCTTATCCTTTCGATTGATACGGTATCAACGTCTTCAATTCGATCAAAAATCAAACAATATCTACTCCGATAAGAGCGTCAAAAAAGTTTCAGTACTTAAATGGAAAGAAATAAATTGAATAAACTAATAATGGGAATTGAGAACATTGTTGTTGATAAAGCATTACCAGTGCTGCAAGTTGCAGTTACTGAATTGGCACTTGCGCAAGCACTCATATACGTACTCCTACAGTATGAGACGTGACAATTTGAGCATAAAACTGTCGAGGTACCTGAAACAGAGCCACCACAGGTGCAAGTACAAAGACCAGTATTCACCGGCATAATAAACAATCCCATGAGAAATGTAAGTAGTATTATACTCGTCAATGTATTCGTCCAGAATTGATATATATCGAACAGTATTACACTTTTAATTTATAGACATTCTTTTTCTGTCAAGATTTGTCTTCCAATACCATAGTAACACTACTCTCATATAGAGAAGAACATCGAAATGAAGCGAAGAAAAGCCTTTCAAAAAATTGTGACTATTATTATGCAAACGACTCTCATGTAAATCATTTTTTGAATACGAAATCATTGTCTAAAAAAACATGTGCGTTCGCCGCTTCTTATCTATGTACTCGCGTAATGGACTTCGTTCTGATGACAAAAACGCATCGGCATGTTCGTATTTAACCCATAGAATAAAAGTGCATTTGAAGAATATCATCGTTTGCATACTTTCTTTTCTTTCGTTCTTCAAATTTATCGAATGCGTATTCACGAACATATCGAAGATGCATCTTCTCTTTTACATCAAACTTTAGTACCATACTACGGACCAGATTTACCACATCCATCAGCATATTTAATATTCGATGGTGAAACTGCTGAATTACTCGATGACCAAATTGCACGTCTACTAGCATCGTACTCTGTTGATATCAACCATGGTTTCGTACCTTTTCCAGATCCATTGGATCAGTTACCGCTTTCAAGTAAATTTGGATGTTGGGAGGTCATTATGAAGGATTTATCGGGATATTTACATGCTAGAAATGTTCGCTCAACAATTCTTTCCCGGTTAGAAGTCATTCCCATTGAACAAGGTGATTTACTCGACGAACGCGAATTACAACGTGCTTTACTCGTTCTTGCTATGTTAAGCCATGCCTTTGTCTGGGGTGAACAACCAGTTAGTACGTACATACCTGCATGTCTAGCTGTTCCGTGGGTGGAAGTAACAAGAAAAGCCTGCCGACTACCTATGCTGACACATTCGTTAATGGTATTATCCAACTGGAAACGATTTGACGTGAATAAACCGATTGAATTAGGAAATATTGCGTTGTTAAATGGTTTTCTATCTGGAACAGACGAAGCAAATTTTTATTTAGTTACCATTGAATTAGAAGATCGCGGCGGCAAAGCTCTAAAACATATGTTAAAAGCGCAATACTTTGCCGGCAAAGAAAACGAGCAAGACGTTACGAATGAATTGAAAGCAATTGAAAATATTCAAAAATCGATGCTTAATACTTTATCGAAAATGTTTGATCGCGTCGATCCGTACATTTTCTATCATCGAGTACGACATTTTCTTAGCGGCTGGAAAGGAAATTCATCATTACCAGATGGAATTGTATACGAAGGTGTGAGTGAAACGCGGCAGTTTCTACATGGTGCATCGGCTGCTCAGTCTTGCTTAATCGCAGCTTTTGACGTTTTCTTCAATGTTCAACACGTTAGTGATCAAACCCGTGATTTCATCGATGAAATGCGTCTTTACATGCCATTCAAACATCGTCAGTTCCTTCATATGTTAGGTGAGCATGCGCATTACCTCAATGACTTTGTCCAGAAATCAACGTCAAAAGAACTTCGTCAGGCGCACAACGCTTGTATTGATCAATTAGTCGAATTTCGAAACAAACATATTCAAATAGTGACAGTATTTATATTGGCACAAATGCGGAAGAGCGATGATGAGACATCGTCATCAGCTCGTGGCACAGGTGGTACAGTACTGATGCCGTTTTTAAAAACAAGTCGTGATGAGACCAAAATAAAACGAGAAAAATTTTAGATTTTTTACAAGGTTCGAATAAAATCAGTTCGGAGGATTTTTTATTTTCATTCTCAAGATTATTCAGCGTGAAATAGATGCACTTGGACAACAGTAGCGGACTTTATAATCCGTACATAATCGATTCTTGTAGTTGTTTACTTGCTGATTTAAACAGAAAAAACCATCTTTAGTTGAAATACGAAAAACATCACCAGTTGTCGTTGGACTTGTATCGTACGATGTTTGAGCCTAAAACGGCCATTGGCTCGAAGAACGAAAGAAAAATAAACGAAATCATTTCACATACCTCAATCGCACTGGGTGATGAACACATGTAAGTCGGAAGTAGTTGTTTAATATGATTGGTTATTTCAAAATCACCCTGTACTGAGCTCGGGTCATTTGTGTCGAACCATATTGTCCATTTATTACTACCAGTACAAGAACCCTGTGTAAACGTCGAAGGATCGAAAATACCTTGAGATGCAACACTATTGAATAGAAGAATCGCGAACAAGGTAATGAAAAACATTGCCTTCTCGTTTCTCAATTGATATTATTGAGTTAGATTATTGTTGATCGAATCGAAACAATACTGTGAAAAGGAATGCATTCAAATAGTAGGCAAACTAAGCCTTTTCTTTTCATTGTATAAGCTTTACAAGATGATTGAAATTAGAGAGGTTATTGACGAAAATAGTATTCGAATGTTTTTCTTCCTACGCTTCGTTCTTTGACAATTAAAATGTATCCGTTTGAAGCGAATAAGTCATCGAATAACAAAAAAAAAGTACATGAATATCAGGTCTATTGATTGATATTTATTCGAAACAGTGATTAATACTAACACATAAAAGGACATTGTTAAGAATGACACGATTTTCAAAGTATTATCCTCAATAAACACCAATTTAAATGCTAATGTATGAGTCATAATCCTTCTCGTTTTGTTTTTCTGATAAATCCGTCAAAAAGAGCATTCACATGTACAAAACTTAATCGTTCGCTTTTGAACAGAGCTAATCTTTCCGTATGCTTAACATAAACTTTAACCAGAAAACTACCTAAAATACAAAGCATAGGAATGTCAAAATGTGTATAGTGGAACATTTTCGAGTCGACGGAAGGATGTTGTTTTTGTTAAAATGTTTGACGTTTCAATATTTCAGTCTAGGTTTGTTCTCAAATTTCTTTCGGTCACCCCATAATAAGAGAACAGAACTACTGATTTATACGTTATCGTTTACAGTTTAGTTCTTTTTTCAGTACGTGGTAATTGTGTTTAACTTTATTTGAAAATATAATTACGTGAAAAAGTGTGGCAATGTTTTCATCAGAGACTTCATTTGTCGGAATTGCATACGATTAACAAACGAGACGCTAAAATCAATTTTTGAATGAGTTTACAGAGATTCGTTTGCAAATCGTTTGGTTAGATCTAGGTTAAATCTGTTCGGAAAGTTGAATAGACAAAAGAGCACATCAAAATGTACTTCAGATATAAAAAAAAAAGTGAATGCAAAGAAAAAGAATTCAAACTCGTAGAAGAGTTATGTTTTCGTTACAATATTTTGAGAACGCGAGAGTCTGGTATACCTAGATTTGCAAATTTCTCGCAGATATGCGTGGTTAACGAAAATAAAGCGCATTAGTTTTGCCGATTGTTATAAATAATCTTTCCATCGTTAGTTTTGTTTCGAACGCTGTAATTAAAATTTTTTTCTAGTCCAGATATCATACAAGCATTTATTTCAGTTCGATAGGGATCGCGTGCTGCAGTTAAGCAAGTACGAATTAGTGTGAGAGAATTTCGAGTAGTTGAATCGAAACGAACTAGATCAACGCATGTATCTTCTATTGCTGAGAGTTTTAATGAGATCATGTACGATGAATACGATACATTTTGGAGGAGAAGCAGACGTTTCATCGTTATACCACTGATCGTTGCTTGCGTAACTGATTCCGACGATGATAAAAAGTGATAAATTAGGTTTAGAATTCTATAGTCTCTCTTCATACACTTAATGAATGATGATCGCAGCAATAATAGTCGCATGATAGCAATTAACGGAGCACAGACCAATTTGTTCTCGTTTGCTGATAACTCATGTGAAAAGTGTGTTAAATTGTTTTATACTAACAAGATTTTGCTTGTTAGAAGCGTCTGACGTATCCGCAACACAGTCGATACCTACCATAACAGTAAAAGCAAACAATGGAACACGAGGAACTGATAATAGATATCTGTTCCAAATAGATAGTTCGAAGCTCAACACCGATATCCGTAGTTTTATACACAAACGAAAACGATTTTGTGCCTAGAGTGATAGAACGTTTACATATCAAACAAAAAGTACATCACTTCGAATAAGGCGCATCAACTACAACACGACGAACAAAAACTGAAGCTAAAAACTTTCTACCAAGAAATGCTGGATCGAGCTGAACAGCTTTATCCGCAACAGTAAGTATCTTAACAATAAATAGTGATCAGTTCGTAGGTCCAATCATACTTATTCCATCGATCTAAACATTACTATGAACGATATCTAATACCTGTACTTTTATAAGACAAACAAGCATTCTATTATGTCGTAGTGGCCTTCTTCTTTTGGTTGTTATTTAGATGATGTCGAACGACTACAAATAGCTTGACAGAACATTTCACGAAGATGAAACCAACGTTACTTCTTTTTTTTTTGTCAAACTTTTCTTATTCAGACAAAACAGCGCTTTCTTACAAATCTCGAGACATAAACATATTTAGTAAATATTTCAAATATAATCATTCTGTTTTTTTTTACTGTGGTTATATGACGCAAGGATTTATTCAATATTACAAAAAATACCCATAGAAATAACAGCAGAATACAGTGAAAAATATCATCGGAATCTTTTATCGATCGAAGTCAATACGTGTTGGTTAAAGTTTCGCTTTTCAAAATATTTGACTCAATATCATGTTAAAAGATCAAATATTCAAGTAACCACTGATTATTTTGTGTATTTATCGTTATCAAACATGACAAGCAGAAAAGACATCATATAAAATCTTACCCTTCTTTTTCGTATGTCAGATATTGTGTTATATCATCATCACCATATATTCAACAAGAGTAAAAAAAATGTCTTCAACGTCATTTATTGATCTTCGTTCAGATACAGTAACAAAACCGACAGCAGAAATGCGTCAAGCGATGTTTGAAGCAGAAGTTGGTGATGATGTCTACGGTGATGATCCAACAGTTTTAAAACTACAAGATATGGCAGCGAAGTTATTAGGCAAACAAGCAGCACTATTCGTTCCATCGGGAACTATGGCCAATCTTATTTGTGTTCTTAACCATTGCTCACAATTTGGCTCGGAAATGATCCTAGGCGATGAAAGCCATATACATCTGTTTGAACAAGGTGGATGTTCTACATTGGGCAGAGTCCATCTAAGAACGGTTCCGACACAACAAGACGGAACACTTCGGATTCAAGATATTGAGCAACGAATTCGAACTGTAAAAGATGATGCTCATTTTCCTCGCACGAAACTGGTTTGTTTAGAAAACACGCATAATCGTATGGGAGGAAAAGTATTAACAGTTGAATACATCCAAAGCGTCGGGCAGTTATGTCAACAATATGGAATTAAATTACATATGGACGGAGCAAGATTGATGAATGCTGCAGTTGAATTAGATGTTGATCCAGCGGTATTAGTCGAATGCTGTGATTCAGTTTCGTTATGTTTATCGAAAGGCTTAGCAGCACCGATGGGCTCTCTTATTGCCGGTACGGAAGAATTTATTCGAGAAGCAAGACGATTACGGAAAGTATTGGGTGGAGGATTGAGACAAGTCGGTATTGTAGCGGCTGCTGGTATTGTTGCATTAACACAAATGCCGAAATTATTAAAATTAGATCATCAGCATGCGAAATTACTTGCTCAAGGATTAGCAAAACTACCTGGCTGCAAAATCGATCCTGAGAAAGATGTGCAAACAAATATTGTCTTTTTCGAAATTGATTCTCAAAAGATTCAAATTGATGCATCTGCGGTGGCTCAAAGCTTAGAAGTAGAGCATGGAATATTGATAGGTGTTAGCGGAAAGTGGAAATGTCGATTGCTGACACATTATATGATTACCAAAGAAAATGTGGAATATGTTTTAGAACAGATGAAGACCGTCTTCGAAAAAAATCGAATTTAACACAAACGACTTTTTTTAAACTGATTTAGATATATAGATGTTAAATAAAAGATGTATGTGTTCCAGAAGCGAGTTTTCCACTTAAGTTAACTTTTTTATACACTTCTTCACAAAAACTTCGTAGTATGCCGATGGAGGCCAAACATAAACGAAGAAAGTCATGGCTAATGAAATATATGAAGTTAAATAAGTAATAATAGCTATGAATAACTGTTGTTGATCAGTAAAAAATGGTAATTTGAATGCAATCATAATGAATGGACTAAAGAGATGATGTTTATTCGCTCAACTTTGTTTAACACGAGCATAGATGATAAGTAGAATAGTAGAATAGATAAGCTTGATGGCGATATTTGATCAAACACCATTGTCGATCATCGTTTCGAGGATCCGTAACAAAATTGGTTAGGCGCTGCGTCAGCAGTTAAAGTAGGCTGCTCGCCAGTTCTTAGCTCAACATTTCAAAAGCTAGATAAGAAAATGCCACATACTGCTACGAACGATATCGGTCGAGTTGCAAATGAGGTTGATCCATTGGTCATCGTCGAAGTAGAAGCACCTGAGTCTTATAGTCCGAATGAAATTGCTAAGATACTTAGCGATATCTTAGGAAAGTCAGTACCAGCAACTGTGATGTCAGAAGATGATGTACAAGCATTCTGTATAAAATGCGAATGGCCAAAGGTCACAGCTGACAATTGGATTGAAATGTTCAAAGGATTTAATGATGCCACTATTTGTTAGACGACAGGTGGTAAAATTATTCGAATTCAAGGCAAAGTTACTGCGGATGATGTTCTTCGAAAAAGCTTACAATACCTTTTCAATGGCTTTCTGCATGTGTGTGTGTGAGTGCGAATTGATTGATGTAGAACGATGTTGCCGCCGCGAATTATTATTTTATTGTAGACATGAATACAGCGACTTTATGGAAAAAATCGATGTCTCTTTGGATCAGGATCTCGAGAAAAAGATTATCTTATAAGTAGAAATGTCCTCAATCTAGATCGATTCAAAATGTTCACATCAATAGCAAAACCTTTCCAATGGAGAATTACGTAACTATCTTTTGAGTACTTCGGACACACATATTTACAATCATCAACACAAAGAAACTCTATTTAAGATTAGGAATACGAAGATCATAGCCAACAAATTTTCGTCCGTGATCCTCTTCGCGACTACTTTCTAGCCATAATCGAATTCCTAAATCATTTGTTAGAGTTTGTTGCTCTGACAGTTGTTCACCTTCATATCGCTGACCGGCACTTATCGGTGTGACATGGCTTTTACGACATGAAAAGCAATGTGTTTGTGCCACAGCTACAGAAGATGTGAACGTATTGGATCTCTCTTCAAAGCAACACCAGTTTCTATTCGGACGAAATTTTTTATGGAAAGCTTTGGCACCATTCTCCGGTTTCCGATTGAAAAAATCGATTACTTCTTCCTCTGTATCATCCACTGGTATCCAGTCAGTACGAAATCGATGCGCAACTTGAATAGCCGTTTTTGACGGTGGCATATTTACAATAGCTGATGAAATGATCTGATACATTAATTTCGCATCATCGATCGGCAATGGTCGATGATTTCCACGAGTCTGAAATCGACTAATTCCACAACAGTGAACATCGCCACTGAAAAAAGTTATTCGTACTCTTTTCTTCTCAGCCAGCTGCTGGAAACGAACGAGAGCACGATTTCGCTCATCGATATGTGCTTCATGTGTCCATTCGTCGAGAAGATCATCATAGAGTTCAGGCAGACCAAAAATAGAATTGGTTTTTTTGACAGGTGGAAGCTTTCGCCATTTATTTGGGAGATTCTTCATCTTTTCAAAAACTGATTCAGCAACACGAACGCGAACAAACGAAAACGGAACAGGAAACACGATAATTAAATGTTCGATATCATCGAGCTCATTTTCAAGCCGGTCGAAGATCATTTGCCAGGATTTTTCATGATGTACAGCTTCCGTATTACGTTCAGTCCTCTCATCCATACCCATAATCGCCAGATGTCGACCACATCGTGCGAACAAATTGAAACCTTCGTGTCCAAACAGATAATGTTCTCGTGCTCGATTCAATGTCGTATGATGTTGAAAGAGAAGCCGCATCTTCTGTGCTGCACTAAACAATCCCATCATCATGGGACTATCATGCAGTAGAGGTGGATATGATCCGGCACCATCGAATATATCATGATCATCCCACATCATTAAGCTCGGAATCGATTGTAATGCCTTTCTAATTTCCAGACGACAATTCCAATTTTCAACGTAAGTATTAAAATAGTATTCTTCAACCTGCTCTTTTAAATCATCACGAAAATCTGTCGTCCATTTGGCATTCCATTCCATATTGACCCATGCACGAAGAAATGGTACGTCTTCGAAAATGAAGTCAATGTAAATCTGATCACCACCCCAGAATAATAAATGTAACGGTTTCTCGTCGTGAACTGAAAGAAGATGATTCCAAACATTCGAACAAGTTAAATCCATAGCTACTTCTTTGGGAACATATGCATCGAAACCATTGCAAGAAAAGAAACCTCCTCGCCACTTTTGCTCAAGACGAGGAACATAGAAGTGACCATTACTTTTCTCGTTCTCATCACCCCACTGAATCGTCCACTGAATCCTTTCATTACCTTCACCGGAACGTAGTCCAATGAAAAGATTAACACGGTATGCACGTAAATTGAATAAGTTCTCGTATAGAACTTCCCAATTGAAATCGATTTTCACATCCGACTGAAATTCGACTATTGGTCGTTTATCCGATGAAATATGTCGAAAGATTAACATGCTTCCTTTCCATATCATATTCTTTAGGTCAGTGGTGAGAAATTGAAGAAATGGTCCTAGCTTTTGCCCTGGTGGTCGTGGTGGATGAACGATCACTGATGAGTCTGTATTGGGTTCACCTGATGGATCCGCATCGGGAACTTTTGATGTTGTCAATTTCGGTGGAGGATAATCACCCGTATATTTAGGATCAGGATTGACTGGATTCGGAGCATTAGCATCCCAATCACCATATTTATCTTTCATGTTCGAATTATTCTCATCCATTTTCTTCTTGAATGAAAAATGAATTCTGACAAGAAAAGTTTCTATGCACCATGTGTAAAGAATTCTTTTTCTTTTTACTCAATCATCACCTCTCTACTCTCAGAAGAACGACAAAATACACTTGATCAACACACAACGCAATGCTGCTTAGTGACGATAGGAGCTGCTGTACATATTCAATAAGATTTCAGTTATGTTGAGAACCTTGGCTACCGATGAATTAGTTAAACTGATCGATTTTGATACATCAAAACGTGCCATAGCATCATGTTTTATGCACTGTACATATATTTTTATTGCTTGATCATTATCGTTTTACTCGTTTTGGGCACCTGATTTTTTTTGTTTAGCTATATGATATAAACAAAAATACGTAATCCTGCGTTTTTTATCGGGTAAAAACGAAAATAGAGGTGAAAAAAAATGTCAATACGCGCATTTTATCTATTATTTTCAGTTTAGTCTGTACATGATTAAAATCTTACGCATGAGATTATAGCATATTTTCCGTATTTATTTAAGAAAGAAACATATGATTATAAACAGATTTGTCTGTGGTCAATGCGGATGCTTTTACCATCCACCATATGAATAACCATAGCCACCACCATATCCGCCAACACCTGGTGCGCCACCATAAATTTGACCATATGTTGGATTAGAATTTCCACCCATGAAATTATCCAATCGTTCACCGAGAGCACCTATAAATTTAAAAAAGTCATCTATAGCATGAAGAAGATCGTTTGTCATGCATACTGTTTAATCCACCGGGAACGTTTTGTTGAATCCACATATCAGATCTCATTTCTGAACTTCCACCGCCATATCCGCCGTATCCACCGAATCCACCGTACATTTTGTATATATTATTAGATTAGTAAAAACGAATGATAAATTTGTTTTGATCAATGAATGAAAATCTGCTGGTGAAAACTTTGTTTATATACGAAAACCTTTTCTTACTCTCTTTCTTTCGTACGTCACTGGCGAGAAACACAAAACATCAACCAATTCATTCAACTATAACGCAAAACAATATTTTATTGACGTATATTTCTTTGTCTTTTTCTCCCTACCTACCTATATGTTTGTTATTCAACTTCTAATTTTAACATCTATTCTCTTCCTTTCCATTGAATCAACCGATTATTCATCTATTTCTCATCTTTATCACAATCAAGATGTACTCGGATTTATGCAATAGAACAACCTTGATACTCACACGTGTTTATAATAAAAAAAGTTAATAACTATTTTGTGTAAGCAACAACAGATTCACAAGTATTTTCATCTATGCATACATTATACGACTGCACTCTATGATATGCTGTGAACAATTTGAAATATCACGCGCGTCATTCATTCCTCGTGCTCATCTCAGGAGTTTCTTTGAAGTGATATTCTTTTAGTTTTTTTCTATGGCAAAGAGTTTACACATGCAACGAAATAAGTGTTCACAGAAAAACACAAATAATCATCCTATTCGCTTTTTGATTATTCCGAAGAAGTGCGATGCATCTCGGACTTCATAACCAGAAAACGATAATGGATCTATTTTAAACTTAATAGCAGATGTTTAAGATGTCTCTATTTATATGAAAAAGTTTAAAAACAGGAGATAGTACTTTGTAAAAGTTTTTTCAACTATGACACTACAAATTTTGCTCTATCTATTCGTACTAGTAGTACTAGTGAGTTCGCAGGATCTCTGTTCATTACGTTTATCGAAACTGGTCGGAATGAAATATCAATGTAACGATACGACTTGTTCATCGGTTGGTGCTGTGAAAAACATTGACTCGGATAATGTGGCAATTTTACGTAATGTTGACAATAGTACACTTGCAAATCAATCTGTCTACGCTACGGGTTCTGGTTCCTATTCGGTAAAAAATAGCTTATTTAAATAATGACCAAAAACCTGATGTTATCATTGCAAACAAAGATCTAGCAAGCATTTGTATTCTTTTCAATACTGACGATAATGATGACGCACTACTAGATCAAGCCATTTATGCAGTCGCGTTCTACACCTCATGCATTGGCCATCAAAGATGTGAATAATGACTCGAAAGTTGATATTATTGTTGCCATTCAAGATTCGAACAATGTTGGCGTTTTACTCAATATAGGAAATGGTAGTTTCTAGGCACAAGCGACTTATTCGACCGGATCTGAACAGTGACAATAAATTGGATATTATCGTTGCAAATTATTATGATAACAATATGAGTATTCTCCTTAATAGGGGTACTGAAGGCTTTTTCTTACAAACGACTTATACCACCGGAACTTATCCATTTCTTTTGCGAGTGAATGATATCGATGGTGACAATAAACTCGATATGATAACTGTAAATTGGAGCTCAAATGATATTGTTGTTCTTCGATAATGTTAAACTATGGTTTTCAGACTCTATCGTATTTAATCTAATAAAAGATTTGAAAAACTCGTTGTTTATTGATGAAGTAATGACAGACGCAAAATGCAAGGGAAAACAGTTTTGTTGATCATCAGTAACGATGGAAAAAAGCGAATCCAAACGCACGAGCGACAGTGCCTCAGAGGAAAGCTTATTGTTTATCGAAGAAGCCTTCTGTTAATATAATTCAGTACTGTTAGACGCTTTACGGTCGGCCGTTCCACCGACGACAATTACTTGTCCATGCGATAATGGAGAAACTGTGTAATGTTGTCGAAGGCATGTCATATTACTATACTAAGAGTCCATTCTTTCGCTGATACGTTTAATAATTCAAAATTTGCCACTGGCTCATTATCAGAAACCCCACCAATAATTAATACATTGCTATTGCTTAATAGAACTGCCGAATGTTGTGCTCGTGCAATATTCAAATCAGCAATACGTGTCCAAGTATTTGTTGACGGATCGTATTGCCTTTCATTCCACCAGTAAATCATACTTTCTCATCTTGCAACAGTGTAACTGCACTGTTCATTCGTTGCTTTCTCGTGTTACTGTTAATTGTCCAATTTTCTGATGAATAATCGTATGACATGATACTGTTTCCACCACCGATAACTAATACAATTCCATTTTTTAATACAACTGTTGTATAATATCCTTCATCGAGAATTCGGCTTGTACTGTTTATCCACGTCTCAGAGGCAACGTCATAAATTTCAATTGTGTATAGTTTCTGTGCTCTAGTTTGCTACCGACAACAATAACGTTCCCATTTGGTAGAACAGATACTGTATGATAGTCCCGATCGTATGTCATATGACCAGTCTCATTCCAAACTCCTGTTGCTGGATTGTAGATTTCAGCACTGTCCAAATAAGCACTATCGTTGAATAGACCACCAGAAACTAATATTCTCCCATTGTTCAAATTCGATGCTGTATGCGAGTATCGTGCATGCTTCATAGTTTTAGGAGACTTATTCATTGCTGTTGTTGTTGTATTGCTCATTGAAGTTTCTAAGAAAAGATAGCCTGTTTTTTTTTATAAATAAGTAATCAAAACGAGACGATCTGCGTACCTCTTGTTGTCGTTTCCACAATCTGATTGATAATTATCGTATTTGCTGATTCAGTATCCGATTTTGCTTTCTTCACAGTAACAACAATGATGATAATGGCAATAGCTAAGAGAACTACACCAAAAAGAATCAATACATAATTTTTCTTGCTATTGGTTCGAACTCTAAATTACAACTGAAGATTATTTTTGATTACGAATAAAAGATGAAGGATAAGATACTTACCGAACGGGCTGTGAAGATTGATAGTTTTGAACTTCATTTGTGTTCATCGTTGACTAATGTAAATTGTGACTTTTTTCTACCTTTTATATTTTATATCTTTTCTCTTTTCAGATATCAACTTTTCATACAAAATCGAACATGCTTTGGTCTCTGTGTACAGATAGCTAAAATAAATGTTATATTAAAAATGACATCGTACAATTATGCCACGATCACCGAAGCAGCTATATACAAACGTCCGAAACAAAGTGGACCTAATCTCGTTGGTCACTGGGGTGTCATGGTCAATGTAGAAGGCCATGGTAAATATCTTATTCATAATACGCCTGAATCAGGTACAGTTGCTACAGCGGCAAGTGACATGAGCCCAAAATGGAGTTTAGTATCTTCCCTTCCAGTTCGTAGTAACAAAACGATTCGCGGTTGTATGCAAGCGTCCGGTGGTGCTCATACGAACTATGTATCATCCGCTTTAGCAAGATACATTATGGGAGACACATGTGTAGGTACTGCTGCAGCTATTGGACAATATTTGATAGACTGATAATCAGAGACAACTTTTTATTACAAAAGTATTTATTTTGTGAAAGAATCATTTTTATGCGAGAAAATTTTACGAAAAAATACATAAAGGTCATTGTCTTCGTCTTTCGTCTTCTTTCCAACGACGAGGTACTTCATCATCACCAAGATACTCATCATCTGAAGAGTCGTCATCAAAGTCTTCATTGTCATCAGTATTCAGTTGACTTATAATATCCGTTGTTGACACTGTACGCGGTCGTTTAGATGAGAGAAGACGCTCATCGACATTCAATTCACGAGTTTTCACTAAGAGATTTTCAGTAGTAAATGTTTGTTGCTCTGCGCTATCCTCGTCACGATGTCGTTTCAGTATACGAGGAATGATTTCTGGTAATAGCCGACATTTCTGAACATCATAATCACCAGTAAGAATATAATTCTCTTCTGGTTTTCTTTCCCATTGCTCATAACAATCAAGTAACCATTCTAATGTGACAACTTTAATATTACTTTGTAGTGCTTGGTGTACTTTCAATGTATGCTTTCCAGCAATAACATGTGTCGTTCGATTGAGACTGTGTGAATCGAGCTGTAAGTCTTCAGTGACTTGTGCACCCATCGCTCGGGCAATGAATGTTCCACGAAAGCTTTCCAATGGATAATCCTGTGGTAGCAAATAAGAAAAACAAAGAGAAACAGACTTGAGTATTTGTTGACGAAGAATTGGCATGATTTGTTTAAGATCTGGAATCGAATGAAGTCTGTTTTGAGCGCATTGAGCATCATAAATCTGATAGAATTTTGCATGAATATGTTTTAAAATCATTTCTAATTGATATAAATATTGATCATCATCATTGACTACGCCATATTGAAATGGAATGCTCTTGACTTCGGCGAACGTTGGTAAATAAATACTATTAATATCGCCAACATCATGAAACCACGCATACGGTTTGACTCGGACTACATTCGATGCATACTTCCATACATCTTCTCGATCATCTATGATACAAACTAGTGAATCACCACAAGGAAAGAGTGTACTTAAATTAGCGGATTTATCGGTCGAACTGATAGAGTCATCACGTGATAAGATTCGATGAGAGAAAAACGTTCCCTTGGGATCGATTAATTTGACTATCGCATCGGCATATGGTCGGTCACCAAATGTAACGATATGAAAGACATAGTAAGACTGCAGATTGGTAAGGAATTCTTTGACACCAGGACGTAGTTTTGTATAAAGTGTCTGTGCTACTGGATGATCCAAATAGATTGAAATAATGTCATCTGATGATGGACAATGATTGGGAGAATTGCTAGTGTGAACAAGTGTTTGATCCAGATCAATCAACAAATGAAGTTTACGTCTACGAAGTAGTAAATTACGTTCGTTACTATCGTATTTTATCGCTCTTTCTCTAGTAGTTTTTACACAACGGGATGCCGGCTCTATTGCCATAACTTTCTGCATCGAGTTGGATGGTTCCAATGTTTTGTCGACTTTTTTACCACAAACAGCACATAAATCTTTGTAGATAACTGCATGCGAACATTCTTGATATTCAAGGATCAGCGATCCATATGAAAGTATATCTTTTTCGTGAACGTATATTTTAGTAACTACGCCTGATATAGGTGACACGAACGATTGTTGCTGTCCAGTACTACTAATCATGATGAAAATGATCTCATTTTCCACTAAAAATTTATCTGTATGAGCTATAATTTTGCCCACTTGTACGAAGTTATATGAATCGAATTTCAGTTGATTCATGTTGCGCTTCTCTCTGCGTGTTTCTGATTCGAATGACAACAAGAAACTTTTGGTGGTGAAATGCGGCGCAGCTTATATTTTTCTTTTTGCTATTTACCGTGACTCATGTATCGAAAGGAAAAAAGCCCATGTTATTGCGTCACAGGGAACGTAAGTCAATATCAATAGACTACAGAAGAAAGGAAAAAAACAATATTTTCTTGAGTATGCTTGAGCCGTTTGTGAAACGAAAATTCGTCAAGGAAATCATGAACTCGGATGCGAATATTTGTGTCGGTGGTAATCACTCTTATCGTAACAACTTGAGCCATGTTTGCACGGGATCCGATGATCATTTATGTCCGCATGAGAATATTTCGCTCGATGATGTTGACCACTGTTTCGAGTAGTAGTACTACTTTCCGGATGCAAAAATCTTGCTCGATGATAGTCGCTTCGATCATGACAACGCGCCCCATGCTTGCATGGTGTTCCACCGGTAGAGCTACCAATTGAAGTCTTATCATCACTTAAATCAATTGATGAGTAATCCCAATTCTTTGCTTTTTGAACAATGCGTTTCGCTTGTTCGAAGCTGACTGGTTTATTCTCTTCTAATTTATAATCCATTTCAGCTGCTTTAGTATGAGAAACGGTGGGTATCAATTGTTGGTATTGTTGTTGAATGTCGGACATATCTGTACATTTCGCGTAGCATTCTTCGGCTGCTTTTGACGGTGTTCCAGCTTCATTTCTCATGCGATTAACAACGACGTTCTTTTCGGAAAAGATCTTCTGTAATCGTTTGGCTGCTTCATTGTCGTCAACTCCATCTCTAGCTGCCTTATGCACCTCCCGAGCAATGTCTCGCTTAGAACTATTCATAACTCGATCAAGCGATATTTCTTCGCGTACGCCGCCAATGATCATTTGTGCTAGTTTATTTGCATCTGCCATTGGAACATATTGTCCACCTGTGATGTGTGCAATAGCCATGAAAAACTCACGATAAGGTACTACAATGGAAAAGATACCGATTGGAATAGTTTTCATACGATAAAATAAATTACCGATAGGTGGTTCGACACCGACAGTGTAGAGAGTGATGTTTTTTTCGACCATTTTCCGTGCAATGTTGAGTGAATCGTGACCAGCTGGACATCCACTGGGAAAACCATCTCCGGCTGCGACAAGACCATGAGGTGGTGCGTCAGATATGAGAATGCAGATTTTAGCCGCATCGGAACGCCACGGAAGACTGAAAGCCTCATGAAGCGCGTCAGCCACAGCCTCTGGTCCATCACCACCACCTTGAGCAGAGCATTGTTCCAGCCATCCTTTCATTTCTGTCACTGTATTTGTAAAACTATGAACACGAGTTACAAATGTACTGTCCTGAAAGATATATAACGTATTGAATGTATAATCGTCATTATTTCATACAGACTTGAGGAGGATGATCACGATACTCGACGAGAGCAAGTCGTATAGTGACTTTCTCTTTGGCAATAATTTCATCAATAATCATACGAATGTTGTCTGTTGCACTTTTGATATACGAACCCATTGAACCAGTGCAATCCATCGCAAAGACAAGATCTAATCAAATTGTAGAATAATACAGTTCGTGTTCATCGTTTTTTTTCTTTCAGCCATACCGAGATTTGAATTATTAGTTGCCATTATTTAGTACGCTGCTTGTATTTTTTCACAAAGTCTAAAAGAAAAATTTAAGTTTTGTTCTGTTCTTCCTCGCTGGAAGAATGCGTAAATATACCAACATAAAAACAAATGACTTACTGTCACACAACTGATGATAAGAATTCTCATTGTTACTGTTGCAAGAATCGAATTTTTCTTCTGATGTGGTTATGAAATCAATGTCACATGGTCGCCTTTGTTGCTCTTGCCAGAAAATAAAGCGAATGAAAAACATGTTAACATCGACTTTTAACGAGCAGAATTTTGTTTCAATTTCGACATCATAATAGTTCATCGTAAATTGCTGATAGAGTGTATAGGTCAATCGCGACATCTACTCACAGGTCGACCGTTGTCGAACAAGTATTCCCGCAGGTCTATAGTGGAAATAGCTTATCTTCTCTTCGGAATTTCCAAAAAAGAAACCATTTGACTAATGATCACAACCAATATGTGGATCATAAATTTGCGTCTAGAATACTCTCACGTTTATTTTGACTTAATCATGTCGGTGTCGAATAAACAAATATCCTCGCTGTTCAGATGGCGTGCAAAGTTTAACTAACTCTCCAGTGCATTCAGATTTGATCTTAGTGAAAGGTAATGAAAGTAAATAATATTACTTCGTCATTTCCCATGATCCTGTTGTGTGAAACTTTTGTTTAATTGCTTTTATAATCAGAATACGTTCGCATTTGAAGAACAGAGAATATGCTGTGCAAGTAATAAGTGATCACCTTGTGATCAAAGTAACACACTCATGATTCAATGCTATATGATCACATCTTGAAAAAACTTTCGAAATTGTTTTGGTCCTTCTTCAGATCTCATAAAATGTATACTCAAAAACATGCACGATCTACAAACTGCGACTTTCGTAGTTTGAAAAAATTCAAAAGCACACTATTAACCTGTTCGGCATTCAACTATTCGCCTTTTCCTAGGACACCAGGAATATTAAAGAAGGACGTTAAACGTCAGTCTTCCTATTTTGCTTCCTTGTGACCTAACATAACTCATCGATGCATATTCTCTTCTTTCAGGCATATGTATCACTACAAAAAGTACTCAATTTAGTTTATTTTAGTTCTGTAAAAAATCAACTTCATATAGCTACCCATTCAAGCATGCTCGTGAACAACAGATACCGTGATGCAAGTAATGACTGTGATACACATCGTCTGATAAGTAAACATCACGTAAAGCAACAGTCATAGCAATAAATATCCCCCAATTAAAAAAACTAGATACTTCCAATGATATCATCGACGCAATGTTGATCCAAAACTCTGCGTAGTTTTTGAATACTATCTATGATCACATCTTCTACATTGATCCCTCACATCGAGAACCTTGCTTCGCCTGAGGAAAAGTCAAACAATGTTAATAAAACTGAGCAAAACATCACGCACGAATTTCCCTCATAATCCCTATGTTCAAGTGTGATGCTCACTTGCAAGTGAACACTGCCAGTTGATCACATCATCCACCATCACATCACAAATCAATCATTCTCATCATCACTCTGTTCAAGTGTGATGCTCACTTGCAAGTGAACACTGCCAGTTGATCACATCATCCACCATCACATCACAAATCAATCATTCTGAAGATCACTCTGTTCAAGTGTGATGCTCACTTGCAAGTGAACACTGCCAGTTGATCACATCATCCACCATCACATCACAAATCAATCATTCTCATCATCACTCTGTTCAAGTGTGATGCTCACTTGCAAGTGAACACTGCCAGTTGATCACATCATCCACTATCACATGGAACATGGGTAGATGATACGACCACATTTTTCACATTTAATGCTCTATGCATAAATACAATCATCAGCCAGTGCGTTCAGCAACTAGCTCACATCATTCACCATCACATCACAAATCAATCATTCTCACCATCGCTCTGTTCAAGTGTGATGCTCACTTGCAAGTGAACACTGCCAGTTGATCACATCATCCACCATCACATCACAAATCAGTCATTCTCATCGTCACTCTGTTCAAGTGTGATGCTCTCTTCCAAGTGTACACTGCCAGTTGACCACATCATCCACCATCACATCACAAATCAATCATTGTGAGGATCACTCTGTTCAAGTGTGACGGTCACTTGCAAGTGGACACTGCCAGTTGATCACATCAGCCACCATCGCATCACAAATCAATCATTCTGAATATCACTCTGTTCAAGTGTGATGCTCACCTGGAAGTGAACACTGCCAGTTGACCACATCATTCACCATCACATCATAAATCAATCATTGCGAGGATCACTCTTTTCAAGTGTGATGCTCACCTGGAAGTGAACACTGCCAGTTGACCACATCATTCACCATCACATGATAAATCAATCATTCTGAATATCACTCTGTTCAAGTGTGATGCTCACCTGGAAGTGAACACTGGCACTTGACCACATCATCCACCATCACATCACAAATCAATCATTCTCATGATCACTCTCTTCAAGTGTGATGCTCACTTGCAAGTGAACACTGCCAGTTGATCACATCATCCACTATCACATCACAAATCAATCATTCTCATGATCACTCTCTTCAAGTGTGATGCTCACTTGCAAGTGAACACTGCCAGTTGATCACATCATCCACTATCACATCACAAATCAATCATTCTCATGATCACTCTCTTCAAGTGTGATGCTCACTTGCAAGTGAACACTGCCAGTTGATCACATCATCCACTATCACATCACAAATCAATCATTCTCATGATCACTCTCTTCAAGTGTGATGCTCACTTGCAAGTGAACACTGCCNATCAATTCCCCATCGTTTTTATCAACAGGAGAAAACGCTAGTTCAGCGATAACACAATGGCTTGGCAAAAGCATGGCTATCCACTATCCAACTAGTTGGGAGCGATCGGTCAAAGGTTTCTTCAATCAAGCCATGCCGGATGTAACCATTCCATTGAAAGAGAAAACGCAAGCACGAAGCTTATCGGCTAGTCTCGACGAACAAGGTTTCGTTTATTTTCCATCTGCTTGCACCAATGGTGAAAAATGTCCAATTCATGTTGCTTTACACGGATGTCAACAAGGTTTCTATTTTTCGAACTTCCAGTGAATCCTTTCACTGTCTTTTTTCTTTTTTCTTTTCATATAGGAAAATACTACGTCGATGATGTCTTTGCTGTCAAAGCAGGTTATCTCGAAGTAGCTGAACTCAACAACATCATTGTTATTTTTCCTCAAGTTGCCCGCTCACTTGCTCTTCCCACAAATCCAATGGGTTGTTGGGATTGGTGGGGATATAGTTCCGTATATTATGCTACTAAAGGTGCCCCACAAATGGCTGCTGTCAAGCAAATGATCGACACTGTTCGCATGATTAACAACGCTTTTGTTATTGCTAAATAATATAGGTCGATGTTTTATTTCTGAGAATAACTCATTCAATAAACACTTGCAGTAACCTTTCATATGCGACTTAAACTAGTCATCTCAATTTCATTTAGTCATGTAAAACAAAACTGATAAAAGATTTTATAATGTTATTTATCTTAAGCAAACACGTGCGAGGAATAGATTTTAGTGAGAAGACAAAAAGATGATCTTGCCATGCGCTGAATATTCAGACACTTAGAGAATCATCATAAAGAATGATTAAACTGCATCGGACATACCCTATATGGCTTCATTTACTTCATCTAACCTATCATACGAGTTTGTTTCTATACCAGGTAGTTGGCTTTAGTACTTCATTTCAATCATCGACGAATTCGATCAGTACAGGTGAAGTCAACGGGCCCGGATGGCGTTTTCGTTATGTGACAACGTGGATTCTATCTGTACTATCCATATACATCATTGCAGCTCTCCTCTATGATATACTTCTTATTCTGCGCGGCCTGAACGATGCGATAATCAAACAATTTCGAATTCATCTCGATCGATTCTATTGTTTAATGTTTTCAACTAGTGTAGGCATGGGATTTTTCTTTCATTTATTATTCTTCTTTAACTGCATCAGTAATCATCACCACTGTCCAAAGTATACAGATCCATTATTCTTTATTCATTTAATGCCATTCTGGTACGGCCTAGCTGAATTTTTATTTGTCCCTCATGATACAAAACGTGACATAAAAACCACACCGATTCTTGTTTTCATCTTCTGCTTTATTTACTTCATTAACTATTGGTTGTTCGTAGCGCAAACGCATGGACATCATCCATACGGCGATCCATGGCCAATCTGGCAGTGGTTTGTGTACTTTTGTTTTCCATTAGGAATGTTAGCATTACGACTAATGGCAATCATACGTCGACGATTGTTTTACAAGAGAGGATTACGTTCGCCATGCATTTATCCACAAAATGAACTCTATGCGAATCCTTGGATAGGGTGGCATTTCGATTATTCCCGCTTGGATCAATCCGAAATGCAATCAATCAACTGGAAGGCAATTGGCGCGATGAGTGGAATATTGTTCACTCTGATATCTATTTGGAATCTTGTTTATCTAGTTTCATCTGGATCAAAGTGAAAGTATATCACGAGAAAAATAAAACAGATTGCATGACATATTTTTTGCTTCATTCCTAATGAAAGTGCGCCATCTATTATCTACATCTTACAGTGATGTAAATACCAGACCAATAGAATCCTCTGGTTGAGATATTAGGTATTTTCCTTTTCAATTTCAATTAAAAGATTGTATAGATTTCTGTCTTTCATGAAGCATCTTTATTCGTAGTCTTTGTTTACATACAAATGGCAACGCCTGTTCTAGACTTACCCTTGAGTCATGATGATGAAGAACCCAATCACATTATATTTTGGCTTGACCAAGGTATTGGCCTTCCCACAGAATATACACATTTGAAAAAGGCGTTTGGTAGTAACACTGATCCGCGTCATGAAACTTTCACTATGCTCAACGATAAAGATTACGACGAATTACTTGATTCTAAAGAACCTGTTACCGTGCTATTCGGAGGTGTACAATTCCTTTTACAAGCATTTGTCGACGAAAATTCTTGCTTGGAAGCCTTTGAAGTAAATCAAAACAAACGAATCTTCTTTATCACATCTGGTTCCCTCGGTCAGAAGGCCGTTCCGAGAATTATTGAAAGCTACCGCAATGTCTTTACCGATCCTATTACTAATAAACCATACCATTCGGTCTATATTTTCTGTGGCATTATTGATAATCATGTGGATTGGGCAATGGAATATTATGAATACATTCAAATGTTTGACTTCGATAGAGATTTACTACAACGAATGACACATGATATTGCTGATTACTTCTTTGAACGAGGTCGACGGATACTCGAAGACATTGAACCAAAAGATCCTCTTAAATACTTATATTGGGCAAAGCGACTCTATCATCGATTCGACAAGTTAGAAGCAGATATTGATACAGATAATCCTCGACCAGTGAGACCGAGCAAAGACACACGAAAAATTATAGATTTCATCGAAAAAGTTGAATCAGAGAAGTGTGCAAACAAGGCTGACGAAGACGCTCCAACCAATGATGGTGGCGACGATTCTGATACGCCATATGGTGAATCATCTGATTACTGATTCTGTCTTGTCTTAGGTTGGATTGTTTTGCCAAGTGTTGTAATAAAATTTTTCATAGCTTTCACGTTTCTACGTTGCAACGAGTTCTTTTATCATATCAACATTGAGATTCCATGCAGTACGAGAGAGATATGAGACACAAATGTAGTTATTTGCGAGATAACTTTAAAAAATTCACATATACTAAAAAGTACATGTCAAGAATCACCAATTGAATGAATATTTATTCGTACTTTTGGGATAGATTTTCTATAGATAATCGGATCAACTTCTATTATTTGCTTGACAGAGAAAAAGTAAGGTAAATTAATCAAAATTGTTGTATTACTATGTCGCACCATACTTTAACAGAAAATTATACTACTGTTGAGAAGACAAAATGTCATGAATTCAGTGTCTATACAACAACGCATGGATTACCGTGTGTTGTTCTTAATGACAGCTTGCTTCGATAGCTTTTGCATCGCTTATGACTTATTTCACAACGTTTCTCTGCCTTCGCTCTATGCAATACTAGCACATTGCGTTTGAATCGATGTTCCATGTACAGTCGCAGATTTCCTTCCGGTCATCACAAAAAAATATGGTCACTGTTACATACTCAATGGTAAAATGATGAGTGCAAGTGCTGATAGTATTCGGGATGGAACATAGTATGGATGTATAGAAGAGCTTGATTTAAGTCTTTATGCGCAGAGTCATTGGTATATTCCGGTTCTAGTACATGGTAACGCTCAAGTTCCATTGGTAGGTACGTGTGGTTTTGATTGTATCCCTGGGCAAAAGCGTACATTCATTCCATCTCCGTATACAATATGGCAGCGAAAATGTTGAAGTCTGGGCGTAACCCATGTTCGAATTTTGATTATCCATACTTGCAAAGTTTTTGTCTGAAATTGTAATTGTTGTAAAACAAACCGCATTTAAAATTTATATTTGGTGTGCTTCAGTAGTGTCCACCTTGGATACGTAAATCTGGCTTATTGGCACTCTCGCAAGATTATTTGACCAAACAGAACAGATGCTTTTGTTGCTCTACTATACAATCGATCTAACCTTTGTCCACGTAACGCAACAACAACGCTCATCTCAATGCTGATGGATTCGAAGGACGATCGTCGTATCAATCGTAAAATTTATTGTTAAAAAATCTTCATTGATAACACTGATAGAATGGTAATGACTCGGTATAAAAAAAACTAGTCGAACAATCAACGATTCCTTATCCTTTCGATTGATACGGTATCAACGTCTTCAATTCGATCAAAAATCAAACAATATCTACTCCGATAAGAACGTCAAAAAAGTTTCAGTACTTAAATGGTAAAAAATAAATTGAATAAACTAATAATGGGAATTGAGAACATTGTTGTTGATAAAGCATTACCAGTGCTGCAAGTTGCAGTTACTGAGTTTGCACTTGCGCAAGCACTCGTATACGTACTCCTACAGTAGGAGACGTGACAATTTGAGCATAAAACTGTCGAGGTACCTGAAACAGAGCCACCACAGGTGCAAGTACAAACACCAGTATTCACCGGCATAATAAACAATCCCATGAGAAATGTAAGTAGTATTATACTCGTCAATGTATTCATCCAGAATTGATATATATCGAACAGAATTACACTTTTAATTTATAGGCATTCTTTTTCTGTCAAGATTTGTCTTCCAATACCATAGTAACACTACTCTCATATAGAGAAGAACATCGAAATGAAGCGAAGACAAGCCTTTCAAAAAATTGTGACTATTATTATGCAAACGACTCTCATGTAAATCATTGTCTAAAAAAGCATGTGTGTTCGTCGCTTCTTATCTATGTACTCGCGTAATGGACTTCGTTCTGATAACAAAAACGCATCGGCATGTTCGTATTTAACCCATAGAATAAAAGTGCATTTGAAGAATATCATCGTTTGTGTATTTTCTTTTCTTTCGTTCTTCAAATTTATCGAATGTTTATTCACGGACATATCGAAGACGCCTCTTCTCTTTTACATCAAACTTTAGTACCATACTACGGACCAGATTTACCACATCCATCAACATATTTAATATTCGATGGCGAAACTGCTGAATTACTCGATGACCAAATTGCACGTCTATTAGCATCGTACTCTGTTGATATCAACCATGGTTTCGTTCCTTCTCCAGATCCATTGGATCAGTTACCGCTTTCAAGTAAATTTGGATGTTGGGAGGTCATTATGAAGGATTTATCGGGATATTTACATGCTAGAAATGTTCGCTCAACAATTCTTTCCCAGTTAGAAGTCATTCCCATTGAACAAGATGATTTACTCGACGAACGCGAATTACAACGTGCATTACTCGTTCTTGCCATGTTAAGCCATGCTTTTGTCTGGGGTGAACAACCGGTTAGTACGTACATACCTGCATGTTTAGCTGTTCCGTGGGTGGAAGTAACAAGAAAAGCCTGCCGACTACCTATGCTGACACATTCATTAATGGTATTATCCAACTGGAAACGATTTGACGTGAATAAACAGATTGAATTCGGAAATATTGCGTTGTTAAATGGTTTTCTATCTGGAACAGACGAAGCAAATTTTTATTTAGTTACCATTGAATTAGAAGATCGCGGCGGCAAAGCTCTAAAANATTACTACCAGTACAAGAACCCTGTGTAAACGTCGAAGGATCGAAAATACCTTGAGATGCAACACTATTGAATAGAAGAATCGCGAACAAGGTAATGAAAAACATTGCCTTCTCTTTTCTCAATTGATATTATTGAGTTAGATTATTGTTGATCGAATCGAAACAATACTGTGAAAAGGAACGGATTCAAATAGGAGGCAAACTAAGCCTTTTCTTTTCATTGTATAAGCTTTACAAGATGATTGAAATCCGAGAGGTTATTGACGAAAATAGTATTCGAATGTTTTTCTTCCTACGCTTCGCTCTTTGACAATTAAAATGTATCCATTTGAAGCGAATAAGTCATCGAATAACAAAAAAAGTACATGAATATCAGGTCTATTGATTGATATTTATTCGACACAGTGATTAATACTAACACATAAAAGGACATCGTTAAGAATGACACGATTTTCAAAGTATTATCCTCAATAAACGCCAATCTAAATGCTAATGTATGACTCATAATCCTTCTCGTTTTGTTTTTCTGATAAATCCGTCAAAAAGAGCATTCACATGTGCAAAACTTGATTGTTCGTTTTTGAACAGAGCTGATTTTTCCTTATGCTTCCCATAAACTTTAACCAGAAAAGTACTCAAAATACGAAGCATTGAAATGTCAAAATGTTTGACGTTTCAACATTTCTTTCGGACATCCCATAATAAGAGAACAAAACTACTGATTTATACGTTATCGTTTACAGTTTAGTTGTCTTTTCAGTACATGGTAATTGTGTTTAACTTTATTTGAAAGTATAATTAAGTGAGAAAATGTGCCAATGTTTTCATCAAAGACTTCATTTGTCGGAATTGTACACGATTAACAAACGAGACGCTAAAATCAAGTTTTGAATGAGTTGCAACCTTTCCATCGTTAGTTTTGCTTCGAAAGCTGTGGTTAAAATTTTTTTTCTAGTTCAGATATTAGGGATCGCGTGCTGCTGTTAAGCAAATACGGAAATCGAAACGAACTAGATCAACACATGTATCTTCTATTGCTGAGAGTTTTAATGAGATCATGTACGATGAATACGATACGCTTTGGAGGAGAAGAAAGACGTTTCATCTTTATACCACTGATCGTTACTTGCGTAACTGGTTCCGACGATGATAAAAAGTGATACATTAGGTTTAGAATTCTACAGTCTCTCTTCGTACACTTAATGAATTATGATCAGCAATTAATGGAGCACAGACCAATTTGTTCTCGTTTGTTGGTAATTCATACGAAAAGTGTGCTAAATGGTTTTTATACTAAAAACATTTTGCTTGTTAGAAGCGTATGGTGTGTCCGCAACACAGTCGATAGCTATCATAACAGTAAAAGCAAACGGTGGAACACGAGGAACTGGTAATAGGTATCTATTCCAAACGGACAGTTCGAAGTTCAACACCGATATCCCTAGTTTTATACACAAACGAAAACGATTTTGTGCCTAGAATGATAGAACGTTTACATATCAAACAGAAAATACATCACTTCGCACTGGATAGGTCTAAAAGGCAGTTAGAAATCTAGCTGAAAATTTTATCTCTTTCTAACAAGGCGCATTAACTACAACACGATGAACAAAAACTGAAGCTAAAAACTTTCTACCAAGAAATACTGGATCGAGCGGAACAGTTTCATTCGCAACAGTAAGTATCTTAACAACAGATAGTGGTTAGTTCGTAGGTCCAATCATACTTATTCCATCGATCTATATATTACCATGAACGATAACTAATACATGTACTTTTATAAGACAGACATGCATTCTATTATTTCGTAGTGGTCTTCTTCTTCTTTTGATTGTTAGTTAGATGATGTTGAGTAATCACAAATAGTTTGACAGGACATTTCACGACGATGAAGCCAACGTTACTTCTTTTTTCGAAAAAATGGACTTTTTGATACAAAGATCAAATATTCAAGTAACCACTGATTATTTTGTGTATTTATCGTTATCAAACATGACAAGCAGAAAAGACATCATATAAAATCTTACCCTTCTTTTTTGAATGTCAGATATTGTGCTATATCACCATCACCATATATTCAACAAGAGCAAAAAATGTCTTCGACATCATTTATTGATCTTCGTTCAGATACGGTAACAAAACCGACAGCAGAAATGCGTCAAGCCATGTTTGAAGCAGAAGTTGGCGATGATGTCTACGGTGATGATCCAACAGTTTTAAAACTACAAGATATGGCAGCGAAGTTATTAGGCAAACAAGCAGCATTATTCGTTCCATCGGGAACTATGGCCAATCTTATTTGTGTTCTTAACCATTGCTCACAATTTGGCTCGGAAATGATCCTAGGCGATGAAAGTCATATACATCTGTTTGAACAAGGTGGATGTTCTACCTTGGGTAGAGTTCATCTAAGAACGGTTCCGACACAACAAGATGGAACACTTCGGATTCAAGATATTGAGCAACGAATTCGAACTGTAAAAGATGATGCTCATTTTCCTCGCACGAAACTGGTTTGTTTAGAAAACACGCACAATCGTATGGGAGGAAAAGTGTTAACAGTTGAATACATTCAAAGCGTCGGACAGTTATGTCAACAATATGGAATTAAATTACATATGGACGGTGCCAGATTGATGAATGCTGCAGTTGAACTGGACGTTGATCCAGCGGTATTAGTCGAATGCTGTGATTCGGTTTCGTTGTGTTTATCGAAAGGCTTAGCAGCACCGATGGGCTCTCTTATTGCCGGTACGGAAGAATTTATTCGAGAAGCAAGGCGATTACGGAAAGTATTGGGTGGAGGATTGAGACAAGTCGGTATTGTAGCGGCTGCTGGTATTGTTGCATTGACACAAATGCCGAAATTATTAAAATTAGATCATCAGCATGCGAAATTACTTGCTCAAGGATTAGCAAAACTACCTGGCTGCAAAATCGATCCTGAGAAAGATGTGCAAACAAATATTGTCTTTTTCGAAATTGATTCTCAAAAGATTCAAATCGATGCATCTGCAGTAGCTCAAAGCTTAGAAGTGCAGCATGGAATATTGATAGGTGTTAGCGGAAAGTGGAAATGTCGATTGCTGACACATTATATGATTACCAAAGAAAATGTGGAATATGTTTTAGAACAGATGAAGAATGTCTTCGAAAAAAATCGAATTTAACACAAATGACTTTTTTTTACTGATTTAGATATATAGATGTTAAATAAAAGATGCATGTGTTCCAGAAGCGAGTTTTCCAATCAAGTTAACTTTCTTATACATTTCTTCACAAAACCTTCGTAGTACGCCGATGAAGGCAAAACATAAACGAAGAAAGTCATTGCTAATGAAATTTATGAAGGTAAATAAGCAATAATAGCTATGAATAATTGTTGTTGATCAGTAATACATTTGGATGCAATCATAATGAATGAACTGAAGAGACGATGTTTACTCGCTCAAATTTGTTTAACACGGGCATAGATAATAACTAGAATAGTTATCGAGATAAGGCAAATCAAAAGTGGAATAGAGTAGAATTGATGAGCTTGATGGCGGTATTTGATCAAACGCCATTGTCGATCACCGTTTCGAGGATCCGTAACCAAATTGGTTAGGCGCTGCGTCAGTAGTTAAAGCAGGCCAGCAAATGAAGTTGATCCAGTGGTCATCGTCGAAATGGAAGCACCTGAGCCTTATAGTCCGAATGATATTGCTAAGATAGTTGGCGATATCTTAGGAAAGTCAGTACCAGCAACTGCGATATCAGAAGATGATGTGCGAGCATTCTGTACAAAATGCGGATGGTCAAAGCTCACAGCTGACAATTCGATTGAAATATTCAAAGGATTTGATGATGACACTATTCGTTGGACAACAGGTGGTAAATTTTACAAATAACTTTTCAATGGTTATCTGTACGTGTGTGCGAGTGCGAATTAATTGAGGTAGAACGCTGTTGCCGACGAATTATTATTTTATTGTAAACATGATACAGCGATTTTCTGGAAAAATTCGATGTCTCTTTAGATCAGTATCTCGAGAGAAAAATTATCTTATAAGTAGAAATATCCTCAATCTAGATGAATTCAAAATGTTTACGTCAATAGCAAAACCTTTCCAATGGAGAATTACGTAAAAAAATATTTACAATCATCAACGCAAAGAAACTCTATTTAAGATTAGGAATACGAAGATCATAGCCAACAAATTTTCGTCCGTGATCCTCTTCGCGACTACTTTCTAGCCATAATCTAATTCTTAAATCATTTGTTGCAGTTTGTTGCTCTGACAGTTGTTCACCTTCATATCGCTGACCGGCACTTATCGGTGTTACATGGCTTTTACGACATGAAAAGCAGTGTGTTTGTGCCACAACTACAGAAGATGTGAACGTATTGGATCTCTCTTCAAAACAACACCAGTTTCTATTCGGACGAAATTTTTTATGGAAAGCTTTGGCACCATTTTCCGGTTTTCGATTGAAAAAATCGATTACTTCTTCCTCTGTATCATCCACTGGTGTCCAGTTAGTACGAAATCGATGCGCAACTTGAATAGCCGTTTTTGACGGTGGCATATTTACAATAGCTGATGAAATGATCTGATACATTAATTTCGCATCATTGATCGACAATGGTCGATGATTTCCACGAGTCTGAAATCGACTAATTCCACAACAGTGAACATCACCACTGAAAAAAGTTATTCGTACTCTTTTCTTCTCAGCCAGCTGCTGAAAACGAACGAGAGCACGATTTCGCTCATCGACATGTGCTTCATGTGTCCATTCGTCGAGAAGATCATCATAGAGTTCAGGCAGACCAAAAATAGAATTGGTTTTTTTGACAGGTGGAAGCTTTCGCCATTTATTTGGAAGATTCTTCATCTTTTCGAAAATTGATTCAGCAATACGAACGCGAACAAACGAAAACGGAACAGGAAACACAATAATTAAATGTTCGATATCATCGAGCTCATTTTCAAGCCGATCGAAGATCATTTGCCAGGAGTTTTCATGATGTACAGCTTCCGTATTACGTTCAGTCCTCTCATCCATACCCATAATCGCCAGATGTCGACCACATCGTGCGAACAAATTGTAACCTTCATGTCCAAACAGATAATGTTCTCGTGCTCGATCCAATGTCGTATGATGTTGAAAGAGAAGCCGCATCTTCTGTGCCGCGCCAAATAATCCCATCATCATGGGACTATCATGCAGTAGAGGTGGATATGATCCGGCACCATCGAATATATCATGATCATCCCACATCATTAAGCTCGGAATCGATTGTAGTGCTTTTCTAACTTCCAGACGACAATTCCAATTTTCAACGTAAGTATTAAAATAGTATTCTTCAACCTGTTCTTTTAAATCATCACGAAAATCTGTCGTCCATTTGGCATTCCATTCCATATTGACCCATGCACGAAGAAATGGTACGTCTTCGAAAATAAAGTCAATGTAAATCTGATCACCACCCCAGAATAATAAATGTAAAGGTTCCTCGTCGTGAACCGAAAGAAGATGGTTCCAAACATTCGAACAAGTTAAATCCATAGCTACTTCTTTGGGAACATATGCATCGAAACCATTGCAAGAAAAGAAACCTCCTCGCCACTTCTGCTCGAGACGAGGAACATAGAAGTGACCATTACTTTTCTCGTTCTCATCATCCCACAGAATCGTCCACTGAATCCTTTCATTACCTTCACCGGAACGTAATTCAATGAAAAGATTAACACGATATGCACGCAAATTGAACAGGTTCTCGTATAGAACTTCCCAATTGAAGTCGATTTTCACATCCGATTGAAATTCGACTGTTGGTCGTTTATCCGATGAAATATGTCGAAAGATTAACATGCTTCCTTTCCACGTCATATTCTTTAGGTCAGTGGTGAGAAATTGAAGAAATGGTCCTAGTTTTTGCCCCGGTAGTCGTGGTGGATGAACGATCACGGACGAGTCTGTTTTCGGTTCACCTGATGGATCCGCATCAGGAACTCTTGATGTTGTCAATTTCGGTGGAGGGTAATCACCCGTATATTTAGGATCAGGATTGACTGGATTCGGAGCATTAGCATTCCAATCACCATATTTATCTTTCATGTTCGAATTATTCTCATCCATTTTCTTCTTGAATGAAAAATGAATTCTGACAAGAAAAGTTTCTACACACCATGTGTAAAAAAATTCTTTTTTTTACTCAATCATCACCTCTCTCCTCTTAGAAGAACGACAAAATACACTCGATCGACACACAACGCAATGCTGCTTAGTGACGATAGGAGCTGCTGTACATATTCAATAAGATTTCAGTTATGTTGAGAACCTTGGCTACCGATGAATTAATACATCAAAACATGCGATAGTATCATGTTCTATGCACTGTACATATATTTTTATTCTTTGATCATTATCGTTTTGGATACCTGACTTTTTTGTTTGGCTATATGATATAAACAAAAACACGTAATCCGGCTTTGTATTGGGTAAAAACGAAAGCAAAGGTGAAAAATACGTCAATACGCACGTTTTATCTATTACTCTCAGTTTAACCTGTACACGATTAAGTTCTTACGCATGGGATTATAGCGTATTTGCCGTATTTATTTAAGAAAGAAACATGATTATAAACAGATTTGTCTGTGGTCAATGCGGATGCTTTTACCATCCACCATATGAATAACCATAGCCACCACCGTATCCACCAACACCTGGCGCACCACCATAAATTTGACCATATGTTGGATTAGAATTTCCACCCATGAAATTATCTAATCGTTCACCGAGAGCACCTATAAATTTAAAAAAGTCATCTATAGCATGAAGAAGATCGTTTGTCATACATACTGTTTAATCCACCGGGAATGTTTTGTTGAATCCACATATCAGATCTCATTTCTGAACTTCCACCGCCATATCCACCGCCATATCCGCCGTATCCACCGAATCCACCGTACATTTTGTATATATTATTAGATTAGTAAAAACGAACGATAAATTTGTTTTGATCAATGAATGAAAATCTGCTGGTGAAAACTTTGTTTATATACGAAAACCTTTTCTTACTCACTTTCTTGTGTACGTCACTGGCGAGAAACACAAAACATCAACCAATTCATTCAACTATAACGCAAAACAATATTTCATTGACGTATATTTCTTTGTCTTCTTTCTCCCCACCTACCTATCTGTTTGTTATTCAAATTCTAATTTTAACATCTATTCTCTTTCTTTCCATTGAATCAACCGATTATTCATCTATTTCTCATTTTTATCACAAAAATACACCAAGTACTCGGATTTATGCAATAGAACAACCTTGATACTCACACGTGTTTATAACAAAATAAAGATAGTAACTATTTTGTGTAAACAACAGCAGATTCACAAGAATTTTTATCTATGCATACATACATTATAAGACTGTACTCTAATATATTGTGAAAAACTTGAAATATCACGCGCGTCATTCATTCCTCGTGCTCATCTCATAGTTTCTTTGAAGTGATATTCTTTTAGTTTTTCCTATGGCAAAGAGTTTACAGAAAAACACAAATAATCATCCCATTTGCCTTGTGATTACTCCGAAGAAGTGCGATGCATCTCGGACTCCATAACCAGAAAACGATAATGGATCTCTACTTTAAAAGTAATAGCAGATTTGTAAGATGTCTCTATTTATATGAACGAGTCTAAAAACCGGAGATAGCACTTTGTAAATGTTTTTTCAACTATGACACTGCAAATTTTGCTCTATCTATTCATACTGGCAGTTCTAGTGAGTTCGCTGGATTTCCGTTCACTAAGTTTTTCGAAACTGGTTGGAATGAAATATCAATGTAACGATACGACTTGTTCATCGATTGGTGCCGTGAGAAACATTGACTCGGATAATGTGGCAATAGTACACTTTTAAATCAATCTGCCTACGCTACGGGTTCTGGCTCCTATTCGGTAAAAATAGCTTATTTAAATAATGACCAAAAACCTGATGTTATCGTTGCAAATTATAATGATAATAATGTGAGTATTCTCCTTAATAATGGTATTGGAGGCTTTTTCTTACAAATGACTTATGCCATCGGAGTTTATCCGTTTCTTTTGGGAGTGAATGATATCGATGGTGACAATAAACTCGATATTATAACTGTAAATCGAAGCTCAAATGATATTGCTGTTCTTCGACAATGTTAAACTATGGCTTTCAGACTCTATCGTATTTAATCTAATAAAAGATTTGAAAAATTCGTTGTTTACTGATGAAGTAATGACAGACACAAAATGAAAGGGAAAACAGTTTTGTTGATCATATAAGTAACGATGCAAAAAGGCGAATCCAAACGCACGAGCGAAAGTGTCTCAGAGGAAAGTTTATTGTTTATCAAAGAAGAAGGTTTCTGTTAATATAATTCAGTACTGCTAGACGCTTTACGGTCGGCCGTTCCACCGACGATAAGTACTTGTCCGTGCGATAATGGAGAAACTGTGTAATGTTGTCGAAGGTATGTCATATTACTACTAAAAATCCATTTTTTTGCTAATACGTTTAATAATTCAAAACTTGCTACTAGCTCATTATCAGAAACCCAACCAATAATTAATACATTGCTATTACTTAATAGAACTGCTGAATGTTGTACTCGTACGACATGATACTGTTTCCAACACGGATAACTAGTACAATTCCATTTTTTAATACAACTGTTGTATAATCTCCTTCATCGAGAATTCGGCTTGTACTGCTTATCAACGTCTCAGAGCAGTATGAAGAGCCCGCGCACGAGTCATATTACCTGTCTCATTCCAAATTCCTGTTGCTGGATTGTAGATTTCAGCACTGTTCAAATAAGCATTATCGATGAATAGACCATCAAAAACTAATATTCTCCCATCGTTCAAATGCGATGCTGTATGCAAGTATCGTGCATGCTTCATAGTTTTAGGAGACTTATTCATTGCTGTTGTTGTTGTTGTATTGCTCATTGAAGTTTCTAAGAAAAGATAGCCTGTCTTTTTTTGATAAAGAAGTAATCAGAACGAGACGATCTGCGTAACTCTTGTTGTCGTTTCCACAATCTGATTGATAATTATCGTATTTGCTTTCTTCACAGTAACAACAATGATGATAATGGCAATAGCTAAGAGAGCTACACCAATAAGAATAAATATATGATTCTTCTTGCTGTTGGTTCGAACTCTAAATTACAACTGAAGATTATTTTTGATTACGAATAAAAGATGAAGGATAAAATACTTACCGAACGGGCTGTGAAGATTAATAGCTTTGAACTTCATTTGTGTTCATCGTTGACTAATGTAAATTGTGAATTTTTTCCACCTTTTATATTTTATATCTTTTCTCTTTTCAGATATCAACTTTTCACACAAAATCGAACATGCTTTGGTCTCTGTGTACAGATAGTTAAAATAAATGTTAGAAATAATAATAATTACAGACATGATAGACATGTTTCACTGGAATATTGCCTTATTGAAGTATCCTTTGGATTTGACGTCAGCGAAAGTATGCTCATTGCTGTGTTGACACAATTCTCGTTGTCATAGATGACGCTCTTGTATACAATCAAATTTCAACTAGAGCAAAGATTGGTTACCTTTTGCATGAATACTTCCTACTCTTTCCAACATAATATTTTTCTCTTTTGTCGGTTTTCATATTAAAAATGACATCGTACAATTATGCCACGATCACCGAAGCAGCTATATACAAACGTCCGAAACAAAGTGGACCTAATCTCGTTGGCCACTGGGGTGTCGTGGTCAATGTAGAAGGCCATGGTAAATATCTTATTCATAATACGCCTGAATCAGGTACAGTTGCTACAGCGGCAAGTGACATGAGCCCAAAATGGACTTTAGTATCTTCCCTTCCAGTTCGTAGTAACAAAACGATTCGCGGTTGTATGCAAGCGTCCGGTGGTGCTCATACGAACTATGTATCATCCGCTTTAGCAAGATACATTATGGGAGACACA